>JAPMUY010005858.1:0-32500 GCA_026901105.3 Galaxias olidus
TGTTCAAAGCCAGCGCAATAAGCAACGCCACACGCATTGTACAAAGCCAGCGCACTAGGCAACTCAAAACGCAAAGCAACGACCAACGCAATGCCCAAAGCCAAAGCAATAGGCAACTCCTAACGCAAAGCCAGTTGCATAATTTTGGCATTAATGGAACCCCATATAATGGAACCCCATACATTAATGCCTAAGTGATGCAACTGGCTTTGCGTTTGAAGTTGACTTTTGCTTTGGCTTTCTACATTGTGTTGGTTGTTGCTTTGCGTTTGTAGTTGCCTATTGCTTTGGCTTTGGTGACGACTGTTTGGGACTTACATCTCTCAGCATAGTCAATACAAATGACAACGCAACGAGAAACGCATTGTATAAAGCCAACGCAATAGGCAACGACAAACGCGTCTAATGTGTGTTAGAGCAGTAGTGTGTGTGTGTGTGTGTGTGTGTGTGTGTGTGTGTGTGTGTGTGTGTGTGTGTGTGTGTGTGTGTGTGTGTAAGTGTAGTGTGTGTGTGTGTGTGTGTGTGTGTGTGTGTGTGTGTGTGAGAATGTGTGTTAGTTTATGTGTGAGTGTGTCTGTGTCAGTGTTAGTATGTGTGTGAGTCTGTGTGTTTGTGTGTGTGTGTGTGTGTGTGTGTGAGTGTGTCTGTGTGTGTGTGTGTGTGTGTGTGTGTGTGTGTGTGTGTGTGTGTGTGTGTGTTAGTGTGTGTGTGTGTGTGTGTGTGTGTGTGTGTCCACATGTCTATCTGTATGTGTGTCAGTGTGTGTTAGAGTATGTGTGTGCCGTCTGTAATCAGAGTTTCAGATTGTAACCACTAAAGATCACCATGGCGACACCGTCAACCTTCTCACCGTCACTATCAGAGACTCTCCCTCTGTGATTGACAGGTGCTTAATCTGCCGTTCCGAACGATGACCTCATTAAGTAACGTCGCCGCTTCTCATTCCAACTGTCAGTTGGAGAAACTGACAGCTTGACAGGAGGAGCTTAAACAAATCTCACAGTTTTTTTATTTATAATAATTAATTCTTTTTTTTTTTTCATTTTATTTCGTTTTTAGCGCTTTTATCGAGACTCAAAGTTCTTTACACCAATTAATTACACAGAACGAACAACGAATGGACCGACAGCTTTCAAACACCACACTCAGTCTGAGTGATACCACGGCAGCCAATTTGCACCAGACTTGCTCACCCAACATATTATGACAGACTTGCTCACACACACAGGACACACAAACCGACTCCAGTTGAATTGGCAGTGACTGGTCAGGGCACTGGTAGGAGGATGCAGCATGTTTTTTAAATAATGCTTTTTATTAAATGCACAATATATTTTTTTTTTGGGATCAACGGATTATCAATACCTTTCTACAGTTTGTACATTGTAATGTCTATGGGAGAATAAAAAAAATCGCCGTTTAGATCAGTCCTCTTGATGTCTCAACATTTAACTCTAATTTTGTCTGTCACCGGTTACAATCTCCTGCGAAACTGTGACGAATTGCTTCATGGCACAAGGAAGTGCGTCACTAAGTCAGAACGAGAACATCGTACTTGGAGTATAGTTGTTGATCATGCTAGCGACTTTCAGTGACCCCTAGCATCCCGCACGTCTTCTTTGTGACGGTTAGGGAAAATAATTACAGCAAGAAAACGGTAGGGGTTCCCGAAACCAGAAACTACATACAGCCACTTTAAACATGATTATAACAATTTCAGCTGTAGATGGACTTCTCTGAGACAAAAAATAAAATAAAATAAAAAAACATCCTCAAAAAAAGCTAAATCCAATGAACAACTTTCCTAAAAGTCTGGGACAAAACATTTTTAACAAAACGTAGAAAAGATAGAACGGGTATCAGAATTCGCTCTATATGTGGAGGCGGGGAATTCTGATTGGCTGCAGTCATGTTTTGTCTGTTTGTTTTCCATTCCTTGCACTGCCATTGGTCTATCAACCTGCGAATCACTGATCTACATGGAAGCAGCTCAATATGCTGAGGTGGAGAATTCTGATTGGCTGCTGTCATGTTTTGTCTGTTTGTTTTTGCAGCAGTCCTTGCACTGCCATTGGTCTATCAACCTGCCAATCACTGATCTGCTTTTCTACTCTATGCTAATGAGATGCAAATGTCTGACTACCGATGATTGGAATAATGAAAGGAGTGATGAGAAAAATCTGATTAGACGACTGATGGTACGTTCAAATAAAAGTCAAAGAATCCACCTCAGGATCTGTCAGGAGGACCGGGCGCTTGTGTGTTAAGGTGGGGAACATGACTCCTATACAGACTAGCTGTTACCTCGTGGTGATTTATATTTATATTTGTCTAAAAAATACTGTATAGATAGCCCCCTCCCTTAGTCCTGAGTTCCCTCCATGTCAATCAAACGAGAACATTGCTAATCCTCACATGGAGCTTAAGATAAGCTCCTGTAAAAGGACAGACGCTTGACGGGATTTAACTCCGGAAAAAAACACGAAAAGTACAGTGAAGATTTTTGTTTAACCCCAAAGAGATATGAACTTACTCTGAGCCGCTGCGTGCACGAGGAATCATATCCTCTTTTGATTGGACCCGCGTTGTCATGGAGACGCCTCTCTGGTCTTTGACGAGGACGCGGGCCATGGCAACGGTGTCACAGACCGAAGAGATGCTCCTCATCACCTCTGGGTGGGGAAGCGGCCCTCTGATTGGTCCCTTGTAGCCGCTGGGAGGGGAAGCGGGCCCTCTGATTGGTCCCTTGTAGCCGCTGGGTGGGGAAGCGGAACGTCCGATTGGCTGCCGAGTGAGTTGGGAAGCCTGCCATCTGATTGGTCCCTTGTTGCCGCTGAGTGGGGAAGCGGGTCGTCTGATTTGCTGCCGAGTGAGTGGGGACGTCAGTCCAAGTTACTGGAGAGTGCTGCTGATTGGTCACTTAACAGAACCGGTGGACTTCCAGACACTCCCACTCTCTCACTCTGTGCAGTCTATACGTCCAGTCTATCCATTTATCTCTCTCTCTCTCTCTCTCTCTCTCTCTCTCTCTCTCTCTCTCTCTCTCTCTCTCTCTCTCTCTCTCTCTCTCTGCGTATTCAAAGGGGAACCCCCTGTTTAACATTAACAGTTTTTTAGTCAGTGGCCTGATGTGAAGGTAATCACATCCTGAGGACAGTATCAGGGAGACCTGTCTGAGTGTGTGTGTGGTGGGGGGTCAGTGTGTGTGTGTGTGTGTCTAAAACACAAAAAAAAAAACTGCCAGACTGAAATCGACTGAAAAACGTTGTATAGTCTTGAAAACAAGCACAGACGCGCGCGCACACGCACGCACGCACGCACGCACGCACGCACGCACGCACGCACGCACGCACACACACACACAGAGGATGATCTTTCCGTGATGTGGACATTCATGACTTTACAGATTATTAACAGAGCAGAGCTGATTAGAGGATTTTGTTGACTTATAAAGAAATACACGTCTGTACGTCTGTACGTCTGTACGTCTGTACGTCTGCCTGCCTGCCTGTCTGTCTGTCTGTCTGTCTGTCTGTCTGTCTGTCTGTCTGTCTGTCTGCCTGCCTGCCTGCCTGCCTGTCTGTCTGTCTGTCTGTCTGTCTGTCTGTCTGTCTGCCTGCCTGCCTGCCTGCCTGCTTGCCTGTCTGTCTGCCTGCCTGCCTGCCTGCCTGCCTGTCTGTCTACCGTCCTAGAGGACGACCCAATCTGACCCCTGACCCCACACAGACACGTCCTCGTAGCAGTAAGAGGTGGAGGACCAGGTTCACAGGTTTACTGATAGAAACCCTGACCCTAACCCTGACCCTGACCCTGACCAGATTCACAGGTTTACTGATGGAAACTCTAACCCTGACCCTAACCGTGACTCTGACCCTGACCCTGACCCTAGCCCTAACCCTAACTGCGTGCGTGCGTGCGTGCGTGCGTGCGTGCGTGCGTGCATGCGTGTGACACGTTCTCGTACCTCACAGGTGTGTAAGCGGGCAATGATGCCGCCCGGCGCCAAGGCAACGTGATTGGTCATGGAAGCCGTCACTCAAACCAACGCCTCCAAAAGCGGGCTGCAACTCTTCTCCCCCGATGACCTCTCCGCGGGTTACCATGGATACGACCCCACCAGCAGCAGCAGCAGCGGCGCCCCCCCCTCGTCCTCGCCATCGCAGGGTCTCGGGTTGGGGGGGCTGGGAGAGGACAGGGGGGGCATTCTGGGACTGGAGGACAGCACCAAACTGGTGGGGGTGCAGGTAGGACCCACGCACGCACGCACGCACGCACCCACGCTCACACACACGCACACACATACATATCCGTAGACACATCGTTTTGCTATTGTTTAATGGGGTTACATTAATGCTAGAATGATGCTACTGGCTGTGCGTGTATCAATGGCTATAGAGTCGGCTTTATACATTGTGTTGGTTGTTGCTTTGCGTTAGCTTTGCTTTAGCCATCGACAAACACAAAGCCAGTTGCGTAATTTTGGCATTAAAATTGTGTGTGTGTGTGTGTGTGTCCACAGGTGGTGTTGATAATGGCCTACAGCACCATCATCCTGCTAGGGGTTCTGGGTAATTCTCTGGTCATCTACGTCATCTACCGGTTCAAAACCCTGAGGACGGTCACCAACTTCTTCATCGCTAACCTCGCCGTCTGTACGCGCACACACACACACACACACACACACACACACACACACTAACACTAACCCCTTCAAAACCCTGAGGACGGTCACCAACTTCTTCATCGCTAACCTCGCCGTCGGTACGCGCACACACACACACACACACACACACACACTAACACTAACCCCTTCAAAACCCTGAGGACGGTCACCAACTTCTTCATCGCTAACCTCGCCGTCGGTACGCGCACACACACACACACACACACACACACACACACACACACTAACACTAACCCCTTCAAAACCCTGAGGACGGTCACCAACTTCTTCATCGCTAAGCTCGCAGTTGGTGCGCACACACACACACACACACACACACACACAGAGGACTTTTATCTCTCCATCTCTCCTAAACTCCCCTTCTCTCTCCTTTCTCTCCCTCTGTTCTTTCTCTCCCTCTGTTCTTTCTCTCCCTCTCTCTCTCTGTCTACTAAAACAAAACTATCAAAGCAAACTAGAGTTGACAGATATATGTGACTCACCCATCATTTGACCTACAGAGTCAAAGACACACACACCCACAAACACACAAACACACACACACACAGACAAACACATACACACACACACACACACACACACACATGCACACACACGCAGACAAATAGACAGACACACACACACACACACACACACACACACAGGTTGAAGTTTTTGAAGCGTGTGATAATACAAAGATTGCTTTGTGTGCATGTAAGACTAGCTATTACTCACAGACACACACATACACACATGTACGTTGCCCTAGGCAACACTTTGCAGTCATGAAAGACTAACTCTACATTTTTATGGGATGTTTGCATCATGCCTGAGGAACACATATTACAGGGTTTTTGTTCCGCTGGACGCACACACACGCACACACGCACGCACGCAGGCACGCACACACACACAATATGTGTGAGGAAAGGGTTTCATATTATAACGTGATACACGGCATTGATTTGATTTTCAATAGCTGGAAGGTACAATACTCACACACACACACACGCACACACACACACACACACACACACGCACGCATGCATGCACGCACATACACGAACACACACACACACACGCACACACACACACCAGCAGACACTGGGCAGATGCTGGACATGTGTTATATCGCTAATTAGTTCACACCAAGGAGAAAGGGGTGTCACATGTCTCACACACACACACACACACCCTCACACACACACTCTCTTTCGCTTATTCTATCTCTCTCTTGTTCTCTCTCAAACTCTTCTTTTCTCCATCTGAATCATTTATGGGGTTCCAAACACACACACACACACACACACACACACACACACACACACACACACACACACACACACACACACACACACACACACACACACACACACACACACACACACACACACACACACACACACGACTTCTTCTCCAGTGGTCTGACAGGCGGAGAAAGGCCAGGGATATCTTAGTTAGCTCAACCTCTCCCAAAACTGTCATATTCATTTGTAACTGAAACAAATAGACCACATTATGAAGCTATCGGTTTCCGTGATGTCACAGACTCCCAGCGCTGCTCTGTGATGTCACTAAGCATTACTACTAACCACTTTATGAAGACACTACAAAGCCATTATGATGTCACAGACTCCCAGCGCTGCTCTGTGATGTCACTAAGCATTACTACTAACCACATTATGAAGCCACTACAAAGCCATTATGATGTCACAGACTGCCAGCGCTGCTGGTCCAAGTGTGCGGGTCTCCATTATGTTGCTGCGCTGTGATGTCACACAAGGCGGTTGGAGATCTCTTCATGAACTACTTACAGCTCACACCAACATCTTCATTTTTTTCCTTTCTCCCACCCTCCCTCCCTCTCCCCATCCCTCTCTCTCTCTCCCCCTCTCTCCCCCTCCCTCCGCCCCCCGTCTCCCTCCCTCCCTCTTTCTCTCCCCCTTCTCTCTCTCTCCGTCTCACTCCCTCCCCCCTCCCTCTCCGTAACGTTCTCTCTCTCTTTCTCTCCCCCTCTCTAGCGGACTTGCTGGTCAACACCCTGTGTCTTCCCTTCACCTTGGTCTACACTCTGCTGGGGGAGTGGAAGTTTGGGCAGGGACTGTGCTTCCTGCTTCCCTACGCACAGGGCCTGGCCGTCCACGTCTCCACGGTAACGCTCAACGTCATCGCCCTGGACAGGCACAGGTAAGGGGGGAGCGGGGGAGGGGTGTGTGTGTGTGGGGGGGGTAGATATTCTCATCTAGAAAGAGCTTCAATGAGACGTAGTGTTCGTTACATATGTGCCTGTTGACAGAGGAAAAGAGATGTGTCTATCTGTGTGTGTGTGTGTGTGTGTGTGTCTGTCTGTGGGCGTCTATGTGTGTGTTTGTGTGTGTATGTCTGTCTGACTGTGTGTGTGTGTGTCTGTCTGTATGAGTGTGTATCTGTCTGACTGTGTGTGTGTGTGTGTGTGTGTGTTTGTGTCACTGTGTTTGTGTGTGTGTATCTGTCTGACTATGTGTGTATGTCTGTCTTACTGTGTGCGTGTGTGCTTGTGTGTGTGTGTGTGTATCTGTCTGACTCTGTGTGTGTGTGTGTGTGTATCAGATGCATCGTGTACCACCTGGAGACCAGGATGCGTAAGGATGTGTGTTTTGGGGTTATCGCTGTTACCTGGGTGGTCAGTGCCGTTCTAGCCAGCCCCCTCGCCATCTTCAGAGAGTACGGCTCCTTCCACCTCGCCACCGGACAGTCCATACAGGTAGAACACACACACACACACACACACGCAATCTCTTTGCTGTCTTTGGGGAGGATGGGTCGTTCCACTTTGCCCCAGGCCTGTCCATACAGGTTGGAAACACACACACACACACACACACACACACACACACACACACACACACACACACACACCACAGTAATGCGGACACCCACAGGAACACACACTTTATGACAGACATAGCAAGTTGATAACAATACACAACCACTGGATTCCTCTGCGCTCGTCTAACAATGTTTCTTTCTCTCTCTCCCTCCCTCTCTTCCTCCCTCCATCTCCTGTTCTCTCTTACCTTTGCTCCCCATCTATAAATATATTTGAACATTTTAAAATGTTTCTCTCTGTATATCTATACTCTCTCTATGGCCGTCTAACTCTCTCTCTCTCTCTCTCTCTCTCTCTGGTGTCTAACCCCTCTCTCTCTCTCTTCTCTATGGCTCTATGGTGTCTCACCCCTCTCTCTCTCTCCTCTCTCTATGGTGTCTAACCCCTCTCTCTCTCTCTCTGTCTCTATGGCCGTCTAACCCCTCTCTCTCTCTCTCTCTCTCTCTCTCTCTCTCTCTCTCTCTCTGTCTCTATGGCCGTCTAACCCCCTCTCTCTTTCTCCTCTATCTATGGTGTCTAACCCCCCTCTCTCTCTCTCTGTCTCTATGGTGTCTAACCCCTCTCTCTCTCTCTGTCTCTATGGTGTCTAACCCCCCTCTCTCTCTCTCCTCTCTCTATGGTGTCTAACCCCTCTCTCTCTCTCTCTATGGTGTCTAACCCCTCTCTCTCTCTCCTCTCTCTATGGTGTCTAACCTCTCTCTCAACCCCCCCCCCACCCCCCCCCCCTCTCTCTCCTCTCTCTCTCAGGTGTGCACAGAGAAGTGGCCGGGCTCAGACGGTACGATGTATTCCATCTCCATGCTGCTGCTGCAGTACGTCCTACCGCTCTGCATCATCTCCTTCGCCTACGCCCGCATCTGGTCCAAGCTGCGCCGCGTCAGCCACGCCAGCCCCACCGCCGCCGCCGCCAACGCTAACCCCGCCGTCGCTGCGGCAACCGCCGCCGCTCACCGCCCCGCCACCAGCAGCGACCGCCACCGTCGGCGCCACAAGACCACCAAGATGCTGGTGGCCATGGTGGTGGTGTTCGCCGTCAGCTGGCTGCCCTACCACGCCTTCCAGCTGGCCACGGACATCGAGCCGGCCGTGCTGGACATGCGCGACTTCCGGCTCCTCTACACGCTGTTCCACGTGGCGGCCATGTGCTCCACGTTCGCTAACCCGCTGGTGTACGGCTGGATGAACCGCAACTACCGCTCCGCCTTCCTGGCCTTGTTCAAGTATGAGAAGAGGCTGGACAGCGTGCACCCCGAGGGGGTGGGAGGAGAAGGAGGAAGAGGAAGAGGGGGAGAAGGGGGAGAAGGGGGACGGAGGAAGGAGACGGGGGAGGATGTGACCACTCACCTATAGGCGACGGACGTCTGAGAGAGATCGAGGGATGGGAGGAGAGCGAGAGAAAGAGAGAGAGGGGGAGGAGAGAGAGAAAGAGAGATGGAGGGATAGGAGGTGAGAGAGCGAGGGATGGGAGGAGAGAAAGAGAGAGAGGGAGGAGAGAGAGACAGAGATGGAGGGATGGGAGGAGAGAGAGAAAGACAGAGGGAGGAGAGAGAGAGATGGAGGGATGGGAGGAGAGAAAGAGAGAGGGGGAGGAGAAAGAGAGACAGAGATGGAGGGATAGGAGGTGAGAGAGCGAGGGATGGGAGGAGAGAGAGAAAGAGAGAGGGGAGGAGAGAAAGAGACAGAGATGGAGGGATAGGAGGTGAGAGAGCGAGGGATGGGAGGAGAGAGAGAAAGAGAGAGGGGGAGGAGAGAGAGAGACAGAGATGGAGGGATGGGAGGAGGGAGAGAGTAAGATAGAGGGTGAGAGTTTGTTGATACTGAGAGAGTGAGAGCGATTCAGAGAGAAAGAAGATTGAGGCAGGGAAAGAGGGCAAGAAAAATAGAGGGATAAGAGAGGATGGAGGGAGTGAGAAAGATAGAATAGAAAGAAAAATATGAGAGAAAGAGAGAGAAAAAGAGAGACACTCAAAGTCAGTGCAGATTAGACTGCTCTCTCCACTGCCAGAGATTTGAAGCAGAGGCAGATCCAAAGCAGAAAGATAGACACACACACACATACACACACACACACACACACACACACTCTCTCTTCCAAGCAGCTATGTGTATGAAGTGGTTTCAGGTACAGGCTAAGTGACCACGTGGCATTTGAAAAAGGAAGATTTTAGAAATCATGGCTAGAAAACAAATGGGAAGGATATGTGGTCACTGCAAATCGAAAAACGCAAGGCAGCAATACTTCAACACATTTCAATTATTAATACCAAATATTAATTAACTAAATGATGAGCTATGTCTGGCGCAAACCCAACACATCCCATCACCCCAAGAACACCATCCCCACAGTGAAACATGGTGGTGGCAGCATCATGCTGTGGGGATGTTTTTCAGCAGCAGGGACTGGGAAACTGATTCGAGTCGAGGGAAAGATGGATGGTGTTAAATACAGGGATATTCTTGAGCAAAACCTGTTTCAGTCTGCCTGCAATTTGAGACTGGGACAGAGGTTCACCTTCCAGCAGGACAATGACCCGAAGCATACTGCTAAAGCGACACTCGAGTGGTTTAAGGGGAAACATTTAAATATGTTGGAATGGCCTAGTCAAAGCCCAGATCTCAATCCAATTGAGAATCTGTGGTCAGACTTGAAGATTGCTGTTCACAAGCGGAAACCATCCAACATGAAGGAGCTGGAGCAGTTTTGCCTTGAGGAATGGGCAAAAATCCCAGTGGCAAGATGTGGCAAGCTCATAGAGACTTATCCAAAGCGACTTGCAGTTGTAATTGCCGCAAAAGGTGGCTCTACAAAGTACTGACCTTAGGGGGGTGAATATTTAGGCACGCTGAAGTTTTCTGTTATTTTGTCCTATTTGTTGTTTGCTTCACAATAAAACATAAAATCACATCTTCAAAGTTGTAGGCATGTTCTCTGGATGAAATGATGCAAACCTTCAAACAATCCATTCTAATTCCAGGTTGTGAGGCAACAAAACATGAAAAATGCCAAGGGGGGTGAATACTTTTGCAAGGCACTGTATGCATGCAACACAACACCAACGAACATAAGACACACACCACATTTAGTGAAGTACAACACCTGATTATGAAACTTTGTATGCAAACACATTTGCAATTATTTCATTATTTTCAAATTATCGGTGCTTTGGCAATATAGTCTTTGTTTGTAGTCCTGCCAATAAAGCATTGAACTTGAAAAACTGAATTGAGAGACAGGGGGAAAGAGAATAGAGATAGAGAGAGAGAGAGAGCGAGAGCGAGCGAGAGCGAGCGAGAGCGAGAGGGAGACAGAGGGATAGAGAATAAAGAGAGAGAGAAGGAGAGAAAGAGAGAGAGGAGAGAAAGAGAGCGAGAGCGAGAAGTATAGAGAACAGAGAGAGAGAGGGAGTGCGAGAGAGAGAGATGGAGAGAGAGAGGGAGAAGGAGAGAGAGAGAGGGAGTGCGAGAGAGGGAGTGTGCGAGAGAGAGAGAGAGGGAGTGCGAAAGAGCGGGAGTGCGAGAGAGAGAGAGAGAGAGAGAGAGAGAGGGAGAAGGATAGAGAATAAAGAGAGAGAGAGAGAAGGGGAGAGAGAGAGAGAGAGAGAGAGTGTCAGGGCCGCCAGAGATTATCCTAGTTCCAGCACCGGCCAGTGGACAGCTCCCTGAATGTTTCCACGTGCCTTTCAGTGTTTTTAGTCTCACTTGGTGGCCCTTAGTGATTATTGTTTGCACCTGAAGTTCCTCCCCACTTTAGTCCTGTGTCGGTTCATTGTTTCTTTCGCCGTGACATGTACGACTTTGTTCTGGTCCAATAAACGACTCCGTCTCCCTTTGGAGCGATTTCCTTTACGTGAGTTGTCTCAGTGTTTCTTTGGCAGCCTTCAGTTCAGTTAGCGTCACGTACAGTCTGCATTTGAACCTTTTCCGCTCTGGAGAGCTGTGACAGAGAGATTTGATTTTAACCACACTTTTATTTGCCAAAGGTCATTCACTCAAACACTGCCTCAAATCCATACAATTTATACTGTTGACATACAAGGAGAGCACTAGCTCTTTGTACACATTTAACAGCAACTCCCCATCCTCATCCACAGCACAAAGGAATTCGCCAGCTCCCCAAACCTCCACAAACCGCCACCCTATACCTGGGTCCACCGATAAAAAGGTCATGAGAGAGGGTACACCCTAGCCCACTACACCAGCCCTTCATGCACCTAAACAAATCTTTAAGCCTATCACAATTTTGAAAAAGGTGTTCCACTGTCTCGTCTTGGTTACAAAACGGACACTTCCGCCCTGTTGTTGGATCAAGGTGCGCTACGTGTTTGTTCGTAGCGATTGCTCCATGAATAATCCTCCACTGTAGATCAACAGTACGCTTTTCTATGGGAGGCTTATATATGGATCGCCAACCGATTGTCCGGAAAGAGCCAGGCCCCGAGCTCTCCAACCATCTCGATATCATTTGGTCCTTTAAGCTCTGCTGGTGGTTAACTTTAACTGTTGCAGTGTACAGGCCCTTTTTGCTGGTGACTTCAAAATCCCCGAGCTCAGGCTGTGACAGAGAGAGAGAGAGAGCGGGAAAGGTGGGCGGGGATACGCAGCGAGGAGAAAAAGAAAGCCAAATGGAGGAAAACAGATTTGTGGAGGAGAGTGAGAGAGACATCAGAGTAGGATTATAGGAGATAATTAACCGGGCTTCTTGAAAAAAGAAAAATTGATGAAAAAAAGTAACAACGAGCAGTGAGTTCCTAGATCCCCTCCTCAGAAACGAGGTAGAGAGAGAGAGAGAAAGAGAGAGAGAGAGAGAGAGCAGTGAGTGCCTAGATCCCCTCCTCAGAAACGAGAGAGAGAGAGAGAGAGAGAGATCCTAGATCCCCTCCTCAGAAACGAGGGAGAGAGAGATCCTATATCCCCTCCTCAGAAACGAGAGAGAGAGAGAGAGAGAGAGATCCTAGATCCCCTCCTCAGAAACGATGGAGAGAAAGAGAGAGAGAGAGAGATCCTAGATCCCCTCCTCAGAAACGAGGGAGAGAGAGAGAGAGATCCTAGATCCCCTCCTCAGAAACGAGGGAAAGAGAGAGAGAGAGAGATCCTAGATCCCCTCCTCAGAAATGAGGGAGAGAGAGAGAGAGGGAGAGAGAGAGAGAGAGAGGGAGAGAGAGAGAGAGAGAGGGAGAGAGAGAGAGAGGGAGAGAGTGTGTGTATGTGTGCGAATGTCACTGGATGATCGAGCAGTGAGTTCCTAGATCCCCTCGTCAGAAATGAGGGGCGGTCTAAAATCTGGGTCACGGAGTGGGGAGGAGGGGGGCGACACATCTCTGATTACATCCTCAACAATCAAGGAAACTAGCCCTCCCCCAGGGGAGGAGAGAGACTAATTCCTGGAACGGGAATTATAGAAAGATGGAGGGAGGGGAGGAGGAGAGGAGGAGAGCGAAGCGGTTGATTGGGACATCGGGGATTGGATCGGAGCCACAGAGACATGGATGTCGCCATCATCATGCCTTAGCTTCAACGAGCACACTGGAGACAAGACGCACGGGATTTCTGAGGACTTCTAAAAAGAACCACACACAACCCCCCCCCCCCCCCCCCCATTTTTTCCCCGTCCTTTCTGACCATGTAGGTTATCAACACATTCTAACTGTAGTTTGAAGATGTTCTACAGACGTTCTACGAGAACGTTGAAGACGTTCTACAGGAGAACAAAAGGGACTTGGGGATCTTGATCTTTGACCTTTTGAGCTTCGGCCGTTGAAAAGGAGAACTAAGAGCGTTGTTTGTTGAGTTTGGTGGACTTGTGTTATGCTATTACTGTAATGCCTCCAACGTTTATTAGCATCAAAAAAGAAAAAAGATTCCAACATATGAAAACACCCAAAATAATAACAAGACACACAAATGATAAAAGAATAAATAGTTTAATATTAATAAATAAAAGAATGTAATCACCTCAAATATTAAATCTGAAATGACATGCCTCGAAACTTCTTCTCATCTCATTTTGGAATGCAACTCTTGTGACGTAAAAAAATTATTCTGAAAAACATATTAACGGTATATATTATATAAATTATATATTGTGAAACAATGCAAAGGTTCTATTTAAGATGAAACGATGACATATTTACCATTTGGTAGAACAATGTTTTTTATAATTTTATTTACATATGGACTTTAATCTTCTGATTTTTTTTCTGGATTGTTTGAGTTAATACCAACGTCTGGTGCAAATTTCACTTGAATAGGCTCATTGGAAATACATTTACTGGACAAAATATTGATGTGTTCAATACTTATCTCCCCCATTGTAGTAAATGTACCTGTTTGTCTCTAAACCTGTCTGTCTCTACACCTGTCTGTCTCTACACCTGTCTGTCTGTGATCCTGTCTGTCTCTAAACCTGTCTGTCTGTGATCAGAGTGAGTTGTCTAAAGTTGTAGGTCATTACTAAATATAGTAAATGTACCTGTTTGTCTCTAAACCTGTCTGTCTCTACACCTGTCTGTCTGTGATCAGGGGGAACTTACTGGCTTCCAGAGTCAGCTTGTCCTTAATGTAGTCGTAGGTCTGTTTGGAAACGGTGTCCGTGTTCCTGTACTTGGCCCTGTGCTCGTCCAGTAACTGTCGTATCCTCTCGATCTTCTTCAGCAGCTGGTGGTCAGACTGGTCAATCAGACCCTGCAGCCTGCAACCTGAAGGGCACTTAGGACCCTGGGGAGATTAGAGGAGGAGTGGTCAATCAAGCCCTGCAGCCTGCAACCTGAGGGAATTTAGGACCCTGGGGAGATTAGAGGAGGAGTGGTCAATCAGGCCCTGCAGCCTGCAACTCGAGGGGATTTATGACCCTGGGGAGATTAGAAATTAGAGTGGTTGATCAGGCCCTGCAGCCTGCAACCCGATGGGCACTTAGGACCCTGGGGAGATTAGAGGAGGAGTGGTCAATCAGACCCTGCAGCCTGCAACCCGAGGGGATTTAGGACCCTGGGGAGATTAGAGGAGGAGTGGTCGATCAGGCCTTGCGGCCTGCAACCTGAAGGGCACTTAGGACCCTGGGGAGATTAGAGGAGGAGTGGTCAATCAGGCCTTGCGGCCTGCAACCTGAGGGGCACTTAGGACCCTGGGGAGATTAGAGGAGGAGTGGTCGATCAGGCCCTGCAGCCTGCAACCCGAGGGGATTTAGGACCCTGGGGAGATTAGAAGTTAGAGTGGTTGATCAGGCCCTGCAGCCTGCAACGTGAGGGGCACTTAGGACCCTGGGGAGATTAGAGGAGGAGTAGTCAATCAGACCCTGCAGCCTGCAACCCGAGGGGCATTTAGGACCCTGGGGAGATTAGAGGAGGAGTGGTTGATCAGGCCCTGCAGCCTGCAACCCGAGGGGATTTAGGACCCTGGGGAGATTAGAGGAGGAAAGTAGGAAGGAGAGAGTAGAAGTTTTATTAGAATAGTTAGAACAGTTTTTAGACCACATGGGGTAAATTATGATAGCTTCTCTGTGGAGATAAAAAGTTAGAGAGGTGGGAGAGAGTGATGAGAGGATAGGATGAAAAAATTTAACAGAGGAGGGCAGAGTAAAGAGAGGGAGTGAAGACGTGGGCAAAAATTATTTCTTACCTTCTTTGTGAAATTTGCAAAACATTTATAAGGACACCCCTACTAAAAAAACCTCCTGAAACAAGGTTCATATGCTGGGTTTGGTGGCCATTCTTAATTCCCTGATGTAACATGGCAGTCAATTCACTACGAAAGTATATGGTCAATATATTTATTCATTATTTATTGGGTATTTACTAAACACTCCGACCCATTCATATTAAGAATCTCATATAATAATATTTTCATTCTTTATTGGGCAATAATAAGCCTACCCATTTATATTAATAATATGATGTCATATTTTCATTCTTTATTGGGCAATAATAAGCCTACCCATTTATATTAATAATATGATATTTTCATTCTTTTTCATTTACTAAATAAGCCTACCCATTTATATTAAGAATATCATATAATATATATATATATTTTCATTTACTAAACACTCCTACCCATTTATATTAATAATATCATATTTTCATTCTTTTTAGTTTACTATATAGACCTACCCATTTATATTAATAATATCATATTTTCATTCTTTTCATTTACTAAATATACCTACCCAGTTGTCATCACTGCAGAATGGCCATTCTTTCTGAGTGGCACATTTGTCAGCCTTGTAACCGTGTTCGATTGGACGAGCTCCTCTGGGGTCTACGATCTGGGCCTATAGGAGTGAGGGGGCGGGATGAGAGAGAGACATAAACACGTTTGTCAGTCGTCTAGTTCTGCTTAAGGAAGATGTTCGGGATTCTTTTGCCAGTTGCATCCAGTTGTGTCGCGAATCATTGGTCTGAACTGGCCTTTGGTTGGAAGTGGCGCTCTGGGTCAATGACCTCCCACTTTAAATTAAGTAAAATTAGAACTTTTATATATATATATGAGGGAAAATATAAACATACAAAAAACACACTAATATTGTACACAGAGTAACCAATTTTCATTAGTGTCATTTTCATTTTAACGTTCTTAAACATTCTTCATTATCAAATGATACACTATGTAAACATAAGTACTATCCTATTGCAAATGAAAGATCAAATGTTTAAAATCCCCCAAAAATTTAAATAGCAAACACAATGTTCATTCTTCTCATACATTTTTTTTTATATATGTACCAGTAAACGCATAAAGCATTGCTAAAATGTAAATGGAGTTCTTACCCACGCTGTTGAGGCCAAAACAAGCAGCCCCAGATAAACGAGTGTGTTCTGTCGTTCCATTCTTTTAGTTTTTTTCCCCTCTGTTCCTCTCTGTGAACGTGCTGTGCTGAATACTGGATTCACCGAGTGACAGCGTGTCAATTTGAAGTCTGACCCGTCCCACTTCCCACCCTAAACTCCACCTCTTCCTGCCCCCCCTCCCGTCTAAATCTGTTGTGCACACGCGCACACACACACACACACACACACACGCACACACAAACATCGCCCACTCCCGTCCCGCTCGCCGCCTGATAAGTCACCGTTAAGTCTTTCGTCATAGGTCGACAACCCGCATGGCCCTCCCAAAACTCCCCCCCTGCAGTCTATACTTCTTTCTCATTGGCCCGATCGCGTGTCAATCTACTTGTGTTTTCCCGTCTGTCCAAATCTCTCTCCTGGCTAGAGAATATCAGTAGAGATGACTTAGCTTGATCAGACAGGTTGTTCATCTTCTTTGGGACAAACTGTGTTCTGCCACACACACACACACACACACACACTTTTATAAACAAACACCGCCCACTTCTCTTAAGTACAGGGTGTAGAAATAGTTGACATGACATGAGTCACTCTCTCTGTTATTTAGACCAAAGTTTTACACACAACAGGTCACAGTAAATCATGTTTTTAATACTTTCAGATTTGTTTAGTTAAGTCACAACTGATTGCACAGTCCAACTGGTACATTGATAAAATGCACTGAGATGCTCTTTATCTTGGCAGGTAACAAACTGTATTTCAGCCTCATTGTCCTACTCCCTCAACACAACTTTGGCTATAAAAATAAAGAATTATAGCCACAAAGAGCAGAGCCAGAATCAGTGAATGGATAGGATTAGCCGACACACAATCATGTCATATTCAAAAGCAAAGCAAATATACATTTGTATATCCTTTCAAGTGAGAGTTTTCACCGACTTTGGGTGTGGTAGGACCAGGGGGTAAATTGAAGGACAGGGGGGTAAATTGAAGGACCGGGGGGGTAAATTGAACCACCAGCAGGAAAACATATCCGACTGGAAAGGCCTCCTGCCAAAATATATATCCGCACAGACAACGTCATTTCAAAGCACCCACAACGAGGCGGACATCTTGTTTGCTCTCAGTAAACAATACTTAACACGAGCTCCATGTATTCCCGTAAGTGACAGGTGTTTGGTTTTCTTTTCTGTGTACATCAATGGTAACCGTTCTGGTCCTGTGGCAAAACGTAAGATCTTAGGAAGGAACACTTAAGGCTTCACTTAAAACCCAAATATATTCTCTCAAACTGTGGGTGTGTCTGCGTGTTTCAGAGAAAGGTCGGCCAGTATCTACGTAATTTTTTATCCATCCAGATTGATGAGATTAAACAGTAACCACGGTGACCTGGACACGTTTCAAAAGAACACCAAAAGGATCCATGCACATACACAGGGGTTGTGTATCGTTTCGACACATAGCACACACACAACAAAACCATCCTATCGACCGCAACTTTCTTTAAGAAATAAGATGTACAGTTTGAGTGAACCTTGAAGGGGCGTTCCCAAGATAGGATTCACTTCATTGCACAATTAAGCGTTCATTTAATGAGACAAATTTCGTTTTCTTGAAACTAAAACACACACATTATTACACGAATAGAACTGCTTGAAGTCAAAACCTATTCCTATCTATTATCAAGTATTTCCGAACGTTTATAAAAAGGTTTCCTGTCGTAGTTTAGATGTAAGGCCGTTCCCCTGTGTGTGTGTGCGCATGTGTATCTCCAGGTTCCCTCTCTCACTGCAAGTCTTCCCACAGTCCACACAGCGATAGACCTTCACCTCTTAGGGGCTTTTTTAATTACCCCCCCCCCCCCCCCCCCTTCAGTGAGTAAGATGAAAATGGGTGAGTTTTTAAACTGGACTGTTTAATCATGCTTCTACCCCGTGTGAATCCGTCGGTGCGTGCAGAGATTCTGGACCCGAGCGAAACGCTTCCCGCACTCCTCACAGACGTAGGGTTTCTCTCCCCTGTGAAGCCACAGGTGCTTGTGGTAGCTGCTCTTTTCGTTGTCGGTGGACGGTGAGCTGGTGGAGAAAGGAGAACGTCTTCCCGCAAACGTCGCAGAGGAAGGGTTTCTCCCCCATGTGGCTGTGGCGATGCACTTCCAAGTCGCGGGGGCGTTTTAACGTCCGGTCACACACGGGACAGGGGTGAGGTTTCTCCTGGGTATGGATGAGGAGGTGGTACAGGAGGGCACTTTGGGTGGGGAAGGTTTTGCTGCAGTGGACGCAGCGCCGGGGCTTTCTGGCGTTGGCGCGTTTCTTGGCTTGCTGACGTTTCTTCTTAGCGAGTCGAGCGAGACTTTGTTTATCTAAAGTGGAGAGAAAAAGAGACTGCTTTTATCTACAGTGGAGAGAGAGAGAGAGAGAGAGAGAGAGCGACTGTTAATCCCAGGGGTGGGATGACTGTGACCGTCAAAACCAATCAAAACTGGTTGGGGGGGGGGGGGGGGGGGGGGGGGGGGGGGTTAGGTCTGTTACAAAGGTCCGCTCTCCCAGTTTCTTTTCTCTAAATGTTTTGCCTTGATGCCAGCCTGCTCTGCATTTCTTAGCTGTCGACAGAGCTACTAATTTCTCACATCAGTCTTGCGTTCGTAACATTTCAACGAAAAAACGTACATAATGGTTCAGTAAGTGAACTTAGCAATAAGAACAAAAGCCATGAACTGGGTGACATTTAATATCAGCATGGACCGCTTGAACATGACGATTGTAATTTTGAATCGTGAATTCGATTCGAGCTGCTCCATGTACAGGTAGCAGACCACTGCTGCATTGAAGATCTTTTACATCGTCCGCCATGTTGAGGGTCCAAATACCGGTTGCTATGTAAACAACTGAAAGAAACTGGCAACAATGTCTGCGTCTAGTATTAGTCACTTATCAGCACTTGAAAGAGAAAGATATGAAGACAAGATGAAATGTATCGGAGTCGATCTGTATTTTAAAGAAAATACGTCGAGAATAAAGAGAATACGTCAGCAACTGTATAGTTAGCCGACTACTGTAGCTACAAGTCTTGTTACTGTTTTGCAGCTAGTAGAACGGATTTGGTCCTCCAACATGGCGTTGTGTCTCTGTTACCACTAGCAACAACGTCTGAAACGTTTGGCAACAGGCCTCTATTAAATATATTATATTGCCCCTGAATGGTACAAGGGGTACATCATCCAAATCTTTCTTATTGATAAAAACGATCCTAAATTCTATTGGTTTACCGCTAGTTCCTGCACGAATAGGTCCAACAGTACCATTTACTCCACCTGATGTGTGGGATCTCATGTTGACCTACCAACTTCTAAAGTACAACACAAATAAAGACCACCAAGTAAGAGAGACTGGTCAGTGGTTTTATGCTGCAGTCACTCACTTTCATATCAGGTCCTGGGGTGCCATCTATTGGGCAAAACTTGGAATTAACCTATTTGGATTTACTGGCTTGGGACTTAAACTGTGGGTGTTATTGCCGATTGAACACTGAAGATCACTACCTAGAATACTCCAGAGAGCCCAGCAACATACAGTACCAGTGAAAGGTTTGGACACACTTTCCCATTAAAGTGAATGGGAAGGTATGTTTAAACCTTTGACTGGTACTGTAAAAATACTTCTTTTTTTTTTAAACCATGACTTCGATCATTATACTCATAAATGACCTCCACTGAGATCGACTAAGCTTGTAATCCACTTGACTGAAATATGGAAACTGTATCATCTACGTGAACAGCAGAGTCAACACCCATTCAATCAAGGTAAATGTATCATGGCTGCCGGATCATGTAGGAAGATCTTAGATTACAACATATGATTTACTTACTCCAGTTCCAAAACTTTTAAAAAGCCACAGTCACTCCATTCATTTTTTGTCGATATATACAAAATGTTACGCAAGAACTTTTAATGACAGGTCGCGGGAGTAACGACGTTTCCACTTTTGTCCAACATTGAATTACCTTTGTGTTTGAAATGTGCTATACAAATACATTTGATTTGATTTGATATAATGGTAGGTCAAACCAACAAATACGTTGACCACTCCATATAATAGAGTAATTATCACGAAATGTGTATCTTTTCATTGCTAGCGATTTCCCCCAAAAGCACAGGTAGTGCAAAGTAGTGCAGAGTCAAATTTCCTCAGTTTCATTTTGAGGTAGTAATTGTAGTGATGGGAATTTCGGCTCTTTTGGGTGAGCCGGTTCATTTGGCTCTTTGTTCAGTTATATGTGCCTGCTATGCTTGCACTGTTAAGGCACATTGAAGCAGTGGGTGTTGGTTTACATTTGCTGACGCTTAACTATCATATTACATAGCCAACCTGATAAAACAATTATATTGATATAAATCAAATAATGACTACATAATCACTCCCGCGCAAAATTGTATAATAGGCGCAATTACAATAAATGTTGGCTTTATGTTTTTTAAAATTGTTTACAAATGAAAAACAAATCCATGTTTTTTTCAGGGAGATCTGGTTTGAATTACATTTTTAGACAGCTAACCAATTATGTGATTTCCTATGAAAGACGAATAAGTTGAAAGTGTTGTTACTTTATTGGCTTGTGTAAAACTGTCACCTCGATTGGGCTTACACAATACATTTGATTGGTTGTTGGCATGTCAGTAACTGAGGCTGTTCAGGGGTTGTCACTTAACAGTCTGGGGAACAAGGCAGAGAACATAACTTTGAGCAGTGCCACAAAAGAAATGTTTTAATCAGGGAGCTGAAAGAACGGCTCTCATCCCGATGTGACGCGGCTCCCTACGTTCACTGAAAAAAACAGCCATTCGTTCGCAAACGACCCATCACTTAGTAATTGTCTAAACCCCCTTGTGTATTACCATGTTCACTTAACAGCGTGAGGGTGAACGCTTACATGTCCAGGAGACAGGCGACCTCCGCGTTGCGATCAGCCAAGACTACCTGTAAAGATAGAAATCGGTGTATCATTGAATTGACTAGATTTGTTTAACTGCAATGTGATTGATACCAGCGTAGTCGACGCTGGCTAGCTATGTCAAACTAGCGTCGAGCTAGCTTTCAAAAAGGCTAACATCAACATTACGATCTTCGGTTCGGTGTTAAGAATACAATTGTTGTTGTTGTTATGCTTGAAGTTGGCGGCTTGGCATTGGCTTTGCTCGGAAAGGGAAGCAGGAGAGACTCAGCGACGTAATGACGTGGCTCTTTCAAACCAGAGCCGTTGAAAGAGATTCTCTGTTTCAAACAAGGGGTTGTATTCGAAAAGTTATATATATATATATATATATATATATATATATATATATATATATATATATAGATATATATATTAAAAAAGTATAAGACTGTGTTCGGAATCGCCTACTTAAATACTATCTACCTCATACTAAATGAGTACATCTTATATACTGACTACTTAAACCGAAATCTAGAATACTACTTTTTACAAAGATTCGATTATATTGTTAGTACACTCAATTGGAACATGTTACCAAAACCCTGGCATTTTTGTAACGCTGTCAACAATGTTGCCAACTCATTTTCAGAGAAAGTTGCTGAAGGCTGGTTGATTTGCTGCTAAAAGTTGCTAAATGACGTGAAGTCATTGAGTGACGTCATGACATAGATATGTTATTAAAATGTACTATGTATAATACACAATGTTATTCAAATGTTCTCTAATTTCTCTTTGTTTTGCATGCTAATTGTAATAGTGGACAGGCACGCGCTCTCTCATAGATATGTACGTCTATGGGCGGGCTGACCACATCATCTGCAAAAAGCAGTGATGCAATCCTCTGCCCACCAACCCGCAGCCCCCCTCCCCCGCGGCTACGCCGTGAGATCCTGTCCATGAATACCACAAACAGGATAGGTGACAAAGCGCAGCCTTGGAGGAGGCCAACCCTCACCGGAAACGAGTCCGATTTACTGCCGAAGACCCGGACACGGCTCTCGCTTTGGGAGTACAGAGATTGATGGCCCTGAGTAGAGACCCCCTCACCCCATACTCTCGCAGCACCTCCCACAGTATCTCCCGGGGGAACCCGATCATACGCCTTCTCCAAATCCACAAAACACGTGTAGACCGGATTGGCATACTCCCAGGCCCCCTCAAAGATCCTCGCGAGGGTAAAAAGCTGGTCCGTTGTTCCACGGCCAGGCCGGAAACCGCATTGTTCCTCCTCAACCCTCCTTTCCAGCACCCTGGAGTATACTTTCCCGGGGAGGCTGAGTAATATGATGCCTCTGTAGTTGGCACACACTCTCCGGTCCCCCTTTTTGAACAGGGGAACCACCACCCCGGTCTGCCACTCCTTAGGTACTGTCCCCGACTTCCACGCAATGTTGATGAGACGTGTCATCCATGACAGTCCCTCAACACCCAAAGCCTTCAGCATTTCTGGGCGGATCTCATCAACCACTGGGGCTTTGCCACTGTGGAGTTGTTTGACTACCTCAGTGACCTCCGCCAGGGAGATTGATGCTGATCCCCCATCATCCTCCAGCCCTGTCTCTACTATGTAGGGTGGGTTTGTCGGGTTCAGGAGTTCCTCAAAGTGTTCCTTCCACCTCCCAATCACCTTGTCAGTTGAGGTCAACAACGTCCCATCCTTACTGTATACAGCTTGGATGGTTCCCTGCTTTCCCCTCCTGAGGTGTCGGATAGTCTTCCAGAACCGCTTTGGTGCCAGCCGAAAGTCCTTCTCCATGGTTTCTCCGAACTCCTCCCACACCCGCTGCTTTGCTTCTGCCACGGCCGAGGCTGCAGTCCTTTGTGCCTGTCGGTACCTTGCAACTGCCTCCAGAGTCGCCCGGGATAGCATGTCCCGGAAGGCCTCCTTCTTCAATCGGACAGCTCCCCTGACCACCGGTGTCCACCAGAATGTTCGAGGGTTACCGCCCCTTGAGGCACCTAAGACCTTGAGACCACAACTCTCAGACACAGCTTTAGCAATGGAGGCTTTGAACATCGCCCACTCCGGTTCAATGCCCCCAGCCTCCACAGGGATGCCAGAGAAGCCCCGCCGGAGGTGTGAGTTGAAGGCCTCCCGGACCGGGGACTCCTCCAGACGTTCCCAGTTCACCCGCACTACATGCTTGGGCTTACCAGGTCTGTCCAGAGGCTTCCCCCGCCACCTGACCCAACTCACCACCAGATGGTGATCGGTTGACAGCTCTGCCCCCCTCTTCACCCGAGTGTCCAAAACATATGGCCTCAGGTCCGATGATACGATAACAAAATCGATCATCGACCTTCTGCCTAGGGTGCTCTGGTACCAGGTACACTTATGAGCATCCTTATGTTCAAACATGGTGTTCGTTATGGCCATTCCATGACTAGCACAGAAGTCCAATAACAAGCCACCACTCGGGTTCAGATCGGGGAGGCCGTTCCTCCCAATCACGCCTCTCCAAGTGTCTCCATCATTGCCCACATGTGCGTTGAAGTCCCCCAGCAAGACTACAGAGTCCCCCTCAGGAGCCCCATACAAGGCTCCATCCAGGGTCTCCAAAAGGCCGAATACTCCGAACTGCTGTTCGGTGCATAGGCACAGACAACAGTCAGAGTTTTCCCTCCCATGACCCGCAGGCGTAGGGAGGCGACCCTCTCGTCCACTGGGGTAAACTCCAACATAGAGGCACTTAGCCGGGGACTCGTGAGTATCCCCACACCAGCCTTGCGCCTCTCACCCTCGGGAGCTCCGGAGAAGAATAGAGTCCAACCCCTATCCAGAAGTGAGGTTCCAGAGCCGAGGCTGTGCGTAGAGGTAAGCCCCACCAGATCCAGCTGGTAGCGCTACACCTCCCGCACAAGCTCCGGCTCCTTCCCTCCCAGAGAGGTGACGTTCCACGTCCCCAAAGCCAGCCTCTGCCACCCGGGTCCGATCCGTCGAAAACCTCTGCCTTCACTGCCACCTTTTCTGGCAGCGCACCCGACCCCCTTGGTTTTTCCCGCGGGTGGTGAGCCCACGGGACGGAGAAGGCGAGACGTTGGTGTTGTCCACGTTGCTTTTTCGGGCTATGCCCGGCCGGGCTCCGTGGCAAGCCCGGCCACCAGGTGCTCGCTGACGGGTCCTCCTCCTGGGCCTGGCTCCAGAAGGGGACCCCGGGCTTCCTCCGGGCCGGGTATCATCCTCTCTTATAGTTTTTTCCATGAGGGTTTTTGAACCATTCTTAGTCCGGCCCCTCGCCCGAGACCAATTTGCCATGGGAGACCCTACCAGGAACACAAGGTTCCAGACAACACAGCCCCCAGGTTCATAGGGACACACAAACCTCTCCACCACGATAAGGTGATGGTTCCCGGAGAGGGCCTGCATAAACCATGTTTTTAAAATTTTAAAATGTATGTTCTATTTGTTGGTATAGGGGACAATTGTGATTATTAGATAATAAAGAAAAATAACCCTTTTCAAATACTTTGTAATGCATGTGACCCTTTCAAGCCTGTCTATTTCACAGTTGCACAACAGATATTCTCCATAAAATGTTAGCAGAGGCATTAGTGAGGACAGAGGTTTAATTTAAGGGCTTGATGGCGTATATATATATATATATATATATATATATATATACACACACCTGTATGTTGTGTAATTATATATACTGAGGCTATTGTTAAGGCAATCTATTGGAGAACGTGCTTTTTGAACCAAGGCATTAATCATTATAAGTTTAACGACCCTTTAGCTGAATATAACTTCCAAGAGGTCACTGTTCTAACCCCTAGGCTGGATATAGTATTCCAACCTTTAAGCTGCATTCTTCTAAACTTCACTACACCTGTTGCAGCCTGGAAAAAACAAGGCTCGCATTCTATGGATGTAGATATAAGACAGCAGACTTTAGGTTTAGATCATCATTCTCCTTCGGGCAGCGTCTTGCACGTTGTGTGAGTATGATCCTTTTGCAAACGAACTTTGTCCTTTGCAGAAGTACTATCTTGGTAAAATACTGGTATCAAACTTTATTATCTGGTTAACTTGTGTTTACAAGTTTGTTGTACAACAATATAGTATTTGATCCCAACCGTTTCAGTGTCTGTGTCTTATTGTGTTCTATTTTACTTATGTTCGTGAGTGTATAAAGATCGGATCCACGACACTATAATAGTGAATCAACGTCATTTCACAGACGTTGAGAATTAAGTGACCTTTGGAACTGTACCGCACATTAAATTGCACAAATCTAAGTATCATCTCTGCATATTTTGTTAACCGAGGGTATAAGATACATAAAAATATGGTTTTACTGAGACATCTTCTTTATTTCATACAGATAAAGCAGATTCAATGTAATTAGGCCTTTACAGAGAAAAAAAACCCTTGCTATAGACTTTGAGACATATGTGACCTTTGAACCTGTACCACACATGCTATTGCGCAAATCTAAGTATATTTTCTGCATATATTGTTAGCTGAGGGTCTAAGGTAAACAGAAATATATGGTTTTACTGAGACAACTTCTATATTTCACATAGATAAAGCAGGTTTAATGTAACGAGGCCTTTACAGAGAAAAAACGCCTTGCTATAGACTTTGAGACATATGTGACCTTTGAACCTATACCACACGTGGAATTGCGCAAATCTAAGTATAATCTCTGCATATTGTGTTAGCAGAGGGTCTAAGGTAGAGGAAAATATGTGGTTTTACTGAGACAACTTCTATATTTCACATAGATAAAGCAGGTTTAATGTCATGAGGACCATGGCTTTAAGGACCATGGCTGGGGCCTTTAGAGATGAGGCACGGAGAGCAATGTGTCCACCGTGGTGGACCGACCTGGACTGCAAGGTACAAGCTCCAGCCTGTATTTTGGGTTAAACTGCACTGCTTTGACATTGTGGATAAAATAAAATACATTCTGTTCCCGTTATTATCAATCTAAATGAATCCTCTGCCAAATATAGGAGCTTGTTCAAACTTGAAAAGTGATATTTTACTGGGGCACAGCAGATCAGTACGTGCCCCAGGTAACGGGGTCTAGCAACGCCCATGGTGTCCTCTGTGGTGTCAGAGGGTCGAGTTTAGTTAAGGCAGTCTCTTTTGACTAAGTTCTGTTGTTCAGTTTCAGAGTTAAGATCTGGGTACGGGTTACCATGGTAACCTACCTGGTGGAACTGTGTGATTACCATGGTAACCTTAACCTACCTGGTGGAACTGGGTTTGGATCACCATGGTAACCTTAACCTACCTGGTGGAACTGGGTTCTGATTACCATGGTAACCTTAACCTACCTGGTGGAACTGGGTTCTGATTACCATGGTGATCTACCTGGTGGAAGGGGGTTCAGATCCCCATGGTGACCTACCTGGTGGAAGGGGGTTCAGATCCCCATGGTAACCTACCTGGTGGAAGGGGATTCAGATCCCCATGGTGACCTACCTGGTGGAAGGGGGTTCAGATGGCACTGTCATGAGTTTCCACACCAGCCAGGTACACACACACACACACACACACACATAATCTCACAAATTCAAACAAATACACAAATGCCCCTTACATAATCTCACAGATTGACACTCAAATGCGCAGAATAAAACACACACACTCACACACACACACACACACACACACACACACACACACACACACACACACACACACACACATGACTGAAACAAACAACAAACACACAAATCTAAACACAATACACAAATACACACATGTACCTCACACATAAGCTCCTATATTAAAACACACACACACACCCTCACTGGCTGAAACACACACACACACACACACACACACACACACACTCTCTCACAGGTTGAAACACACACACACACACACACACACACATTCCTACCGAGGATAAAAACACCAACATAGACACTCACACACTGACAAAGAAGAAGAGGAGACAAATGCATATGAACAGATACTGTACACAAACTCAACACACACCAACATCCACACACAAACTCAACACACACCAACATCCACACACAAACTCAACACACACCAACATCCACACACAAACTCAACACACACCAACATCCATACACAAACTCAACACACACCAACATCCACACACAAACTCAACACACACCAACATCCATACACAAACTCAACACACACCAACATCCACACACAAACTCAACACACACCAGCATCCACACACAAACTCAACACACACCAACATCCACACACAAACTCAACACACACCAACATCCATACACAAACTCAACACACACCAACATCCACGCACAAACTCAACACACACCAACATCCACACACAAACTCAGCACACATCAACATCCACACACAAACTCAGCACACATCAACATCCATACACAAACTCAACACACCAACATCCACACACAAACTCAACACACACCAACATCCACACACAAACTCAGCACACATCAACATCCATACACAAACTCAACACACCAACATCCATACACAAACTCAACACACATCAACATCCATACACAAACTCAACACACACCAACATCCACACACAAACTCAACACACACCAACATCCACACACAAACTCAACACACAAACATCCACACACAAACTCAACACACACAAACTCAGGGAGTGGTCTTTCGAGACAACCGAAAAAGCGAGAGTTTGTTTAATTGGTATAATCCTCTCTTGCTGTTGTGATGTAAGGACTTAACACAATAGAGGCCTTTGTTTAGCGCTCAGTATAGCTTTAAGTCCTTTCTACATACACACTGACACTGGTTATCAAAAATTCTCCACACAGAGGGGTTTTTTCCCATGCTGTACCATACCTATTCAAGCGCTTTTGTAGCTGGTCCCAGGGTGCTAATATCTCACATCCCACTGGAAAAACACAACAGTAGAATGTCTGGCTCCAGTCTGTCTATATATTTGATTTATACAGGGTAGAACAACAGATACACCTAACAGTCTAGAGGCTCATAACTCTATAATATAATAATAATAAAAATAATAATAATAATAATGGTCTTAATTGAATAACTCATAACACAGACTTCTGAGGCTCCTAACTCCCTGTCTCCACAGTAATGTTATTAATTAAATAACTCATAACACAGACTTCTGAGGCTCCTAACTCTCTGTCTCCACAGTAATGTTATTAATTAAATAACTCATAACACAGACTTCTGAGGCTCCTAACTCTCTGTCTCCACAGTAATGTTATTAATTAAATAACTCATAACAGACTTCTGAGGCTCCTAACTCCCTGTCTCCACAGTAATGTTAGTAATTAAATAACTCATAACACAGACTTCACTCCAAGTCGCTGCTGGACATAGCCACAAAAAAGGGGTTCAATTCAGAGTGCCTGTTAAATTATGCAATTGCAGCATCTAGTGTTACATTTTGGTTCTAGTATCGGCTTGGTAACGGTCTAGTTTAAGTAATATACATATGTTCTAAGGTTTCTGCACACTGATTTCGTAATTTATTTGCCCCCCCCCCCCTTTTCTTTGCCTCTCTTGCCCTCCCCTCTCTCTCTCTTCCCCTCTTTCTATCTCACTTTCTCTCCAGTTTTGTAAGGTCGTTCGGAAGCTTTTCCTGAGCAGAAGATGTGCCAAGCTGTCGGCTGTCCTAAATATCTTCTTGATGTTTTACCTGGGAGCTGTGTCTGTGTACTCAGTAATCCTAGCTGTGTTTATATCAGGACTAATATGGATGGCTTCCTAGACACACGCACACTCTCACACGCACGCACACACTCACAGACATACACACAAACAAACAGACAGACCCACATGGATTTGAACAAAGCCTTGTATATAACAAACAAACAAACAAACAAACAAACACTGTATCTCTGTCTCTACATCATATAAATTGTTTTTCTATTTCCTTAACTATCAAAAAGGAGATTGGGAGATTAAGTTTGAAAGTCATGAAATAATGAATGATGAGCAGATTTTTATTCAGAAAGGATGCAAAAATAAACTAGAAACTAGAGTTACTTTGAGTTGAAAATCGTTTTTTGTTCCCAAGCGTGCTTTATGTTAATCCTACTAATGTAGTACAGTAGGGCCTACTGGTGGCTCCAAATATCTTTGTAAAAATAAATTGTTGCTATTTTGCCAGCAACAACTGTATTATATTATAGTAGCCTAAATAATGATGTTACTAATAAAACAATATTTTTTATTAGTTTCTTGTGTGGTGTTTTTATTTATGGATGTTAATTAGATTTTATAGTAATGTTAAGGTCTGTTTTCTTGATGTTTCTAGCTAAAACTAACCATTGCAAAAAATAAAAGTAATTTTTTTCTAGATCCCGCCTTCCCGTTGAAACTCAAGCTGGTTGGCTTACCCTCGGCACTTGTCCCGAAACTTCCTATTTGAAGGACAACGGGCCAGTTGACAAATTAATTTATTTTCCTCAGGAAAATTTGGACAGGTGAATTGTAAACAAACCTTTAAAGTTATTTCAAGTTCCTTTTTAATTGCTAGAAACCTTATTCTGGGTTAATTTGGATTTGTTGGGAGAGAAACGAGCAAACTAAAAGGTTAGCATGGACTGTAAAGTTCAACGAAACTGTATTTGTGATGAAAACCAGTTGCTAATGTTAGCTTGGTTGCGAGCGGCTTTGCTAATTTCCCGCCTAGCATTTATGAGCTAGCTAACGTGTAAACTAGCTAGTTGGCTATCCCGAAGTATTATTTAAGACTTTAGAAAGTCTGGCACAACTTTTGTGTTTTCCGTGGTGTGAGTTAACGTTACTTGGTTAGCTTGCTATGTGTTAAGATTACAAACCGTAACCGCATAGAAGGTTTGCTAACGGATTTGCTTCACAGTCATGGACGGAGACACCTGTAGCCAGGGAGAGGATGGTCGGTTGGACTCGCGCCCCTCCCCCTCGCGGTTGTGAGGTTTTTGTGGGTAAAATCCCGAGAGACATGTACGAGGACGAGCTAGTACCCGTATTTGAGAAGGCCGGGAGAATCTATGAGTTTAGACTGATGATGGAGTTCAGCGGAGAAAACCGAGGATATGCCTTCGTCATGTACACCACCAGGTAGCCTGTGTGTGCATGTGTGATGAACCGGTGCCTGGTTTGAGGCAGAAAGAAATATATAACATTTTCTCATTATTGGATTAAGCTGATTGCCCAAAAAATTGCCCCCCAGACATTCAATTCCTCTTGTTTTCTCATGGCAATATACTGTAGAGATATATTATTGATTTATACTCCGCCTGCTGGCTATCCTCCTGTGGTATTAAAGTTTAGCTATTTTTCAAAGAGAAATTAAATTTAATATTGCCCTGTTTAAGATGGACAGTGAGGAGCTGCTCTGAAAATTATATTTTACAGGTTGCCTGAACAATCATTGTTAAATCCAGCTCACATCAGGAAATAACTGCCAATTGTTATATAAAGAACAGGCATTATCCTGTCATCCGTTTCTGAAAATACCTCTGAAAATAGTTTTACCGATGCAACAGGGTTGGGATTATGATTTTTTGTTTTTTTTGTTTTTGCAAAGTAGGAGGAATTTTAGTAGCAAGTTTTGTGTCTCCTGCTTCAGAGAAGCTGCCCAGATAGCCATCCAACTGTTAGACAACTATGAAATCAGGGAAGTACATCGGAGTTTGTGTCAGTCTGGACAACTGCAGACTCTTCATAGGATCCATCCCTAAGGAGAAGAAGAAGGAGGAGATACTGGAGGAGATGAGGAAGGCAAGACACACACACACACACACACACACACATGGGCAGAAGAAAGAGAAAACATTGGTGTAGGTGAGGAAAGGGAGACACAGAAACACGTGCACACACACAGAAAAGAGGAGATACTGGAGGAGATGAGGAAGGCAAGACACACACACACACACACACACACACACACACACGGGCAAAAGAAAAAGAAAACATTGGTGTAGGTGAGGACAGGGAGACACAGAAACACGTGCACACACACAGAAAAGAGGAGATATTGGAGGAGATAAGAGACATTGAAACACAAACAGGGAAGAATAGGCATGGAGACGTACACACTTTTTCTGTTCTCTTTCTGGTTCTCTTCTTTCAGTCTCCCATTCTCAGTCTCTATCACTTCTTCTTCATGCTAAGAGGTCATTGTCTAAAACTCAGTTCTTGCCGTGGCAATAGTTGTTTTATAGCAAAAAACAACTTTCTCTATTACCCTCTTTTTAATGGCGACAGATGCTTGGCATTTTTTCACTATGGACAGTGCCCAGAATGCATGTTCTCTCTCTCTCTCTCTGGGTGGGTGGGTGGGCGTGGGTGTTCTATGTATGCTCTCTCTCTCTCTCTCTCTCTCTCTCTCTGTGTGTGTGTTCTACATACATTCTCTCTCTGTCTGTATGTTTTAAGTACGTTCTTTCTCTGTGTGTGTGTGAGTGCGTTCTACGTACACTCTCTGTGTGTGTGTGTGTGTGTATGTTCTATGTACATTCTCTCTATGTGTGTGTTGTACGTCCACTACAAGTCTTTGTGAATCTGTTACTCTATAGATTTTCCTCAGTTTGTTGTGATCTTGTTCTGTTATTCTTTGTGAATCTGTTACTCTATAGATTTTCCTCAGTTTGTTGTGATGTTGTTCTGTTATTCTTTGTTTTCAATCACCACAATTTGATCTTTTATTATGTTATGTTAAAAATGATTGTAGCTTTGAGATTGTTCTTGCGCACTATAACTAAAATGTGTTATTATTATTATTGATTATTACTCGTCTGTGCGTGCGTGCGTGCGTGCGTGCGTGCGTGTGTGGGTGGGTCTCCTAGGTGACGGAGGGGGTGGTGGATGTCATCGTCTATCCCAGTGCTACAGACAAAACCAAAAACAGAGGCTTCGCCTTCGTAGAGTACGATTCTCACAAAGCTGCTGCCATGGCACGCAGGAAACTCATTCCAGGTAACACGCACGTATAATACTCTGTCTCTCTCACACAAACTTCCTGAAACACTCAACAGGCGAGCAAAATAAAATGAAACATTCCTTTGAAGCCATCCATTTGAGTCTCAGCAGTTCACACAACTGACCAGTGGAGGGCAATAGAGATCAATTTACTGGAGAATCTTCCCATAGCTTTCATGCTTCTCATGTGGATTTGTGTGGGGATATGTGTGAGTTGTTCTGTGAGTCAATAAATGTGTGTGTCAACGTGTGTGGTGTGTGTGTGTGTGTGTGCGTGTGTGTGTCTCCAGGT
>JAPMUY010005858.1:35000-41836 GCA_026901105.3 Galaxias olidus
ATCATATTTATGTCATTTTTTTCATCATATTTACGTAATTCTTTCATGATATTTACGTAAATTTTTCATCATATTTACGGAATTGTTTCATCATACCTAAATGTTATCATATTTTTACTGAAGAGTCTCCAGACGTCCAGGTGGCTTATTGTTCAACTGACGTTCAATAAAACAACACAGCCTGGCCCTTAGTTTGTTATTCTGTTCACTTGAATCTAATCAGTTGATCCGTCTTTGTTATCAACTCTTCTTAGGACGTTAAACTTGTGTGTCCCTGTAATGGGAATCAGACTTGTTTATTAATATCATGATTTGGGGCCAAGACTCAAATGGGAAGCATCACTAGGTTGCTGATCAAGAAGTCACTGACCTACTTAAGACTAATATAGACAGATCTGACACAGTTTTATTATTATTATTATTATTATTATTATTATTATTATTAATAATAATAATAATAATAATAATAATAATAATAAATAATAATAATAGATAAAAAAAATATTACATTAACGTTCAATAAATCACTGACCTACTTAAGACTGTGATATAGACAGATCTGACACACAGTTATATCATTATTATTCATCTGTTTTAAAAAATAATATTCACGTTCAAAAGTAAGATAGGAAATATACATGTGTAATTTTAAACGTTTACCCATTTCTCTCTATGTAGAGATATGAAGTTGGCAAGTAGAAAAAGTATAAAAAAATTTACTTAAAAAAAACAAAAACTTATGAGTGCAGCAAATGAGTTGAAAGACTTGGTGAAATCCATCTTTCCTTGAAGGAGTCATGGGTTCGATCCAAGACGGCTGGTATGACTCGTATCTCAACTTGAATAAGTCATGGGTTCGATCCAAGACGGCTGGTATGACTCGTATCTCAACTTGATCGCAAACCACCACTTCAACTAAACTATTGTCTGGCTGGTTATAAAAGTATATTTTTTGTGACTTTTAACAAGCATGTAAAGTTGCAAATTTATTCTCTGTAATTATCACTGGTAACACCCCACCAAAATAGTATGTCATCATCATCATCTTCATCCGCTTTGTCCGGGGTCGGGTCGCGGAGGTAGCAGTTCCAGCAGGGCATCCCAAACTTCCCTTTCCCGGGCCACATTAACCAGCTCTGACTGGGGGATTCCAAGGCGTTCCCAGGCCAGTTCCTAGGGAGGCGGCCAGGTGGCATCCTTACTAGATGCCCGAACCACCTCAACTGGCTCCTTTCTACGCAAAGAAGCAGCGGCTCTACTCCGAGTCCCTCACGAAAGGCTGAACTTCTCACCCTATCCCTAAGGAAGATGCCAGCCACCCTCCGGAGGAAACTCATTTCCGCCGCTTGTATCCGCGATCTCGTTCTTTCGGTCATGACCCACCCTTCATGACCATAGGTGAGAGTAGGAACGAAGATAGACCGGTAGATTGAGAGCTTTGCCTTCTGGCTCAGCTCTCTCTTCATCACAACGGTGCGATAGAGCGACTGCAACACCGCACCCGCTGCTCCAATTCTCCGGCCCATCTCTCGTTCCATTTTCCCCTCACTCGAGAACAAGACCCCGAGATACTTGAACTCCTTCACTTGGGGTAAAGAAAATAGTATGTGAATAACTTATAACCACTAATCTACTGTATGTTAAAACAAATTCTATTATTGTAGAATTGCTTATTAATATTATTATATATAATATATTATATTATATTATTATTATTATTATTATATAATATATTATATTATTATTATTATATAATATATTATATTATTATTATTATATAATATATTATATTATTATATATATATATTATTATTATTATATAATATATTTTATATGATTATATTAATAACAATAATAATATATATATAAATATATTATATAATAACAATAATAATATAATAACAATAATATAATATATTATATATATATAATATATTATATTATTATTAGATAATATATTATTATTATTATTATATAATATATTATATTATTATTATTATATAATATATTATATTATTATTATTATATTATTATTGTTATTATATAATATATTTTATATGATTATATTATTATTATATAATATATTATATTATTTTATTATTATTATATATATTGTATTATTATTATTATAAAATACATTATATTATTATTATTATATATTATTATTATATAATATATTATATTATTATTATTATTATATAATATATTATATTATAATTATTATTATTATATATATTATTATTATTGTTATTATTATATAATATATTATATTATTATTTTATTATTATTGCTTTCATACGTTTTCACTCTTTATATTTCTTGGTCACTTTGATGGGCTAAGAAGTTGAGACAAGCTTTTGTGTTTAATTAGATTTTCCTAGGTTTAGATTTTTCACCAAATTTAAAAAGGTTCAATCCCAGTACTCTTTTTAAAAGGAGGTGTCTGTGTGTGTGTGTGTGTGTGTGTGTGTATGTGTGTGTGTGTGTGTCTGTCTCTGTCTGTGTGTGTGTGTGTACATGTACATTGGATGATTAAGCAAACACGGCAATTAAATGAATTTTCATCAGATTAGAAGGTCCGAGACCGACCCCGAGGTATTTTGAAAGGATCTGATTAAGCCGCTTAGCCAGTTAAAGTTGTTGCTGGAGGACAACTGCAGTCCAAAGATAAGGTTCTCTATTCTCCACTATAAGATGGAGAAGTGAGTGAGGCATATCCTGCATTTGTCATGACCTACTTAAAAACACAACCATTCACCAACAAGGCCCACTCAGTTACAATTAGACCAATCACAACTGTAAGACATGTGCTGCATGTATCAGACATTTAAACTACTTCATTAGAATGTATTAGACATTTAACTACTTCATTAGAATGCATTAGACATTTAAACTACTTCAACTCAATGTATTAGACATTTAAACTACTTCAGTACAGTATTACATTTGACCGTTTTAAAGCTCCTTTGTCATTTTATGTATTTACATTTCATGTTTTCACATTGGACAGCACCTTGTAACTCTGGTTTTGAAAGACGCTATATAAATTAAATGTACTTACTGAAATTGAAACACTTCATTACATCTGTAAGATATCTGCTGCAGGTATTAGACATTTAAATTACTTCATTAGAATGCATTAGACATTCAAACTACTTCATCGCAATGTATTAGACATTTAAACTACTTCTTTAGAATGCATTAGACATTTAAATTACTTTATCTCAATGTATTAGACATTTAAACTACTTCTTTAGAATGTATTAGACATTTAAATTACTTTATCTCAATGTATTAGACATTTAAACTACTTCAGTACAATGCATTAGACATTTAAACTACTTCTTTAGAATGCATTAGACATTTAAATTACTTTATCTCAATGTATTAGACATTTAAACTACTTCAGTACAATGTATTAGACATTTCAACTACTTCATTACAATGTATTAGACATTTAAACTACTTCATTACAATGTATTAGACATTTAAACTACTTCTGGACAGTTGACATTTAAACACCTTCAGTACATGAAATCTCTCCTCTTCTAGTATATTAGACACTTACACCTGTCCTAGTAAATTGTACCCACGGTGATCTGGACACCAGCAAAGGAAAGAGGCTATCTAAGACTGCTAGGATGTGGAGCCAAAAGGAAACCGTTAGATGATAACGCCATTACCAAAGAAAAAATGCTTTTTACTTAAAGAAAAATTATATAATTTTTATTTTCAGAAAACAATAGTTAAAGTTTGATTAAAAGATCATCTTGATAATAAAGTAACAGTATTTTTTTTTTATACTGGTTTTTCCATTGTGAAGTGTCACAGAAATAACTATTGATCATCTGATCCAAATGTCAGATATACTTACAAACATAGCGTCTAACAAGGCAATAAAAAGATGAAAGAAATCAAAGGTGTAAACGCAGCAACGATGCTTCTATCATGCACCATAGCAAAACTAGCTAACTTCGTAGTTACTTTACTTCCGGTAAAATGGTCTCACATGAATAAAACAAAGTCCGGAACAGTCACTGAAGTAACTATTGATCATCTGATCCATGTGTCAAGTCATCCTCCGTCGCTCTCCTCCCCATCCTTACTGAGGCAAAAAGCACGCTCAGGGTCTGAACATATTCAAATCCTTTTCCTGATGCCTTCAGCGATGTGAAACCCTCCTCGTATTCCCAAATGAGTTATTTTATTAAATATTAATACATTTGTTTTATTAAATATTAATAAGACTGAACACAAGCCAAGTTTCATGGTCTCAACTTTTCCAGGGAGCTCAGACACTGGAAAAGGGAGAGACAATCTTTCACTGAACTATTATTGTTAATGATTTCCGATAACCCAGTAGCCTATTATCTTGATGTATTTATATCAGACTAGTAAATATTGACATTAGATAATTGGTGTTGACTTTCATTAGAGGACTGAACTGTCAATGAAGTCCTGTGACCTACGTGTGTGTGTGTGTGTGTGTGTGTGTGTGTGTGTGTTTTTGCCTCTGTGTGTTTATGTTCTTAAATTGTGGTTGTGTGTCGTTTGTGGTCTCATTGTGTGTATGTGTGTGTGTGTGTGTGTGGGTTGGTGTTCTTACATTGTGTGTGGCAGGGCTCCAGTCTAACGTTTTTCACCACCGTCCCGGAACTGTCTGGAAAAACTATTTTATTCGTCCCAAAGTAAATATAAACCGTCCAAAAATCAAAATGTTGTTTCTATACTTTGGTATTATCATCTATACTTGTCAGTTGTTAAATGCATCAATACATTGGTTTCATTGGTCAAAAGGCTCCCAGGTGGAAAGACTTCACACTATGGCATATTATGATTGCTAAAAAGTCACACTAAAAGATACAGGATTAATATGATTCATAAAAAACAACAACATCCAGATTATATCTGAATAAAATTTGCTTGCTTGTTGTTTTTTATCTAGTTCATGTCTAAACCATTTGAAATCAATAACATATTTGTTTTCAAAGTACAAGTATGTCAGCAGTGTACTTCAGTACAGAACAGAAGTACATGTGTCTGGCTACTTTCATCTCTGACCAGTTTGGTTTGAAAAAACAAAACTATTAGCTACAATCTATAAGACAAAAACTACCACAACCAAGACAGAAAAGCTAATTTGTGGGAAGAAATCAACAGGACATTGAATGTTGCTCGTGAAAGCTGTGCTTTCATCACCGTATGCGTTGTATGCACACATAGGAGTTAGTGCTTTCTGCCAGAAATAATCTATTAATAACCCAAGCTGGAAGCGCTCCTCAGCGCCAGCGCTTTTATGTCAGAAACAAAAGGCTTCATGGACACTGAGCCTAAACTGCAGTTCACTGTTCAAACATTCATGTTCCTCTGTGTTTAGCTCTGTTACATTACATGTTAGCTACGTTACTTTAGCTGTTAACTCTGTTAATTGTTAGCTCTGGTACGTTAGCTGTCAGCTCTGTTAATTCTTAGCACTGTTACGTTAGCCCGTTAACCAAACACACCGCAGGACTTTACTGCCTCCGTTGTAACAGTTGTTCAGTTTGTCATTTGCTAAGTGTAACAGAGTTAGAAATGTACTGCTGGTATATGTGAGTTTTGCCATAACAAAGCAGCTTGTTCCAGTATTTGTTTTAGCGGAGCCTCCTGGTTGTTTGGGGTATTGCAGTCCTGCTGGTTTATGTCCTTTTGGTGTTGCCATAGTCTGTCTCTTCAGAAACAGAGAGACTGAATGATGGTAGGTCGATGGCATAATGTGGTTCCTAGTTTTATGTCTTAAAATGGAAATAACATGATTTTGTTTCACATGCAAATGCACTGTTAGATATTATATTTGTTAAGGTATAAAGTGATGATTAGTGTGATATTAAATATTTGTATTTAACAACTTTATATACTTATTAATTATATCGCTTTGCTACCTCAGCCAAAACGGCGCGAACATTCCTGACATTCCTTTGTGTTCGCATGCTAGTTGTGTCGGTGTAGTGACTGAGGCATGTTATTTGTATTTTATGCAGTTCTAAAGCAGATTGCGGTGCAACAACAACAAATAACAACAAATGATTTTGTTTGCTCTGTTTACCAGGTATGATTTGCTCCAATTGTTTAATATAAAACGTTGTTATTATTTAGGTAATGTAGCCTACTTGGTCGCAATTTGCGCACTGCTCTTCTGATGTGTTTGATGAATGCGTAATGTTACGTAATTCATAGTATAACAGTTGTACAGATTTACTTTTGTTTACCAGGTCTCTTCAGAAACAGAGAGACTGAATGATGTTCTAAAGCAGATTGCGGTGCAACAACAACAAATAACAACAAATGATTTTGTTTGCTCTGTTTACCAGGTCTCTTCAGAAACAGAGACAGAATAATAAATAAATGAATGAGAACCAGTTCCTGTGAGTGCAGTCCATTAACAAAAACAAGAATCGTTACACTGGTGCCGTGACCTTTCGGATCTTCAAAGATCAGCCTACGCCGATCGCTGTGGATGCTGCTTGGACGTCTAGATCAAGATTTGATGCAAGATTCAAATGTGGTTAGAATTGTAAATGGTTGCAGTCTGAGGACGTTGTCAATGATTTAGATTATAGACTGTATGAATTCTGCAAATGATTATTGTAGATTCCGATGTATAGCCTATGATATATAGAGGACTGGTAATAATTTATTTTTGATAATTTTTCTCATTCAGAATTTTGTTTACATTTTTCATATACGATCTAAGTACACAACGCAAGTATTGAAGAGATGGCAGAAAGAAATGATATTGAACATTTTGCCAGCCCAGTCCTGTCCAGGGTAGGGGTCTTTGGCAGCATTTATGCGGA
>JAPMUY010005861.1:0-2500 GCA_026901105.3 Galaxias olidus
ACATCCAGAGACATATTAGCCTGGCAGTGTACTACGATAGTGTTGAACCAAACACATTCGTTATTGGATGATGCCAAACTGTACAAACATTTATCCATCTCTGGAAACAGGGAGCAGGAAGTTCAATTAAAATGTTGCTAAAAGCAACCTGCTCTAGGCACCTCTGGTCAGTTATAAGGTTTTTTACCCCCACAAACATTTAGGTTGACCATACATACAAGTTTTAAAAAAAAAATTACTCTTAACATGATTGTACAAAAACCTTTGTTGCATGGTGTTTTCTTATCTCTGAGAAGAGAGGAGAGGAGAGGAGAAAATGAGATGAGAAGAGAGCAGAGCAGAGGAGGCACAGCCAACAAGATACGAGTAGAGGACATAAAGAATTACAGAGAAACAGAGACAGTTTGTGTGTGTGTGTGTGTGTGTGTGTGTGTGTGTGTGTGTGTGTGTGTGTGTGTGTGTGTGTGGTTGAGACAAACAGAACAGTCCACATAAGGGTGTCACTCCAGTCGTTTGGAAGCTGCTAATGTGTTCATAACAGGCATTTGGACAGTGTCTGCCTCATACTGTGAAGGACGTTACAGGGCTTCAACACACAGACACAAACACCCCAATACAAACACACACACACACACACACACACACACACACACACACACACACACACACACACACACACACACACACACACACTCCGATGTAGAGAGACACACACACATTGATACCCACACTCTATGTGGAATTTGTTTCAACAATATAGGTCTGCTGTTACAGGGTCAGCTTCCAGAATGAGCTGGTCTACAAAATATTGTTGAACTCCTGTATTCACACACACACACACACACACACACACACACACACACACACACACACACACACACACACACACACACACACACACACACACAGACAAACACACACACACACTTACACAACCTTTGCATTTGATTAACACTCTAATTGCCTGTAATTAGAAATCTTGTCACATTGATTTATTGGTGCAGCACAGAAATTGAAAACAGCGGAGCGTTCAGGAGTACATAGTTAACAATCGCAGATTAGATAATGGAACATCCTCAGGATAAAAATGGAAATTTGAAGTTTTCCAATGCAGAGTTGTTAGACTTATTATTCTTTTTTGTGTCACCATCATTATAATTAATATTCTGTCTCAACTGTCAAAACTCACACGCTGTTCTTTATGCCCACGTTGTTCTTCCTTCTTATGCAGAGTAGAGTTAAGTGTACAGGACAACTGTACCTCCATTTTATGAAGATCAAGGAACCTCTCTGAGTGCCAGAGAAAGGGATGGGAAGATGGATGTGTGTGCACATACACATCGTACAGTGTGTGTACTCACAACCACAATCACAGACCACGATATGGAAATGCCCCCCTAAGCACACCGAGCTTCTGCATGGCAAGTGATAGAAGAAAACGATGCTCATCAGTGGTAGTGTTTGATATTTATAAAGAAATCCTCTACAATCTGCAAAATGTTATTTTTAAACATTTGTGAAAACTCTACATTGTAGCTGACCAAAATATCATTCTGCATGTGCCTGTAAAAATCCATAGCTTATTTGAAGAAGAAAAAAAATATGAAGTTCTGTAAATGCATGAAAGGAAGGTTTACTTCGAGACAAAACCTTCGGTCTGCACACAAGCCCATGCTCTCCTGAGGATGGGCTGACGGGTTGCAATAACAAGTGTTGAAATGCATTACGCTTCTGTGCCTCCTTCACTTTGAACTGTGCCTCGCGTTGATAACTCCCCCTTCCTTTCCATACCGTTGATTTGTCATGGTACATATGGTCATAGATCACCAGGTATTCCCATCTAGTTTGGGGGAAGGGCTGATTCAGTTGACCCAGCCGGGGCCTACCAGTTGCCCATCCTGCCATTCAGATTTATGAAACCGTCGTCGCTAGCCGTACCAACGTGGTGGCCATATTGTGTCCGAGGCTCTTATTATTGAAATGAGACATTTGAGGCAGCGGAGGGGAAGCGCTCGCAGACACAATCGCCTGCCTTCAGCTTGGAGAGGAAATGAGGTCGGCGTATTGTTTGCGACACGCCAGCTGTGCTCGTGTCATTTCACCGGGAAACGTGGTGATTTCCCTGATTATGGAACGCCCCGGTTGGATTGGATCATACTGTAGGATTGCTATGGCGATGTGTTCTGTTGGGGGTGCTGAACCACGGCTTGGCTGAACGAGGAAAAAAGAACGGGGGGGGGGGGGACGAGCAGAGACACGAGGAAGACGGCGCGTGTGGCGAGGGCCGAGAAATGTAGAGAGAAAGAGAGAGGGGGAAAAACAATAAAGAAGGAGAAGTAGAGAGAGAGGGAAATGAACACAGGGAACATGTAGAGGACAGAGGGAGGGGGAAAACAGAGAGGAAGAGAGAGACGGAGCGAGCGTGAATGGAGGACGGACAAAAGGGGGCCTCGGCGTAGGCAGCCTCTCTGTGACGGGGCCGTCACACTGGGATTGTACG
>JAPMUY010005861.1:7500-42191 GCA_026901105.3 Galaxias olidus
GAAACAATGCACGGCCTGTTATTGAAAAAAAAAACAGAGTTATTGTTTCGCGCTTTAAAAGAGAAAATGAAAAAAGAAAAATCAATATTGAGGTCCAGTAAAGACAAATGTCTTCGAGTGTCCTTATTGACAGGCCCACTAAACCCCCTGGTGAAATATTGTCCTGTCTACTTATGCAGCATAAAACAAATTACCCCCTCCACATCCCTGCAGCTCAGTTCATCATTCTGAATGATAAAGATTAATTCAGCCCTGATCTTCGGCCAATCTTAGGAAACATCATTTTTCCATAGCAGTGGTTTTGCTAGCGACACACGGCGTAGCCAAACCTCCACACACAAGGCTTGCGAGTGCTTGTCGATAGGTACAGCAGAGGAAGCGAGTGAAGCAGCTAGCGAAGGTGCTACTTTGACATACGGTGCAACAGTAAACAACGCTTCCTGGTTCAGTGAACTGCATTCTGGTTCATTAGGATCCCTCCACTACTGCCAGCTGTGACCCAACCTCTCGTGTGTGAGATTTTATGTGTGTCACTGACTGTCATTGCTTAGAAGATAACAGACAGCGTGAATAATATACAGACACTGTATGGATGCCCTCTGTCACACACAGACACACCCTACACATCAACACATACAATGCATGACCCCATAAATCAGTGCTCTTGACCTATATTGGACATTAGCTCAAGAAACTCTCTTCAGCTCTTTCATTGGGACCTTGGCCTAAACTGCAACCCTCTCTCTTTCTCTCGTTCTCTCTCGTTCTCTCTCTCTCTCTCTCTCTCTCTCTCTCTCTCTCTCTCTCTCTCTCTCTCTCTCTCTCTCTCTCTCTCTCTCTCCCTCTTTCTCTCTCTCTCTCTCTCTCTCTCTCTCTCTCTCTCTCTTTCTCTCGCTCTCTCTCCCTCTTTCTCTCTCTAACTCTTTCTCAGTCTCTCTCTCTCCCCCTCTTTCACCCCCCCTCTCTCTCTCCCTCTTTCTCTCTCTCCCTCTTTCTCGCTCTCTCTCTCTCTCTCTCTCTCTCTCTCTCTCTCTCTCTCCTTCTGCCTCTCTCTCTTTATCACACACAAAGACACTCCTCACTCACTGATGTCCTACATTACAGTACCTACAGCCTGTTCTAAGCAGTTCTGCACCACATTGACATTTCACCTCACTGACAACGAGAATAGCTTCATATAACCTTTGGGCAGTGTTGCATGTATATCTATGTGTATATGTATGTATATGTAGTTGAATGCACTGCTGTCATGCAATGCACGTTATTTTACTATAATTGTATTTATTGTATGTATTTTTTATGCGGTAGCCTTTTTGTCCAAGACAAATTTCCCTCGGGACAAAGTAATCTAATGTAATTTCCACAAATGTTGTGTGACATTATGTAGTTTCAATTATCATTTTTTATAAACAATACTGTCCTAGTCATATAATTCTATATTGAGAAATTGCTTAAGTATTGTCTTTATTGGTTACATTTTGATTAATATGTAGAAAACAACATACACTTGGTTTTGTCATTTTGGCATTTTTACTGAGTGAAAATTGCCCTCTTTTACAAGGAATTGTTATTACTCTACAGGAATAGGTAGCATGCCATACAATTTAATTACTTCCTCAGTCAATCTCCACAATATCCCTGTAGCCCTTCAAGTGACAGCCAAAATCATCCCACCATGCACACATACTACGGACACACACACACTACTGACACATACACACACACACACACACACATACACACACCATACCTAACCCGAGACACAGACACACACACACACACACACACACACACACACACACACACACACACACACACACACACACACACACACACACACACACACACACACACACACACATTCTATTCCAGTGCCAACTTCACACATCTGTAAAAGGATTTTGCTGTCTGAGCAGGTTCTTATTAAAGATAATCCCGTTATTATATCTAACACATTAAGGCCTTAATACACACAGCAGCCAGGATCAGAGAGGCAGCAGGGTTCATTTGCAGTAGGACTCAAACTGTATGTGTGTGTACGTGTTTGTGTGTGCGTGTGTGTGTGTGTGTGTGTGTGTGAGAGAGAGAGAGAGAGAGAGAGAGAGAGAGAGAGAGAGAGAGAGAGAGAGAGAGAGAGAGAGAGTGTGTGTGTGTGTGTGAGAAGAGAGATGGAGAGTCAAGGAAAATGTCATGGCCATAAGAATCAAACAATGTCCGAGTGTGGGGACAGGCTGACTGCTCTTTGATGGCAGAGGTTTTGATGTCATTAATATAGATGCTAGGGGGAGTCTCTCTGTGTGTGTGTGTGTGTGTGTGTGTGTGTGTGTGTCTCTGTAAAAGAGAGAGAGAGAGAGAGAGAGAGATAATGATAGTGAGAGGAAGAGGATGGCAGGCACACAGGGTGGAGGATGTATATTAATTAACATAAGCTTAAAATGGACGGAGTATTCCAAGTCCTTGACTGTGACTCTGAAGCTCTAAAACTGGGTGACAAAGTAAGAGAGAGAATGAGAGCAAGAGAGAGAGAGAGAGAGAGAGAGAGAGGAGGGGGGGGGGGCAGAGAGGGTGACGAACTAGAGCAAAGCTCTTTGACAACAGACTGCATGTTATGAATATTCCATCATATCATCGGTTAACAACCAACTGTCTATGCTATGCTGATGTGTGCGCGTGTGCGCGCTTGTGCTGTTTGCCAGTAGGAGGGTTTGTTCTGTGGACCTAAAACAGAATACATCAGTATGCTATTACCATGAGGCCTTGTTTGAAGGCTTGGGATGCCTGCTCATCATAACCATGCATAATGAGGAAGTGGGGGAAAAAAAGAGTCTCTCCAAAACAACCGTTCCCACGTTTATGACAACATCACATGGCAGTGACAAAATGGTATTGAACTGGACTGTGTCGGTCTACTAGACGTAGTAGTGAAGGTATGGCCAGACTGTGGGCCAGCACGTTACAGGTCAGAGCCGAGGCTTGGAGGAGGGCCTAACACGGCTGTTGTTGCTGCTGCTGTTGACAGGAGGTGGAGCTGTGCCGGACGAACAGCCAGGAGAAGCTGGGTCTGACCCTGTGCTACCAGACGGACGATGAGGAGGACACAGCCATCTACGTCAGCCAGGTACGCAGGAGGAGAGAGCAGCTGTGGCTACGCTCAGCTCCAGGGCAGTGCTGTACAGTAGGCCTGCTCTTTTTATTCCTCAGGGTTTATAAATATATATATTTTTTTTTTAAATGGGACATTTTGACTTGACTCACCGCCAAGAGTAGATTCTGGCCTTGATTCTGCAGAAAAAGCATTGAGGTGGAAATCGAACACTCCCCTTCTTTTTGACGACTACTTGGAGGAGCAACACGGTGTCGGATAAATCAAACAGAAAGCCCCGGTGATCAATTTCCATTCTCGGAGTCATTAAAAGATAACACACATTTCCGTTTGGGAATCCCACCCGTACTTTAGAGACTATTGACTGAGTCCGACTGAATTCGAAAAACACAAGAAGAAGGTTTGAATGTTTGCCAGTCAAACAGCGCCCTACGGAATGGGGAGTGAGCAACGCATGGAGTGACAGCAAGTCATGGTGGAAATATGATTCAGTCCTCCCCCTCCTTTTCCGTGTTTTTAATTGACGGTTTCAATTAATCCCGAGTGAAACCCTTCTAGTGTCCTACCAAGTGTTAAGTCACTCATTTTCCCGTTAACCCCCTCTGTGCATACCAACGACTTTAAAACAAAGAGGGAAGTTGAGAAAGAGCATACTTGCGCAATATGCGTTTTTTTTTAAAACACAATGATTTTATGAGGCGTGTGCACTGTCAAATCCTTTCCTCCCGTAGTTTCGAAAACCATTTTCAAACACCAGTCAATTGAAGAAAAACAAGCAGGTTAATTATATGCTTGCATGACACTCGAGTTACCCAGAAATTCCACTTTAAGGAGACAGTCTTACCATAACCATAGGTTTTCACACTGATCCATCCCTCCCGGTCGATGGGTTTCAAGCTGCTTGAATGTCTCCTTAAAGTCATAAAATAATGTCACCTAAGATACAGAATCCTCAGCCACACCATGCAGCCTCAACCCGAAAACAACCATCTACAGACACACAGACAGCTATTTCAGCACCTTTGATTTAGACAGTAACGTATAAATATGCAAAATAGGCTCATTAAAATGTATTTATGTTCATAATGTTTGAGCAACTGATTTCTCCAGTTCCTTGGAGTTGGTTTTATTTCTGCGCGTCTGTTACTCTTCGTCCCGGCTAGGGGAGGGAGAACAAAGTGTGTTGGGTGATTGGGGAGGAATGGGAACATTCCGGAATCAAACCTGGAGAGTACAGGAACCTCGTTTGCATATCCGCTGGGAGGGCGCTGGGAAACAGGGAATGTTGATTATATTCAGATTAGAGATGTCGACACGTGTGTGGCAAAATCATTTCAGACTCTACTACTACTTTTCTCTGTGTCTCCAGTTCCGTCTCTCTCTCTCTCGCTCTCTGTTTACACATTCAGTGTATTTTGATGATCACATTGCAAGATGAAAGCATCTGTCTAGAGGCCTTGCACTTTTATTTTTATAATGACTAGATTTTAGGCGGGGAATATGCATAAACATAAAACATGTATAAACAAATGTAAAGAAAGAAGAAACCAATAAATAATTCAGAATAATAATATCCTAGCGTTTCACGCTCTATTATCAAAGCATCATCATTACTGTAGACACTTTGCGTCGGAATTCTGGCATATCTCTCACGTTTGCATCATTCTCTCACATCTCTGTCAAATACTTCTGAAAATTTGAAAAGCAATATTTTTCTAATTATGATCCCATACTGAATAAAAGAGAAAGGGGTAGAGCAGAGAGATAAAGAAATATTGTGTCAATAAACAGAAAGAGAAATTGACAAAAACAGAGAGAGACGTGGTGCGAGATAATAGCCATGCGAGCGATAGCAACAGAGAAAGCCGAACGTGAGGGTAATCAATCTAAACCCTTTGCTATTCATCATCATCATCGTCATCCGCTTTGTCCGGGGTCGGGTTGCGGAGGTAGCAGTTCAAGCAGGGCATCCCAAACTTCCCTTTCCCGGGCCACATTAACCAGCTCTGACTGGGGGATTCCAAGGCGTTCCCAGGCCAGTGTGGAGATATAATCCCTCCACCTGGTCCTAGGTCTGCCCGCGGCCTCCGCCCAGCTGGACGTGCCTGGAACACCTCCCTAGGGAGGCGGCCAGGTGGCATCCTTACTAGATGCCCGAACCACCTCAACTAGCTCCTTTCTACGCAAAGAAGCAGCGGCTCTACTCCGAGTCCCTCACGAATGGCTGAACTTCTCACCCTATCCCTAAGGGAGATGCCAGCCACCCTCCGGAGGAAACTCATTTCCGCCGCTTGTATCCGCGATCTCGTTCTTTCGGTCATGACCCACCCTTCATGACCATAGGTGAGAGTAGGAACGAAGATAGACCGGTAGATTAAGAGCTTTGCCTTCTGGCTCAGCTCTCTCTTCGTCACAACGGTGCGATAGAGCGACTGCAACACCGCACCCGCTGCTCCAATTCTCCGGCCCATCTCTCGTTCCATTTTACCCTCACTCGAGAACAAGACCCCAAGATACTTGAACTCCTTCATTTGGGGTAAAGACTCATTCCCTACCTGGTGTAGACAATCCATCGGTTTCCTGCTGAGAACCATGGCCTCAGATTTGGAGGTGCTGATCCTCATCCCAGCCGCTTCACACTCGGCTGCAAACCGATCCAATGAGTGCTGCAGGTCGCAGACTGATGATGCCATCAGGACCACATCATCTGCAAAAAGCACTGATGCAATTCTCTGCCCACCATCCGCAGCCCCCCTCCCCCGCGGCTACGCCGTGAGATCCTGTCCATGAATACCACAAACAGGATAGGTGACAAAGCGCAGCCTTGGAGGAGGCCAACCCTCACCGGAAACAAGTCCGACTTACTGCCACAGACCCGGACACAGCTCTAGCTTTGGGAGTACAGAGATTGGATGGCTCTGAGTAGAGACTCCCTCACCCCATACTCTCGCAGCACCTCCCACAGTATCTCCCGGGGAACCCGATCATACGCCTTCTCCAAATCCACAAAACACGTGTAGACCAGATTGGCATACTCCCAGGCCCCTCAAAGATCCTCGCGAGGGTAAAAAGCTGGTCCATTGTTCCACGACCAGGCCGGAAACCGCATTGTTCCTCCTCAATCCGAGGTTCGACTATCGGTCAAACCCTCCTTTCCAGCACCCTGGAGTATACTTTCCCGGGGAGGCTGAGTAATGTGATGCCTCTGTAGTTGGCACTACACCTTTGCTATTGTAATTTACATTGAGCAGAAAATCAAAGTCATTCTCACAGATTATCATATCGTTGCTGTAATGCATGAAAACAATTCCATGTCAAATCATTGACGTCTTTCTGTTCTCTTGTCCAGGTTGGACGTAACAGCATTGCAGCCAGAGACGGACGCATCAGAGAGGGAGACCGCATCCTACAGGTATCCATTTTTCATGCTCCCATCTGTATGGAGCAGGTGCTTGGGCCCCGTGGTCAAAGCGCTCAGCGAGCTCCTATTTACGGATGTGGAGGATGAACACTCCCACGCATGGCCAACCACACGCTCACGTGCACGCAAACACATATACACACTCAACTACTTTCATTTAAACCCAACGCCATCATGTACACAATGAGTACACGCACATAAACAAATGCACCCACACATAGAGACACACACACTCAGACTGACACATACACACACATGTACACACACACACACACACACACACACACACACACACACACACACACACACACACACACACACACACACACACACACACACACACACACACACACACACACACACAGCCCTTCTAGGTCCTTGTAAAATGCCTTAATAGATGGCAAGCTGCTCTTGGCTGGTGATAAAGGTCCTTAGTGAAGTGTTCCCCACCTATAGTACTTTATCATCTCTCCATCTCTCCCTCTCTAGCTGTCTCTCTCTCTTTCTCTCTCTCTCTCTCTCTGTGACACTCTCTTCTTCTTTCTAGCCCTTTGTCTGTTTGAGAGAGAGACAGATGCTCTTAGGGGGCCAGACACTTTGAAGAGCTCTCTCAGGTTACCATTACCTGCAGCTACACTTGTACAGATCTGAGAGGAGTGTTTTGTTGTTGTTTTCTCTGTGTGTGCGCGCGTGTGTGTGTGTGTGTGTGTGTGTGTGTGTGTGTGTGTGTGTGTGTGTGTGTGTGTGTGTGTGTATGTGTGACATTGTGTGAGTGTGTGTACTGCGCACGCATGCGGGTGCATGCATGAATGGAGTACCGTCGTGCTTGCACACGTTCGACGCTAAGTAGATTCTGTGAGTACCTACTATCAAACAAAGTACATCAGAAAACTGCTCTGCTCCCACCACTCCTTAGAGTACACCCCACTTTCCCCCACTCACCCTACCCCCACTCGCCTCCACCAACAACATGACGGTAAACTGTAACATATCAGGTCCCCCCTGTGTGAAAGAATACATGGCCTCTCTGTAGCCCTGTGCCCAGATCCCAGAAACAGTATGTCCCTGTACCCTTCAGTGGTTTCTGTAATGGATTCCCATAGGAGGGATGAGGCAGAGCCCTGGAGTACGACAGCTCCAGCCTGGGGTCAGAGCCACCGTTTCCCAGTATAACCAGCTGCCCACTGGGGTCCCCATTCGGCTGGTTCCTAGTGTGAGTGATAGGGAGGCAGCGGGCCTGGCTGTATCTCAGCTGTGTACCCACTCCCTATTATCTCCCAGTGACAGCCCAATCACTCTAGTGGGGGGAAGATGAACGCCACCTGTCACACTGCAGTTAATTGTCTGGCTGGATGAGCAGCACAGCCTGGGCTTTCATAGGCCTGTACTCCAGACTACAGTACTCCTACAGGGGTGTGTGTGTGTGTGTGTGCGTGTGTGCGTGTGTGTGTGCGTGTGTGTGTGTGTGTGTGTGTGTGTGTGTGTGTGTGTGTGTGTGTGTGTGTGTGTGTGTGTGTGTGTGTGTGTGTGTGTGTGTGGGTGTGTGTGTGTGTGTGTGTGTGTGTGTGTGTGTGTGTGTGTGTGTGTGTGTGTGTGTGTGTGTGTGTGTGGGTGTGTGGGTGTGTGGGTGTGTGTGTATGGGTGTAGTCCTGACAGTTTCCCTGTAACAGAGACTGAGAGAGGTACAGCATCGTGTATGTTGGTGTGTGAGTGAGTGATTGAATGAGAAAGAGAGAGCGAGACAGGCACCAGGGAGTGGGTGGACAGACAGCGAGGGGGAAAATGAGTCTTTTATTGTATGCTACTGGAAGTTCCCACAAAGGAAGAGTGGTTTGCTCTTTCATCAAAGTTACGTCATGCGTTGTTGATATGGGTAATTAAAAGAAACACATAAAGACAAAAGATAATTCATTTAAAGGGGTCTCTCTCAACGAGTGCACAACCACAACTGTCTGCAGAGTGAACAAACTATGGACTGTGAACTGTCAAATATCGCTAGGATAGTAAAAACCTTTTATAGTCTTTGTTTAGTGAAGGAAGAGATTGGAGAAGGACATTACTTACATTGTTTAAGTTTAAATTGTGCTAGCAAAAAAGTCCTGTGCGTTCTGACCCCACGGAGGGTTAGAGGTTTGATCCCCCCTGGGGACCCCCCACAGTAAATATGTCTCCCACTATTACTCAAATCCCATTCCAGGCAGTGACCTGTGTGTGTTTCTCTCCAGATAAACGGCTGTGACGTGCTGAGCAGAGAGGAGGCAGTGACTCTGCTCTCCAGTGAAGACACGAGGAGTGTTCTCCTGCTGGTCGCCAGACCCGAACAGGTACCGTACACACTCACTCGTGCACACACACACACACACACACACACACACACACGCGCGCGCAGAGACACAAACCCACACACTCACACACAAACACACACACACACTCACACATTTACTCTCAACAGGCCATGATGCGCTAGAACAAAAGGAGCAATCATGCGCAATGACGTACACACCTATGCTGTACACACATCTAGGGCACATGCATCGTATTCCGTTAGCATTCCCAGGATGTTATGGGATCACAGCTGTTGGTAACAGCTTGTTTCTTCACATAAGCAGGCAGCTCTTTCCCCTGACTTTTAAAAGTCCTGGTAGTGTATGCGTTGAGTGGCAGCATGGACTAATTGTTTGGACACACACAAACACCCGCACATATACACATGGGAGACGCTGAGACTGAGAAATAAATTTTGACAGTAGCACAAAGAGAGTTTCCAACACACACAAACACTTTGAAACGCACACACACACACACACACACACACACACACACACACACACACACACACACACACACACACACACACACACACACACACAGTGTGCTTTCCGATCACAGCTTGAGGAGGTGTGGCTGGATGAGGAGCACAATGAGTTCTTGGAGGAGCTAAAGATGGAGATCCTGGAGCGCAGCAAGGAGGAGCACAGGGAGAAAGGAGAGCAGGTGAGAGTCAACATGATCATACCCGATGCACAGGGAGAAAGGAGAGCAGGGGAGAGTCAACATTATCATACCCGATGCACAGGGAGAAAGGAGAGCAGGTGAGAGTCAACATTATCAAACCCGATGCACAGGGAGAAAGGAGAGCAGGTGAGAGTCAACATGATCATACCCGATGCACAGGGAGAAAGGAGAGCAGGGGAGAGTCAACATTATCATACCCGATACACAGGGAGAAAGGAGAGCAGGTGAGAGTCAACATTATCATACCCAATGCAGCAGCAAACAGTCGTCAGCATCTCGCACAGCACGACGGGTCCGACAAGGGATTTGTGCTTTTATTGATGTTGTTTTTCTGTTCATCTGCAGGGCTTTTAAGGAACCTTTCTGTATGTTTTTACTTACTAGCATCTGTGTATGTTTGTTTTTTTTGTATGTGAAATGTTTTTCGTTTTCGTTTGCAGCATTGCAGAAATCCCAAGCCCAATGTTCCACTTCGTGGAACAATAAAGTCAATCTTGAATCTGGACAGAATGCAATAACAAAATAGAATGTTCTGAAATTAGGTTTTTGTCTATCACGTAATTTCTTATTATCGTTCCATACATCAACTGTACTTCATCAACTAATAAATATGTTGCATTCTTAATTCTGTCCCAGTCCAAATGTCGAGAGGAGGAGGAGGAGGTTACGACAGACGCGGCCACCTGTTCCTCCAACACCCAGGACAAAGACAGCGGACTGGGGAGCCGCAGCACCGAGAGCCCTGACCCAGAACCACTGTTCTCCAGGGGGCACGGCAGAGGCTCCACCCAGGGACCAAGGCCTCGGTGGCAGGCAGAGGGCCAGAGGCGGGGGCCTCTAGTTCCTTCAAACCTCCAAGGAGGACAGGCTCAGGGAGCCAAGGGGGTAAACCAAGCCCAAGACGTTGAGGGAAACCTGGGCATGGGCTGTGGCGGAGGCCTGGGCCTGGGCTTGGAGAACCGCTTCCAGCAGCTTCTGGAGTTGAAATGTCAGATCCGTAACGGAGGGGAGTGTGGCGTTTACTCCATCCGACATAGCAGGCTGCTGGAGTGTAGCTTGACGGAGAAGAGCGGAGGCGCTGGAAGAGGAAGAGGAGGAGGAGGAGCTGAAGGGGTGGAGCAAGAGCTGAAGATGCTGAATGAGGAACTTCGTAGTATAGAGTTGGAGTGTCAGAGCATCATGCAGGTAAACAGTGGCCTTGTTTCATCACTTAGACATTTCTTTCAAAGATTTTCACACTGCAGAAGACATTAAATCCCCAAACAATCATGGATAATAAAGAGATATCAACATACTTTCAACAGGAAAATATTAAAGAACTGTGAACTACAAAAATAACCACATAGATTCAAATGGGAGCTTAACAACGTTAACTCTCTTTTTGTTTTCCACAGGCCCACCAGCTCCGCAAATCACACCAAAGGGACCTCAGTGCCCCCACCCCCGAGTCCCCAGGACATTGCCCCAACGACAGACACAAGCGGCAGGGCAGGCTGGCTGACATCCACGAGCACACGGAGACCAAGTCGGACAGCGAGAAGGTCCCCGACAAGGACAGCTCCAGTGCCTATAACACGGCCGAGAGCGCCCAGTCCACGCCCCTCCTGGGAATGGACAGGGGCCGGGACCGATCCCTCCAGCGACACATCAGCATCACCAACCAGAGGAACCTCAGGAGCACTCAGGGTGAGTGGAAACCCCGCTGGCTTGTTTGCCAGTGTCATGTTTGAGATGGTGGTTCCTGTGTGCTTCATTTGATTCTCTGCAAAGAGAACAAGGCATATTGTCTTGTCACCCTCCACACCAGTATAGGCCTTATGTATTTAGAATAATATCTATCATATCTCTATGTATCGTACTGAAACACAGGTTTGTATTGGGCCAGCTAAAACTTAAATTCAATGATTCTTCCTCCTCTGTTTCCTCCAGTGTCCACCACCCGCTCTGTCCCCATCCCCATCCCCGGTACTCAGAGGAGCACTTCCTGTCGTCCCCGACCGGACCCTGGCCTGCTCATCTCCAGCAGCCCCGACCAGAGCAACCCTTCCCCCTCCGAGTCGGACCCAGCCCTGCCTGCCGACGACGAGCGCTGTGAGAGGAGGGGGAGAGCCAGAGGGTCCCAGAGGGGTCTGCCCTACGCCTCGCCCTACCACACAGCCCCCCACCAGGGGGCGGCCGGGGCCAAGCAGCTACAGGTAGTACAGAGCCAGGCAGGTGGGACGGGTGGATTGCTGATAGAGTGAGGAGGCTGTAGGATCAGTGTAGTGGTTTTGAGGGAGGCTGTTTAACTAGGGCTACAGTTCAAATGCATAGTAACTTTTTATTATGCGCTGTTTTTGTTTTAAGGTTTTTTTTTCTTTGGAATTTTATTAAAAAGAAATAAAATGTTAAATGTGAAATGTTTGTATTTTTTTCTCTTTTCTGATGTGCAAGTTCTCTGTGTTCCAGAGTTACATGCATCTCCTCCAGCAGAGCTCCACCCTGGAGTACTCCCAGAGCCAGCTCAGCCTGCTCAGCCTCTGCCGGGAGCCCCTGCACCGCTCCGCCCGCCCCGGCGAGCCCCGCCTGGAGTGGAAGGTCAAGGTGCGCGCCGACGGCACCCGCTACATGGCCCGACGCCCCGCCCGCGACCGCATCCTCCGAGAGCGGGCGCTCCGCATCCGCGAGGAGCGCAGCGGCGGCATGACCACGGACGACGACGCCATGAGCGAGATGAAGATGGGCCGCTACTGGAGCAAAGAGGAGAGGAAGCAGCACCTGGCCCGGGCCCGGGAGCAGAGGAAGAGGAGGGAGCACATGATGAAGTGCCGACTGGAGTGCCTCAGGGAGGTGGGGTCAGGCAGCGGCGCCGAGGGCCGGAAGGAGCCAATCAGCATCCTGGAACTGAGTCACAGGAAAATGATGAAGAAGCGCAACAAGAAGATTCTGGACAACTGGATGACCATACAGGAACTGATGAGTCACGGGGCCAGGGCAGCGCCCCCTGAGGGGACAAAGGTGCACAACGCCTTCCTGTCGGTCACCACTGTGTAGGAGGGGTGGAGAGGTGTTCACACGGCCGGGCCAAACTGGACTGTGATGGTCTGGTCTAGATTCTAGTCCGTCATAGTCTCGATGCGCTAAACTGGCCTGGTTTGTCATCCATCACAAGCATAAATAGGCTGGGCTGAACTGAACTGAGCTTACTCAGTTCAGGACTATTTTATTAACCACAGCATAAACACTATCCCAGTACAAAATATCTTCAGCCAGCTTTCCATTTCAAACTTTGACTCGGCTCAAGCGATCCAAACTGAACTCAAATGAGGTGGCGAAACAGAAACCTTTGGTGAAAGGTTCACGCTGTATGCAGACTTGCTCATAACATTTGCACGTTTTTTGACGAGGACTTTAAGAAGAAGAAAACAGCCTACATCATATGAGTCTACAATCTGGAGTCGTATCTCTTTGTTGTTATCTCATCGCAGGTCAAGCGGTACAAGTTCTAGAGCCTCGTTCAAAGTGGCATTTTTTATAGGTTGAAAACAATGATATTTTTCACACTTTGTAAACTCATTTTGTAAAACATTTTTTACACTGGAAGTCAATGTGTGTGATTTTGCAACAGCTTATTTGTGCGCTTATTACTACTTGTGCATTTCCTTATGTTTCTATAACTCTAAAATCCTATTTAAGAGTTATCAGAACATGGAACTCATGATGGTCCTCATGTATCCCTCTTCAATAGGAGCCTGACCAGTGATACATGCATCTCAATTACCACTCACATTATTGAATTCCAAAGTAAAATAAATTTTTAAAAAAAATCAAGAGCTGTCTTCTGGAATATAAAACATAGACAACTATTATGTTTATTATTCAGTGAGCAGCGCAGTAAGAATAATCTGAAATGACCATTTTAGTGTTCCACAATGTTTGCGTCAAAGGTAAAGACATAATCTGGAATTCATGCAGATACCAACCTCCTGTCATTTCATCAAATATAATCCACTTTCATCTTGTTGAAAATGTCAGCTCTCCAGTAATTATCAACATCAAGTTTTTTTTTTGTATTGTGTATTGAGCTGAATGGATCCTCTAAGTAAAATGGTTATAGTTGACATTATTTTGCCATTTTATTGATAATTAGTTTACCCTGTTAAATTACAAAACGTTAATTATGTGTTCTCTATTTTAACAAGTTGCTAATTTATTATTATAAATTGTATTTATTTTCTACTTACACTTATTTTATTTATGACCACATGTTTGTCTTTCAAAATCTTTTTACTGCCATAATGCCATAAATGTCTAGAGAATGTATAATACTTCAACATATATGCAAAAAATGCTATAGTGGTAGGAATATGGGTATGCTTGGTGGACCTGAATTTTAAGGCTGGAATTTAAAATGATTTACTTCATCATTGAAACTACACAGCCAAAATACTACCATCGTTCCCAAAATGTAAATCTAGTGTACCTATCTGCCATTTAAACAAGTGCTTAACAAATGCTTAAAGTCAATACTTCATCCACTGTAATTCTGGTCGCTTCAACTGGTGCTTTCCTGTACAGTTTCATTTTATTGGTACAGTTCCATCACCTTGAGTGAGACACTGGGGCATTGCTTTTCTGTGCTATTTCTGCACTCCAGTCATCTTCAAATATATGGTGTTATCTCAGCTAGTTGTTGGTAGGCAGGTATGTGTGTGATGACTGTGTTATTTGTAAAGAATATGTCAATAAATTATTGTTTATCCACATGAAACAAAACGTTCAACTATTTTATATTATGTCTGGTTGATTTTGTTTGGTTACAACTAGAACTGTTTTATACAAGATTGGTGTCAGTTAAACATGGTCAAAACTATGGAAAAACTAACCGTAAGCATCTCTGTTGGTTTAAACTGGCTTTTCTTATAAAATTTTACAGCAGCATATAGTTAATATAGTCTGTGTGTGTGTGTGTGTGTGTGTGTGTGTGTGTGTGTGTGTGTGTGTGTGTGTGTGTGTGTGTGTGTGTGTGTGTGTGTGTGTGTGTGTGTGTGTGTGTGTGTGTGTGTGTGTGTGTGTGCATGCATGTACGCACGAGTGAATGTGTGTGCATGGACAACCCCTGCCTGCAGTATCATCTTCCCAGCTGTACACAGAGCTTACATGGCTCCATATCAATGTAAAGATAAGCAGGTGTACAACATAAACACTATGTGAGCAGCATGGAGGTGCTGGTGGGTGCATGGTAGGTTGAGTGTGTAGCACACATCCCTGGGCTTTATGGTATACGTATGGAAAATGATAATCCCCAATAGCATCGTGTGCTTTACTCTGTCTTGGTCTCGTACAAGGACTACAGGAGCTTGAAGCATAGATGAATCTGCATGATCCTGATTATAAAGCACATAATGTTTGGAGTATCTCCAATTATTAAAAAACTTTCTTTAACTTGGCAAACACTATTGTTCAGTAAGATATTTTTTACTTAGCCTTTTAACAAGCATAATATCCTTTTCAGGTAATTTCCTCAATCTAGGAATTCTGTGTCTGTTTGATATTTACAGTTTTTAGATTTCCCCTGTATATGTTCACATAGCTCCCTGCCAACACGCAGAACACAGTGAAATACTATGTGGGATTGAGGTAGGGGGTGGCGTAGGTTTCCATCTCCATTTAGTGATATGGAAGCATCAAAGCCGAGCTACCTCGTGTTCCAAAGCTTTAAGGGAAACGCCATCGAGCGCCTCATTGCCTGTCTGTCAATCTACTGTCCCTTCTCAGATCACTGAGCTGGAGAATTAATGAGAAGTATCACACACACACACACACACACACACACACACACACACACACACACACACACGCACACACACGTTCTCTTCTCTGTCTCCTACACACAATCACAGTTGCACTCTGTTTGACTCAAACACACACACACACAAACACACACCTCCCTCTTTTCACAAACATGCACACCAGTTATGCACAACATCTCCCCGGCGGTAAGTGCTGTGCCACAACCCCCAGTATAATGCCACATCTGTCATTTATCTGTGACAGAACCTGTGGAAGGAGAACCGTGTGGAATTATTGATGGCGGTTGGAAATATGAATCATTTATTCCAATGTGAATACTCTGGATAATTGAATACGAATGAAGAAGTGTGTATGGGAATTGCATTTTCATGCATGCAACACAAATACTGCACACAGCATACGTAAGGCCAACTGATAAGCTTGAATGATCCTTTGGAGTCTTACAATGGTGTAAAAGTACATCATATTGTTTTGATAGCTTTCAGCTACTTGAAAGGAAGAAATTGTGCTCCGTTGTCCATCTACAACGACAAGGCACTATTCAAACATGTTGATCACATAAATGCAATGCATAAACATTTCAGTGGTATGTGTCCACGGACAAAAAGCCAGACAGTAGGTTCTGTGTGTATCCTCACCTTTCCCAGATACAGCTCTGCTATGCAGATTCCTCTTTAATCTGCTCTGGCTTTGAAGCAGTGGTGTCTGAGAGACAGACTGAGACTGACCCGAACAGTCTGGCGCTCTCTCTCCTGACGGCGTCTTCAATAGACCAACGGTTGGTGAAGCCGTGGTGAAAGTGTGTGTATGAAAGTGTTTGGTTTCTTTAGCGATTCGCCATTTTTAACTTCCTGTCTTTGTCCCTTGTCAACACAAACAGTCAAGTGAATGAAATTTTATTGTTGCAGTGTGTTGTGCACGACTACTAGTTCTAGTCATTTATTAGACACTCATACAATCATGTACTGCGGTCTGGTAATGAGCCAAATGACTGATTACAGCCGCATAATGACTGACAATTTTTCATTCATTAAGCCTTTTTATAGCCTTGATTACGCACTAATGGCTCATGTTGAAATTTAATCAACAATAGGGACATTTTCTCTGTTTGCACAAGATAGACAACTGTCTATTTATGGAACATACAAAAGGGAACATACAAAAATTGATCACACAACTGATTTTAATCATTTAAATGTAATTACTGATACATAATTATTTTTTAGCAATCTAATTTGCTCATACTCTCTAATTTCAAGTGAATCACAGTGCATTATATTTATTTTCAATGCTTAAGTGAAGAAGACTATTTCTCTTGCACAATTTTATTCATAGTGACAAACAATACAGCTCTGACATTGTACTAAGTGCTGGGTGTCCATTGTTAATAGCAGTGAGTAGATACGTTTGTGTCCTACACAAAACACAATTATGATCTTTAGATTTTCGGTTGAATTAAGCGCTTCTATTCAAGGTTTTCCTATCCTTAAATGTGGGTCATGTTTACTGTTGCATACGACACAGTTTCACACAAACAACGGTTTTCTTGTTTTCACTCACAGCATGTTGCTATTACTGATGTTCACAGGAGGCTTGGAGACTGTTGGATGCAATCCTAAACAAACAGCTTAGCTGTCTACTACTGTAAGACAATCTGCCTGAAACTCAGACATAGACTACATAGAATAAACAGCAATTTTGGCTGGTATACTGAAGACCATTTCTTTGTGTTTGGCAAAAACATAAAGAACAGTTACATTCAAAAGACAATCCCCTGATCAAGAGAAATAATACAAATATGCCTATTCTCATAAATTGAATAATCTGTGTGTGTGTGTGTGTATGTGTGTGTGTGTGTGTGTGTGTGTGTGTGTGTGTGTGTGTGTGTTTATTTTCAACAAGGTCCGCATATAAACCACAGAAACTGTTCTCGTCCTTCTACTTGTTCCAGTTCTACATTTCTGTCTGAGTAGTCAGACTCCTGTCTGGGAGTGTGGAAGGGAGACAACAATGGCACACATTTCAGAGGTATAATTCCATTACCGCTTCCTCACAGTAAGGGCTCTCTCATGCACAGTTTTCGTTCGCATACTTCCTGAATTGGGACAGTATTCGGCAACCATGGAGCATAATCCTGTAAAGTGGAGCTATTTTAGCATGGAGGAGGGAGTCAGAGAGAGTTCAACCGCAGCTTTGCAATGGCGCACCATTCAGAGAACGCTCAGCTTAACTCAACACCACTAGTGTAATGAGCTGTGTAAAATATTCATGTTCCAGGCCAATACAGAGTTAACGCTAAAACTAATTGGAAGAGAACACCTAGGTGAGTGAAGAGGTGAAGACATAATGCCTTTAAACTGTGTGGGCTGCTTAGGCTGAAGAGAGTCAAAGAGCAGAATTTGTGAGAATTCATGCAGGTTTTGGACAGGAGTTTGTGTAATTACAGCCACGTCACATACAGTAGAGACCGTATGTGTCCCGTTTCCATGCCTCCGGGGTTTGTTGAAGTGGTTGCGAGGCTGAGGCACATGTTGCTATGATGGCCACTTGACGTTGTAGAGTATTTCAGTCTGGTGTCACTACAAAACATCCAGCTGAAAATGTGCGCTTTGAATATTAAATATTGTGTGCATGATCTACGTATGCGGCATTGGCAGTTCTACAGCTCACGTTGAACTAGTTTTTCAAGAGGTAATTTTGTTAATTGGAAACCAGATCAGAAATCATCCAAGATAATGATGTAAAAGTGGGTTGAGAGACCTGTAGAGGCATCTACAGTCACTCACTCATTATCCATTCATTAGCACATGACACAGTCCCTGGTACTCAGATTGAACACGGAAGACTCTAAAATCACCAAGCAAGCACACATTTGAGTATCGATTCTTTGATATGATGGGAGATAATGACATGTTTTATTAATAAAATGTTTAATTTGTACAAATATTATGTACGCTTTTTTTTTTTTTACGAATAGCAATTTGGTATATTAAAAGAAAGTTCCACCCGTCAAAATACAACATTCATGAAAAAAAAAACTCATGCCAGAGTCAAAAAGAGGCAGACCAGACCTTGATATTGCATTAGGTTTCGTAATCCAACACAGTGACACCAGGTTAATCTTCTGACGACAAGCACACTCTATCTGTCTGCTGGGCTCTCTCTCTCTGTCTGTCGCTCTTTGTCTCTGCTGTCCCTAAAGCTTTGAAGGGGCCGCAATCTACTTAGTTGTCAATCAAACTCAATGTCTAAATGTCACTTACCCATGAGAATATTAGATGGCCGTTCAGCTACGTGATTTTGTTGTTTACTGATTAATTGTTTTTCTCTCTGGTTTTGTAAACCACTTCGTATTTCATTCACTCAGGTAATAGGGAAACTTTCCTTCCAACAGGTTGACTTTGGGTTCCATTCTATGTTCCAATTTACTATTATGCATTTCTCCAGTATCAGTGTCAAGTTAGTGTATGCTATATTCCATGTGAAGTGCATTCCGGCTTGAGTTACACCTTCAGTAAAACGTGTGAATGTATTTTCATTTAATATTCAAAGAAGATTATCCGTGACCTCAAAATAAGAAGTATTTAGCAGATAATTAACAGCTATTGCTAATTAGATGTTTTTCTGCTACCACTTTTCTGTTTAACTAGTCTTCTCATTGTTGTACTCATTATGTTGAGACGTTCATCGGATGAAGAGGGTCAAGTGTGCACTCGACCGCATTCATAAGCAAAGGAAATAATTGATGCATTATGTACCTATAGTATGGTGCTGCATTTATCTTTACATGGTCCTATTTGATTGTGAGAAAAGCAAGAGTTTCACCAGGCTGTCTACTCCTTCACATTCTTCATGGCATGCTGAATGAGATATAAAATATCATTATTACACTGGAGCCATATGTCTTGTTGAAAAGCCTAACATTGATTTCACAAGGAATGAGTCTGAGGCAGGCAGGAGAACAATGGATGGTTCTAAAAGTTAATAGCATGAAAGTGTTTTTCTCTGTTGCGATAGAAGTAGTGCACAGATTGGACTCCTTTAGGGATCACACTGAAGTAGTGGTTACAATGGAATGAAAATAAGAGGTCCACTCAAGGTGATTGGTCTGGCTCAGTTCTGGCTTTACTGTGATTGGATGGTGAGGTCATTGGACCAATGGGAACACTCACTCTGATCAAGAAGTGCTACAACTGGAAAGTAAAATGTACGATGTACGGGTTTTTGAGTTCTCCAGTAAACGACACCGAGAAGTAAATTAATAGTGTGATTCAAATTAAGATGTAAAGGTTTGCCATCCCTTTGCCCACTCACTTTTCACTTTTGAGAAAATTCCTGAGTTGAGGTTGCAGCTGAAAAAAAAAACTTTTCCTATGAAACAAGCAAAGTTTTTGACGTGATTTTGATGTTGCTGTGTATGACGCAATACCGAGACATTCACTCTCTGAGATAAGAATCAATAAAATATTAATCTCAGTGAAAAGGATAGATGTTGAGTCTCATTCAAAACAGCAAAACAAACACTATGGAATATCAATAAAACATCTTCAGTCTAAATTGGCCAATATGGCAGGATGATAAAGAGACACATGCTGCCATATTGATTAAACTAATCTGCGTTTTAGCTGAGGCAGACTGTAAATATCAACTTTTAAAAAACAAGTCAATAGAAAAACAATGCACTTCTGTATACTTGTTACTACATCTTTGCTCTTCTAAAACTAAGAGGAATCCTTCCATACAGATGTAGTAAGTTTAGTATGTGGTTTTGTAAATTACGTTAAATGTATTTTAATCACTTGAAAATTTGGTTAAATTAAATGATCATTTTATTTATGTCTTTCCTTTTTCTCTCTTTGTCTATCCTATGATAACTTCCAGTTGCCCAGTACTTTACCCCTCTCTCTCTCTCTCTCTCTCTCTCTCTCTCTCTCTCTCTCTCTCTCTCTCTCTCTCTCTCTCTCTCTCTCTCTCTCTCTCTCTCTCTCTCTCTCTCTCTCTCTCTCTCTCCAAGTTGTCGGGGTTATGTCTAAGCTATATGACAACACACAATCTAAATGCAAATAGTTAATCAGCCCTGTTCTCTCCCCAGCCTCCATCTCGTCAGAAACCCCTGGGCAGTAAAGATACACACTACCTAACGAGCACTCCCACTCCTAATAGCTTAGTGGGGAGATGATATAGGATAACTGGCATGATGAAATATTCAAAATCATATTAAAAGAAAATGATTATATTAGCTAGTGTGACAGCATGACACTCTTTATATGTGCTTGATTATATAGTCCATGTGTAGTGTGAATTCAACCAGGTCTAAATATTGATCCAGTCCAATTGCATGGCTCTGATTTCATCCTCATGCAAGCAAATATAATAATAATAATAATACACTATAGTAATACTAAAGTAACCATTCCTGAATATGAGCCAACGTGTGTTTCAGGTTTTGGTTGTTATATTTAGGCAACATATAATTACATTGTAACGCCTGTGTAGTTGTATGACCTCTGGTCTTTATACCTTCTAGCTGTCTTTACTGTTAAACAGCACCCCTTGGGAGCAGAAACACTTACCCAGATCCAGACCAATTAACTGCTAACTGGTCGGTGTGTAGGCCACCTCTCAGATTCATCTTATAGAGTGGGGGAGGGGAAGGCTGCTATTAATGGGGTACAGTGGGAGAGGAGAGGAGAGGAGAGGAGAGGCGAGGCGAGGAGAGGAGAGGCGAGGAGAGGAGAGGAGAGGAGAGGAGAGGAGAGGAGAGGAGAGGAGAGGAGAGGAGAGGAGAGGAGAGGAGAGGAGAGGAGAGGGAGTAATGAGGAAGTGGAAAGGGAGTGGGGGAAGAGGAGATGAGAGAGAAAAATAAGTAGGACAGGAAAGAATAAAGAGAGGCAAAGGGAATAAAGATGACGAGAGACAGCTAGAGAGAGGGGAAGAAATGTGAGAAAGACAGGTAAAAATGAGAGAAGAGATGGTAGAGGGTAAGTTTCAAGAAAACTGAAAATGGATGGTATGAGAGCAGATGAAAGACAGAAGGAATAAAAGGACAAAGGGATGAAGGGAACAGGGTGTGGTGGAGTGGGGAAGAGCGGTGTGCTCTGAAATACATATCATGTGAACTGCAGCATCCAGTTGTATTTGCCATCAGTCTGCCAGATATCAAGTTGATTCTCATATGTGAGGTAAAACATGTATTGAGAGATATGTATTCTCTCAGATAGGGCTCTTTAAGTGAACCACAGAGTGTGATACTGAACTACAAGAGCAAATCTATCCAACCTTTAATAGTTTCTTTAAATCATTTTGAATTATGTACATTTGGAGAACTGAGGACAACAATTTATTTAACAAATGTGTGTGGTCCAGTGGAGGTTACAAAATAAGATTTCCAACAAGAAATTCCCTTCTGTAAGAATACATTTGAGATCAATCAGTTAATTAATTGTTTAATTTGTTGCTCAGTGTGCATTTAGCCAAGAATAAGATCATTCTCATTCCTCAGAACCATCTTTGTCTAAACAGTAGTTTGGACTGGTTTCTATGCCTGGGGGCTTGCAAACAAATAAAAAAAGAAAAGAAGAACAATTTAAAATGAAAACAAAGACTAACTTTATCAAAAGGCTATTCTTTAGTTAAAGACTTCTGTCTTGCAGGCAATTTTTATCATAAGAATAACTTGTCTCACTTCCTGGATCAATTATTTATTTTTGCGCTCTTTCCCTAAAAAAAAATCCTCATGCGATACTTTTAGGTTACTGTGTCATGAGAACATTAGCTATGTATTTCATCGCTGTAGGGCTTTAGCTATTGATTATATGCAGAAACAACTCCAGCAGTGAGGAGGAGGTAGGGGGTGCCTTAAAAACATCTTTATGCAAAATATGTTTCATAGTGTAAGGTCTCCATGTGTTTTGACTCCCTCTAGACATGTGCAATAAGTATTCTAGCCATGGGGCAGAGGAAGAAAAAGAGAGACATTTGCACACACAAACACACACACACATACACACTCACACACCCTGCACTTTCTGTAATTCACACTAAAATGACAGAGGGAAACAGCCCTAATTTAATGTTGTGGAATTCCTGGAGTGCAACACAACACACACACACACACACACACACACACACACACACACACACACACACACACACACACACACACACACACACACACACACACACACACACACACACACACGCACACAAACACAAATACCCACAGACACATACAGACTCACTAATCCTTTCTCTCCAGTGGCTTTGTTTAAACAAAACAAAACACATCATCATAAAGACAATTAAGTCATTTCCATCTACCAAAGCCTACGTTTCTCAGACAAAGGCACCACCCTTTCCCTGCCTACCCTGTGCTTCCCCTGCATAGATGTCAGTGTAGATCTACCCCAAACCCATGTGGAGAAGCAGGCGTACAAGGACAAATCAATTAGCGTTGTGAAGCGGGCAGATGGTGTTGGAGAGCAGTGTGTGTCAGTGCCTCAGGTAAGAGGCGTCAGGATGACAGCCAACAACTGTCAAGTACAATAGTTGTCTGAATCACCCGCCATGACACAGAGTGAGGGATATGAGGGTAATCTCTCTCTCTCTCTCTCTCTCTCACACACACACACACACACACACACACACACACACACACACATCTATAACTCTTTGTGTTTGACAAATTGAACCACAGAGTGATCCACGCCTTACTATAGAACAAAAATGATGGAAAACGGAGAGATGGAGAGAAAGTGAAAGATAGAGGTTGTTTAAGTTGACTGTTTTACTCATAATTATCAGACTGAATCTCAGATGAGTGTTATCGCAGGTATAGAATTTGTAGCGTAGACTCCTGATTCTTCTTTTATCTCTACAGTCATAGGTAATGAAACATTAACATATAAAAGGATTACCTCTTAGATGTGTGAGAAAATAAAGAGAGAAATATAAAAGACGGTAAAAGTATCTTTTGTATTTAAATTTCCAATTACCCCATTCCCATGGTAATCTCTTCTACTCATCCTACACATCCAAGAGGACAATACATCAAAGCAGCTAATTAGGAAATTCCCTGTCGTCTTTCATTTTGCCTTTTTAACAGATGAGATAAGAAGCTAACTGAAATAGCCGAACCGCTTATCACTGCGTAACCATGGTTACAGTCGGGTTTGGTAAATAATTCAAGGAAAAAAAGCACAGGCAAGGCGGCCATTTTGGGGGGGAACTAAAAAAGGGGGAAAAGGATTGAGAGAGAGAGAGAGAGAGAGAGAGAGAGAGAGAGAGAGAGAGAGAGAGAGAGAGAGAGAGAGAGAGAGAGAGAGAGAGAGAGAGAGAAGCCAGAGGTGTTTTTCCTTTTATCATATAGCCAGGTTACTCATGTGTTCTGAATGTATATGCAAATATATAAGTAGTAGTAACCTATGGTTTAGTTTGGTCAGGTTAGTTGAGATGCATTTAGGTTACTTGGGTTTATTTACATTTTTCTCAGTTTAGTTGATAGAAAACACATACAAATGCAAAAGTTCAGTCAAGAATTCATACTCTTCCTCACAGATTTCAACATGTCATTGTGGCTTCTGATGTTAACAAATTTGGAAATAAGTCAAATAAATAAATACATAAATACTCTTACTAACAAATACTTTTGAAGCATGGTGTGCAATATTTTGATCTAACTCACATTACATCTTTCCGCCATCAACCTCTGTTTATTCACAATCGATTTTGTTTCCCATGGGACATTTTACACGGTGCAATTACAACAGCTTAGTGGAGAACACAGTTAGGCAACGTAATTATCCCAGCTCTAGCCACAGCAAATATAGACAATACCTGTCATTTACCACCTATACATGCGACTTTAATGACGAAAATGATTTATTGTGGTGAGTTAAACAGCATTATGATAAGAGATAATAAACTAGTTTGTCCAATTTCATAATTGGAGACATTGACTGGTGTTTAAAACACTCCCTCTTGGTTAATTAAATAGGATATTGCATAATCAAAGAAATACATTATTTATAAAGGCTTTAAAGCCACTTCTCATATTGATTGCCACAACATTGTAAACACAATATGGTAAAGTCATTAGCCAATGAGCATGAGACTACACTGTGGGAAGGAAGTGTTGCTGACCTTGCATTCCATCATCTTAACTTGATCTACAATGTCAGATATTAAGAGCTATAATTCCCATTGGGTGATAGTAAGATTACAGTTGTGCTTGTCAGACAGCTGAAATAATGCTTGTTCAAAATGCTTGTTCGCTTTGAATTGTGGTGTTAATTCAAAAATGAATTAGCCACTTTGCTAACACAGCAAAGTCTGTGTCTGTGAATGTCTTTGTGTGTGTGTGTGTGTGTGTGTGTGTGTGTGTGTGTGTGTGTGTGTGTGTGTGTGTGTGTGTGTGTGTGTGAGTGAGAGTTTGTCGTTTATGTTTATGAAGTCATCATAATTACTGTGTTGCTTTGTTTGATTATCATTTGCTATTCCATCCTGATCATATATGTAATGGAGGTTTGTGAGTAATGCATTTGTGGAAGCCTTCTCAAACAATTAAAGAAATCCTCCCAATTGACTTTCTGTAATTTCACACTGCTTCTCATCAAAATAAGAAATATCAAAAAATCCATATGATTGGCAAAAACAAATGGTCATGTATTGATTGACTTCAGGGCCTTTATAATCTGATGTGCTGTATTTATAATGAAAACTATGGCCAGCTGTTCTGTTTCAGATACGAGAGGGGCTTAAACACACAAACACACGCACACACACACACACACACACACACACACACACACACACACACACACACACACACACACACACACACACACACACACACACACACACACACACACACACACACACACACACACACAGAACAGAATTACATGAATGCGCAGATACAATCACACACACACACACACAAATGCAGGAAATATGCGAATGGATTTCAGCCCCTTAATGTTAATTAAATTATAAATTGGATCCGGTCACTGAAAAAGAAAGAACCTATTTCTATGATTGGCTTGGTCCAAAAGGGACTATCATGCTTGAGATCATTCCATTCATTTTGGCTTTGATGAACATTAACCAAATGGCTGATAGCACAAGCTGTTCACTCCTGTCCACATTTACATTTTTCCATCCAGCATAGAGTTTTTAAACCAGACACAATTGCCAAAATGGTCTAGGAAGCACGATCAATCGTGCCTTGTGATGGCATGGGTTCCAATCTGGAACGTTGTGCTGCTATACTGTTTTGCTTCTCACTGTCTCGTTTACTGAGAAAGTTCTGTGGACTCATTCACAGGTCCTCTCTCTACTGCTATACATGCTATGTTCTCAGTCATCAGAATCTTGTCACCATTGAAGCAGAATCCCAGGGAGGCGGAGAGAGTAAAATAAAGAAAGGGAGAGATGATTTTGAGAGAGAGAGAGAGAGAGAGAGAGAGAGAGTGTGAGAGAAATGGCAAGAGATAGTGTGACGATGAAGGGAGAGTGAAATGGACACTAAAGCAAGTTAATGAGGAAAGAAATTGAGATAAGGACATATGACTGAGTCCATAGAGAGAAAGAGTGATGGATAAAAGAGGGAAAAAAAGATAGTTAGGGAGAGACAGATGGACAGTCAACCAAAAAGAGTGAGAGCGAAAGGAATATGAGGCATGCTCCATTCTGACCTTGAGTGTGGCATTGTCTGATGACATAACCCCGTCACCCTTAACTAAGGAAAACATAGCATCCATACAAACAATTTCAGCCTCCATCTCCATCTGCCTTTTGATATCACTCTGTCTCAATATTCATTATATTTTATTTTAAATCTCTATGTCTCCTATGCTTCACAATATGCATTTCTATCTTTCCCATTTCTGTGTCTCTTTTTCAGTCTGGGTGTCTACAACTAACCCTTCACTGTCATATTTTTCCCTGTAGTATGTTGTGTGTGTGTGTGTGTGTGTGTGTGTGTGTGTGTGTGTGTGTGTGTGTGTGTGTGTGTGTGTGTGTGTGTGTGTGTGTGTGTGTGTGTGTGTGTGTATGCGTGTGTGTGTGTGTGTGTGTGTGTGCGTGTGTGTGCGTGTGTGTGCGTGTGTGTGCGTGTGTGTGCGTGTGTGTGCGTGTGTGTGTGTGTGTATGCGCGCGCGTCGCTTACATAAGCTGTCAGTGGTGGGGCTATGGAGCTCGTCTGATCAAAGGGCACCCTGTCACTGGATGTTTTCCCCACAGAGCTTCGAAAGGCTTCACCTGGATGGTGGACAATCCACGGGCTATTCTATTCCAGAACTAGGTTACCTTTTCTTGGTCCTTTGTTGACACCTTTGGAAATGAAATAAAAGGCTTTCTGAACCATGTATATGGAAATGCATGAAAACCATTTTGAGGTTATAAAGTGATGTCTGCACTGTGTTGATCCATGGCCCTCGGACCAAAGACAATGTGGGGACAAGGGCAAAGGGAACGGAGCAGGTGTATATTAATGGAGCGTGGCACCTGTCTGGGTCTGGCTCTCCCGATTACTGTCTGACTCTCTGACACCAAGTTCCCCTTTGGTGCTTCTGCTCTTTAACTGGCACTGAATAAACAACAGAAGCAACAGTTTCTCAACATGCAGTACGAGTCGATTTCTTTCCCTTCCTGTCTGCCTCTATTTGTCTTAGTGTGGCCTCTTTTTTTCCCCAGCGGCATTAGTCTCCCTTTCCTCCCGGCCTTTGTCAGGCTCCTTCCTAAACTGCAACATGAATCTATCTGTGCTTCCGATAATCAAGAGCACCATCATATGCCGTTTCCTTTTCTACTGCTTCCCCCCCCCCCCCCCACCCCACCCCATCCACTCTCATTAGGATCCCTCGTTAGTCCCGTGTGTGTGTGTTGATGTGTGTTTGTCGTGACGTGATGTCGCGGCTGACTGATCATAGAGCCAGCCGTCCTCATAGCCTCAGAACATCAACAGCGAGAGAGCAGTGCGATCGTTAATGAACGCCATTTCAAGAACGCCTGCTTGGAACACTGTCGAACCTGTTTTATTGTTTATTGCTTTGTGTTGCGGTTATCTCTTTATAGATCATTTCAATTTGATTCTGCGGGAGGTTATTGCTTTATTAGGAGTTGGATGCGCAGTAAAAAATGAGCATCACTGTGCCCAAAAGCCATCCTAGTGGTTGACACCGTCTAGTAGGCAGTCTGGTGGCAAGATGAGGACACAAGTGGCTTATTTTGAGATAGTGGCCAAATATGGTCGTACAAATGGGTTGAAAAACAATAAAGCACGTAAAGAACATTTTAATGGTGGATGGTTCTTGAATGATAGATGATGTGTGCACATGTGTGTGCATGTGTCTGAAAATCATTATGGTGATTTAACCTGTCCATCATAACCGCTGCCTGTTTTAACCAATGCACAAGATCCGTATCACCATGGGAACAGACGTGATGGTGTGTTATTGATGTGTCTTGCCACCTTGAAATTTGAAAAACGTTTTTGGTCTCGAACATGCACACACATATACATACACATTCATAAGGATGCTGGCACGTCCCTTCACACACAGCCACCATCAATAGAAAAAGGCTTAACAGAGACTCAGCCTTTGACAATTGTGCCTTGCTAGATGAATCAAAATCAACCTGTTAAACTGTTCTTGGACGGGTCAGTGAAGACACAGCGCCCCAATCAGTTTTGTCTACATCTGTATAATGTTTAGTTCAGGGACAAAACATAAGACGCACGATGTGTTTGCAATTTGCACTTACAAAATAAACTTGTTGACACACACACAAACATACAAACGCCAACTCCCCCCCCCCCACCCCCACCCCCATTTCTGTCTCACACACACACCACACATATATATATACATTCTCTCACCTCTCACCCACTCACAATTTAACACACACACACACACACACACACACACACACACACACAATTGACCACCCTCCCTCCAGTTCTTCAGGTAATTGCTGCCTGTAGGGGAACAGATTCTTCCACAATGGAGCACCAGTGTCCCTGCTGCCTCCATTCACTGCCACTGTAATTACCTGATTGAAAAGCTCACAGGGGAGAAGGGACAGAAAGGATGAGGGAAGGAAAAGAGTGAGGAAGGTAGAGTGAGTAGGAGGAGGGGAGAGGGAGAAACGATAAGGTCTCAGCTCTTAGAGTCTACGAGTCTATGGAGGTACAGTCCCCCCCCACCCCACACACACACACACCCACACACACACACACACACACACACACACACACACACACACACACACACACACACACACACACACACACACACACACATGCCAGTATGCACACACCAGTAGGCAGACATACACACATGCCCATAAATGTGTACACCGCGTTCCCGTCTCTGCTCTCTTACAGCCCTCTGGGGATAATATTTTCCAGCCGTAAGAGATGGAGATCACGGATGGGGGGATCGAGGACGGACAGGCAGAGATGGAGTGAAAGGATGAGGGAACGGTAATGGGAAACATATTGTTAGAGAAGTACGAGGGGGCAGGGACAGAGGGATGAGGGTCGCAGTGGCGAAGGGAGATAAAAGCGCGGGGGTCGCTCTTATTATATGATGTCACTCCCATCGATTGCCCCCCCCCCCCCCCCCCCTGTGTCTGCTTTGGGTTTCATGATGTGGTGTGTGTTGTCCGAGCATAACAAAAAGATGAGACAGAGAGACAGAGGTGGGAGTTGAGATGCAGTAGAATGACTTGGGAGAATGTATTGGGGACTCTCAGTCAGGCAGCCTGGGCCACTCAGGCACCATCTATGTGATTCCAGATGTAACCACTCTAAAATGAAGGGTTGTAATCAGCATAAATGCTGCTACTTGCTGATAGCCATATTAGACTGATATAAAAGCCGTGGTGGAATATTTTGATATCTTACACTGAACCAGGTTCAGTTCAAAAAACGCATCGCCGACATTTTTAACACCCATTTACTTACTGAATTTGAAAGTGTTTGTAAAAAAGCAAATTGACTTTAAAACAAAGGAGTTTTAGTGAAGATTCTGCCAGACGACTTATGTAAAAAAGAAGCATTTGAGGAGTGCTTGAGGCCTTTACCATATATGCATGTTGCTGAGATTTCAAAAAGAAAAGGATAAAGATCCAGGCTATTTCTGTCCTTAGGTGGTTTTCTTCCTCGCTTCTTCTCAGGTGAGGGAATAAGTGTGTGTTTGTTTAGGTTTCTGGGTCTACCAGACAAAGGAGACAGACATACAGTATATCCCCAAGGCTAGCGTTGCTAACCAGGGACTTCTGCTGAATTCTTTTCATCTTGGAGACAAGAACTTTACTTTACTGTTTATTCCTTTTTCTAAAGAATGTTCTTGGATTCCTTTCCAAGCCAAAATAGAAAATATACAATTTTAGATTAAGTGATACACTTTAGATGGTGTGTGTGATCAGGAGGGAAAGAACAGCATATCTTGAATGTGTTATTTTAGCGCCACATCTGATAATCTAGGACACAAACACATTGGATTAGGTTCTTTGCACAATGGCTGCCTTAGTGAAGACTATAAAAAACAAGATAGTTTAATAGATGCAATGGCTCTATTTATTTAATTACATTTTTACTGTTCAGTTTAAAGAAATGCACATTATTATTTTAAGTGAAACCACGAGTGTGAGTCTCTCAGAGGTCATGAGGAACATGGATCGATCTTATGCAGCAGCTGAACGCCAGGTTAAATAAAACAATCCATTTGAATTTCCAAAAATAGTCCAGATGTTTAAATGAAACCAGTGATCAACCCAAATCTGCTGTGTCAAAAATAACCAGGGCTGTTGTTACAAATAGGAGCTGGGTTGACAAAATCACTTAATCTTCTTCAGTTTCAGTTTGGAAAATGAACGGGAGCCCTTTTCAGCCCCCTGTCCTAACCTTATACATTTCTGGAGCCAATTTTAATCTGACTCCTTATCAGTGGCTAGAGGCTAAACATAAATATACATACACCCACATTCTTAACCCAGCATCTCTGGCCCAGCGCTGGTGTCTTGCAGTAATCTATCTTGCAGATCACTACACCACCAGTATTAAAAGTAGATACAGGCAGCCATACAGTATAAACACAAGGAAAAGGGCTACACATCACGACATATAGCCTTGTGTTACTGTAAATCCATTCATCTTTAATCCTTGTCCAGCAGTTCTGCGAGGGTGATATGTAGACTCCCATTTCAAAATGTAAATTACACTTCCATGTAATCTTGTCATGAAGAATTGAATGTACATATTAGGGGTTGTGTTGAATGTTTAATATAATATTTGGAGCCAGGGAATAGTGGCTTTATACTTTATGTGATTCTTATTTCTTGTTATCCAGCGAGTAATTTAATGTTCTCTGCAAAGGAAAACATCCTTGTTTCACCAAAGTACAAGCTGCAATGCAGGTTTTTATATCATTCCAATGGTCTTGTTTTGGAGCAGGCTTTTGTCCACTTTTCTAAGCATTTCAAACCTTGTCCTTTCCTTGCCTTTCTGTCGGCCCCTCTTACAGTCTTTCCTCATTCTGCTCTCCAAATCAATTCCACAAAGACATTTCGAGGTTCTAGGAACCTACCTTGAGTGGGAGACAGACTTCGAGGAGACCAGAAGGTGGGTGAATGAAGTGGTGAAGGAAGAGAATTGATGATTAATAGAGCAGAGTAGCCTCCCTCGACCAAGGTCTACAGTGTATTGTCCAGGTTAGGAACGGAAATGTTGAATACTAATGCAGAAATCCTCAAATCTTTCTTTTTTTTTACTATGTTGTAAAGATAAACACGCATAGCCAATACATTAAAGAGCTTGTTAGCGTATTGTATATTACAAGCCTTATGACTACAAGACTTCATGTACTTGCAAGCCCTCTGCTTGTAGGTTAACAATTTCTCCATCACCAGGTCCTCAGGACAAAAGAAGAAAAACGGCAATATAAAATCTGTTATTTACTGCGTTATAAAATGTGTAGTTTCAAAGAAATAGAACCTCGGAGATCGTACGATATTGAATTTTTGTACATGGTGCTACGTTCAACACCATAGTGTCTGTGACCCTGGGGACTGGAGGCTGCAGGTCAATAAAGGTAATTGACAAGCTCTCATACTGATATACAGATGAATGGGCACTATTGGTCTATTGATAAATCAGTGTCTGAATATAGCTATAAAAGCGTAGGTTATATCCCATATCTAATAGGGACGTGCATGGAGCCATTTACTATTGTCAATTTCACATAACACACACACACACACGCACTGACATTCACACTTTTGCTCTTGCTCTGACACTCTTTCATTCTTTCTCTCACACACACACACCCTGTAGGCTTGCATTATTGGTCCATCATTTAAACTTTATGAGTAGCTCAGAGCATCCAGAGATCTTCTAGGGCCCCAGGTGGTCCCATCATAGATTATTGGCCGGTCTATTGATCTAGTGGATAAGCTATTGTAACAGACCATCAATCTACTCCATCATAAAAGGTACTGAGTATTGCTAAGATAAAAACAAAAAATTACTACTAGTGTCTCTTCTTAGACAGTTTTTGATAAGGTTGTTTGGATCAGAGGGCAACAGGGGTTGAGACAGTCCAACTAGTAGACACGTATTTCATCCGTTCCCTGTCGAATCTCTAGTAATGTTATTTACACTTTGCCAAGTTTACATTAACATTGTAAAAGTCTGAACTAAAAATGGATCTATACTTCAATTAATGAAGACCACTGAATAACTTAAATGACAACCAATTGATTTAAAATACTATTCAAATTGAATGACTACTATTATGTTATGCTATTGTTAACAATACAATAAATGGGTACTATTTATCATCCAAGACCTAAAGACTGTATGGGCCATGCAGCAGACAAACACTCAAAGATCACTAGGATCCTCTAGTGGTCATAAAATGTTAGTGCGGTCTGACAGAACAAGATATGTCATTTAAAAAAAGAAAGTGACTTCATACAGCCATTTATGGTTTATTCATAAACTATACAAAGTAAAATACACAGTTGAAATGGTAATTATAAAACATTACACCATCATCATATTCAGCTTTGCTACTGAAGAAATTAAATCCTCATCCACATTGAAATAACATTCATCAGTTTAAAGAAACTTTGGCATTAGCTACACAAGTAAACATTTCATTAGGAAGTGGACATAAGTATTTGATGTATTATTACACAACCATTCATGGGTAAGTGTGTGCAGTTCAATTGCAAAACATAAACCTGAAAGTTCTAAAATAAAATAACAAGACAAGTGGGCAACACCTTGGAGTACTATACGAGTGTACCAAACTGTGTTACTTCGGAACTGGAGCTGTGTCTAGATCAGTGTTCAGGTTACATAAAGCAAACCGCCACCATCTACATCTGATAATACTGTATTCTAAATACAACAAGACACCACTGGTCAATAAGACCGATTTTAAGTTTAAACAAATCCATTCTCCAATATGGAAAACCATTACAAAGCTTCCTATAATAAGCATGGTCACCCTCTCATATTCTAGTCAGAGATGATCTAAGTCGTCTAAGAGTTTAGAGCCTGATAAACCAGACTATTTAGTTCATTTTTTTCCTCCCGCCCCTACCCTTATTCACTGTTCACTGGTTAAATGTCTGGGGAAATAATACATTTGCTTTGTCAAACACAAGATCCTGAACTCATGCCGAACAGTCAACAAACGAATCCCCTTGCCTCAGAAAACCATGTAAGTGAAACAAGACCCAAAGAGACTCGAATTCAGTTCATGTTTCTATGTAACAGTCAATAAGGATAGACTTGTGCAACAGCTAACGGTAAATCGGTACACTTCTTTAAAAGGAGAAGAGAGTTCTACAGTCAGTGCTGATGTGGGTCATGTCTGTGTTTCTTGATATTAGCCAGGCTGCGTGCCAGTCCCTTGGTGAACAGGGCATGGGATTTACCACAGTAGGTATGTGTTGTCGTCAGCAACTCCTCTTCTAAAGGAGCCAACAAAGAACTCACAGGATCCTCACCAAATGGAAACTGTAAAATAAAAAAAGAAAGAAAACAAAATGTCAGTAAGTCTCTCCTGACTATTGCCTGTAAAACATATAACATATACACACACCTATGGTCCAACTGGTGTGACAACTAACTTCATGCAACACTGGAGCGAATGGCATATTGACGTGATGTTGTAAGGGGTCATTCAACTGGCAGTCATTTTTTGTTCTTTCAGACTGTTCTGCCCTGCTGCAAGGAACAATAATGTCCCTCAGTGGCAGCAGCTTCCCATTCTGACTCACGTGCTCGTTTCAACTGTTCACTTTGAAGCTTTACAAGACCACACAATGTTGAAGGGCGTGTGACCTTTATTAAACTTTCTGCTGGTTGAAAGACAATGTCTTCTCACATCAGTATTTGCGTCTACTCATTTTGTCTTTTTAGTGTAGACTTTTATATATATCTTGTTTTTAACATTCTTTTATTATCAAAGCTGACAGTAAAATGCTGAGCTAAGCTGATGCAAAGCAGACAGACAAGAGAGCCAATAAACCGGTCGGGAGCTAGGCCGTTAAATCACAGTTTAGCACCCTGCGCTTAACGCTAGTCGTGTCTCTTCTCAACGCAGGCGTCTTAACAACGCTCACAGGAAATCAAAAGGAGAATCAACATTTTTACAGTTGCCTCACTATTACTCTCTAATAAAGCGGGAAAAGAACACACTTTTTATTAACGTACAAGGCACACCACACACAAAGAAACACCAACACAAAGACATGCGCGCACACACACGGGTCGTAAAAGCAGCATTTACAGTCAGTGTATTGATCGGTGTGCATGTGTGTGATGGAGCACTGTCCAAAGATGAGCCTCAACCTCTAAAAGGAGGAGGAGGGGGGTCAGCAGTAAAAGTTAACGTCTGGTTCCTGGGACAGGCTTTACGATGGATGGATAATGGGTGGAAGGAAAGAGGCATGGGAAAAGGAAAAAGGATAAGGGCAAGATGGAGAAAGGAGCCCTTTGTGACCTTGAGACCAGAATATAGTGCTTTGGCCAGTGTCTGATGTGAGACAAAGAGATGCATTAAAGCTGACACTACCACTTACCAGTACATTCGTACTTTAAGGATGACTAATATAACCGGTAAAATCATTTGTATGACCTACAATTTATAAATACATATACAGTGCTGTGCAAAAGTATTCGCCCCCTTACAGATACTTAATGTTTTTGCACATTTGTCACACTTCAATGTTTCAGATTATGAAACGAATTTTTATAAATCAGACAAAGATTACCTGAGTAAATACAAAAAGCTGTTTTTAAATGATGATTTAATTTATTGAGGGAAAAAAGCTATCCAA
>JAPMUY010005864.1:0-32500 GCA_026901105.3 Galaxias olidus
ACAAAGAAGTTTGTTAGCATTTGGAGCAGATGTTTCAGGTAAAACCTTATTAATGGCTCGGCCCTTTGGATTCTCAGAGGAAAATGTGTACCCTGTGCCTTAGTCTACTGTCCAGTTGTGCATCTAAACAGAGCCACAAATAACACAATAAATCACCCCTGACCTACTCTTCCTGTTATTTTAGCATCTTTAAAAAAGAGGGTGTGACAACTATCAGTGAACACAAAACGTCAGTGAGACATGCAGGTTGTGGACAAATGCAGTTGTTAAGGCCAGGCATGCTTGATGCCTTACACTGGTCTGGAAAACCTCAACGTTGTACGTTGACGTTGATTGACGTCTGGGTTGGTAGTCCAATATCAGATTTTGGCCAGTATAAACGTCTTATATCAAAAGTCTTTGCTCATTATTGCTAGCGTATGAGATGAATATATAAAACATTTATTTTCTGGATGTATATACAGTATGTACATCCTTCTAGCGTGTAAGATGGAGATAAAAAAATGTGTTTGTCTGAATTGTGTTTTAGACATTGAATTATTTGTTACCGATTCCATCCATCCATCCATCCATCCATTTTCCGCCGCTTATCCGGGGCCAGGTCACGGTGGCAGCAGGCTAAGAAGGGTAGTCCAGACGTGCCTATCCCCAGCAACGCTTTCCAGCTCCTCCTGGAGGATCCCGAGGCGTTCCCAGGCCAGACGAGATATATAATCTCGCCAGCGTGTTCTGGGTCTACCCCGGGGTCTCTTACCAGTAGGGCGTGCCCGGAAAACCTCCAATGGGAGGCACCCAGGAGGCACCAAGGTCACGGTCTGAAGAAGCCAACAGAACCACATCATCTGCAAAGAGCAGAGAAGCAATTCTGAGGTCCCCAAACTGGACACACTCCTCCCCCCGGCTACGCCTTGAGATTCTATCCATGAAACTCACAATTAGAACCGGTGACAAGAAGCAGCCCTGGCGGAGTCAAACACCCACTGAAAACGTATTTGACTTTGTGCCGAGTATACGGACACAACTCTCATTCCTGTTTTATATGGGGACCGAATGGCTCGTAGCAATGGCCCCGGTACCCCATACTACCGCAGTACCCCCCACAGGACTCCCCGGGGGACACGGTCGAAGGCCTTCTCCAAGTCCACAAAACACATGTAGACTGGATGAGCAAACTCCTACACCCCCCCCCCCCCGCCCCCCCCTACAGCCCCGCAAGGGTAAAGAGTTGGTTCACTGTTCCACGACCAGGACGGAATCCGCAATGCTCCTCCTGGATCCGAGGTTCGACAATCGGTCGCAGTCTTCTTTCCAACACCCTGGCATAAGCTTTCCCAGATAGGCTGAGAAGTGTGATACCCCAATAATTGGAGCACACCCTCCGGACCCCCTTTTTAAAAATGGGAACCACCACCCCGGTCTGCCATTCCAATGGTACCGTCTCCGACCTCCACGCGACACCGAAGAGGCGTGTCACGCAAGACAGCCCAACAATATCAATAGCCTTCAGCATCTCGGGGCGAATCTCATCCACACCCGGCGTCTTGCCGCTGAGGAGCTTCCTAACTAGACTCAGTGATCTCTGCCAGGGATATGGCTGAGACTTCCCCCGAGTCTTCAAACTCTGCCTCCTCCACAGAGAACGTGTTGGCGGGGTCAAGAAGTTCCTCAAAGTGCTCCTTCCACCGCCCGACGATATCCCCAGTACGGGTCAGCAGTTCTCCTCCCCTGCTCAACAGAGCCTGGGCCAATCCCTGCTTTCCCTTTCTGAGCCATCTAACGGTTTGCCAGAACTTCCTTGAGGCCAACCGAAAGTCCTTCTCCATAGCCTCCCCGAACTCCTCCCACACCCGGGTTTTTGCTTTTTTGACAACCAAAGCTGCAGCCCTTCGGGCCGTCCGGTACCCGTCTGCTGTTTCAGGAGACCCCTGGGACAACCAAGTCCGAAAGGCCTCCTTCAGTCTGACGGCTTGGTAGGGTCTCCCATGGCAAATTTGTCCCAGGGGAGGGTCCAGACTAAGCGCAATTCAAAGACCCCAATGAAGCAGAACAAACGGCACAGTGGCACCTCGTCCGGAATAGGGAAACCGGGGCTACCCCCTGGAGCCAGACCTGGAGGGGATGCTCGCCGGCGAGCGTCTGGTGGCCGGGCTTTGACCCATGGGGCCCGGTTGGGCACAGCCCGAAGAAACAACATGGAGCCGCCGCCCTGTGGGCCCACCACCTGCAGGGACAGACATCGGGGTCGGGTGCAATGCCAATCGGGTGGCAGGCATAGGTGGGGACCTAGGCGTGCTGACCCCTGGCATTATAGACTGGTCCTTGCAAGTGCGGGAGGTGGAGCAGTACCAACTAGACATAGTCGGGCTCACCTCTATGCATGGCACTGGTTCTGGAACCCAAGTCCTGGAGAGGGGCTGGACTCTTCTTTTCCGGAGTCGCCCAGGGTGAGAGGAGCCAGGCAGGTGTGGGGATTCTTACAAGTCCCCGGCTGGGTGCCGCTGTATTGGAGTTTTACCCGGTGAATGAGAAGGTCGCCTCTTTGCGACTGCAAGTTGCTGGGGGTAAGGCTCTGACTGTTGTTTGTGCTTATGCACCAAATGGCAGTTCGGAGTATCCGGCCTGCTTAGAGTCGCTGGGTGGGGTCCTGGAAAGGGTACCATCTACTGATTCTATAGTTCTGCTGGGGGACTTCAATGCCCATGTGGGTGACGATGGAGAAACCTGGAGAGGGGTGATTGGGAGGAATGGCCTGCCCGATCTGAACTAGAGTGGTGCTTTGTTGTTGGACTTAAGTGCTAGGCATGGATTGTCCATAACGAACACCATGTTCGAGCATAGGGAGGTTCATAAGTGTACCTGGTACCAGAGCACCCTAGGCCACAGATCGATGATCGACTTTGTGGTCGTATCATCAGACCTGCGGCCGTATGTCTTGGACACTCGGGTAAAGAGAGGAGCTGAGCTGTCAACTGATCACCACCTGGTGGTGAGTTGGATCAGATGGCGGGGGAGGCTGCCGGACAGACCCGGTAAACCAAAACGTGTAGTGAGGGTGAATTGGGAACGTCTGGCTGAGGACCCTGTCCATGGGGTCTTCAATTCCCACCTCCGGAAGAACTTCTTGTGCATCCCGGGGGAGGTTGGGAACATTGATTCCGAGTGGACCATGTTCAAAACTTCCATTGTGGAAGCGGCTTCTAGGAGTTGTGTTCAGAAGGTCGTCGGTGCCTGTCGTAGCGGCAACCAAAGATCCCGCTGGTGGACACCAGTGGTGAAGGAAGCCGTTACTGATTATCATTTGTTATTTGAAAGTAGCACGTCGTATGTTGTGTTATTAAATAAAAAAAAATATATACAAGCAGATTTATGAATGAAGGGGATGATCTTCATTTTGAAAGAAGCTAAGCCTTAAAAATTTCTAATTGAGTGAAATGACCCAACAGTCGTCCCACAGGCTGGTCTGGAGTGCAGTACGCAAACGGTGCCAACGGGGCCTTAACATGGTGATGCACCTTGGCGCGGGGCGTAGTCAATCCCCAGGTGGCCGGCGCAGGCGACAGCCCCAGAGAGGCAGTCGGCCACCAGATTGTACTTTTCGGCAACATGGCAGATGTCCATTGTGAACTCCGAAATGAAATAAAGCTGGTGCTGCTGACGGCCGGACCATGGCTCTGAAGCCTTGGTCATAGCAAAAGTCAGTGGCTTGTGGTCCACAAACGCCACAAATGGCCGAGCTTCCAGCAAGAAACGAAAGTGCTTGATAAGGTCAAGGCCTACTAGCTCCCGGTCAAACGTGCAGTACTTCCGCTTGGCCGGGCGAAGCTGGAGGCAGAAGGCGGCGAGAGGCTTCCAGTCACCATTAGCCCACTGCTCATGCACAGTGGCGACAGCGTAATCGGAAGCGTCCGTGGTGAGCGCAATGGGTGCCACTGGTACTGGGTGTGCCAGCATTGCCACATGGCACAGAGCTGCTTTTGTGGCTGTGATAACCCTGTCCATGTTCTCGGACAAGTTCATGACATGCTTGGGAGGCTTGGACCTAAGGGCCTCGTGTAGGGGCTGCATGAGACATGCTGCCCGGGGAATGAAGCGGTGGTAAAAGTTCACTCAAGAACACCTGCAGGGCCCTCGTGATGAGGGGACGAGGAAAACCACTCACTGCTTCCACCTTTGACGGCAATGGCACCGCACCGTCCTTAGTAGGGATGTCACGAGAACCGATACTTCGGTACGAAGTCGATGCCAAAATTCTAAGAACGTGACTGTACTCGTTTTCTACAGTACCAAAAGTACCGGCTGCAATTAAACATTTTTATGTAAGCGAACAAACACCAGCATAAAGACGTGGCTTTGGTTGTTCGTTCGCAGGGCGCTGTGCAGCCCCTTTTTTCTAGTTAAATTCTCCAAGGCTGAACCCCGAGTAAACACCTGTAATGTTTTGTCACGATCCTTAAAGTGTTTGGCTCAATCCATAATGGTTTTGCCTCTCCTGCTGTAAGCTACCGCAAACTCCAATCAGAAATCAGAAACGAACTAGTAGGCCTGTAGATAGGCAATCACAGCCTCGGCTAAAAAAGAAACAAAAACAAACAGGAAAAGTTAGATTTCTCTTGAAGTATGCCGAGTCCCCTGTATACTTCAAGAGAAAGCAATCTTTTCCCGTAGTTTACACCCCAATGCAGCAGCGGAACATTTGACTGTCTTTGTGATCTCGCTTAGACGTGTTATAAAATGTGCGCATATGTTTCATTTTATAATTATATAAATAGGCCTCTTTTTTGTAATGTTAACAGTTCTTTATTTTAAATAGGCCTAGTGTTACTTTCCCGTCACACGTCATCCAGACTTTAGTCGGGAGAACTCAGAGAATGTTCCAGTTTAAACAGCTCATCTCATGCCTGGCCTGGTACTGCAATTGAAAGGACGTGCCACCATTAAACGATTAAAGTCTGTAATTTAAAACATTTGCTTGTTTTAAATAATTGAATTGCCTCTGTTATTTTTGTAATATTGTTTTTTTATAATTGAACTGCCACTGAAGGCTACATGCCACTGTTGTTTTTTGTAATGTTTTGAAAAAAAGAGTGTGTGTTGAAGTATATGGGATTTAATTTATTGTTTAGATTTTTACCATGGTATCGAATTGGGTATCGAGAATCGTGGAATTTCACTGGTATTGGTATCGATTAATCATTTTCTGGTATCGTGACATCCCTACTCCTTAGTGATACGCTGCCCGAGGAAGTCGATAGTGGCCAACCAAAACTGGCATTTGGCCAGATTGATCATCAGGCTGTGCTGATTGAGCCTCTCAAAGAGGCTTCGCAGATGGGTCATGTGCTCCGTTCGGGAGGCACTGGCGATAAGATTCGTCCAGATAGACAAACAGGAACGGTAGTTCCCTCAGCACTGTGTCCATCAGTCGCTGGAAAGCCTGCGCCGCGTTTTTCAGCAAATTGGCATGCGCAGGAACTCCCGAAGTCCAAACAAAGTTATAACCGCTGTCTTTTGAACGTTCTGCGGCTGTACCGGCACCTGGTGGTAGCAGTGCACGAGGTCTACCTATGAAAAAACAGCTCTCCCGGTCAGCTGCGCCGAAAAGTCCTCAATGTGCGGAATTGGGGACCGGTCAGGGACGGTAGCCTCGTTGAGACACCTATAATCCCCACATGGGAGCCAACCCCCTCCAGTTTTCGAAAACAATGTGGAGGGGAAAGGCCCACTAGAACGATGCCGAAACGTCCATTGCCGTGAACTCAGCCCGAGCCATGGCAAGTTTTCCCACGTCGAGGCGCCGCACGCGGGCATAGACTGGTGGGCTCGTTGTGGGAATGTGGTGCTCCACACCGTGCATGGCGATGGCAGAGGAGTATGTGGGCTCTGTGCGGTCCGGGAATTCGGCGAGGAGGCAGATGAAGTCCACCAACAAGCTGTTGGCATGTAGAAAATCTGCGCCAAAGAGGGGAGTGGACACCCTCGCCAAAAATATAATGCCAAATAAAACGCTTTCCTCCGAAACACATCGTTGCGCTCTGTTTCCTGAAGGTCCTGATGGCACTGCCGTTTGCGGCCTCAAGGGCAGGGCCGTGGCTCACACCCTGAATGTCAACGGCTGTCGCTGGCAGGATGCTTACCTGAGCCCCCGTGTCACACAGGAAACGCCGGCCTGACTTGGTGTCCGTAATAAAAAGCAGGCTGCCCGTTCGGCCGACTCATGGCAGCTAGGCGAACCTCGGACCCAGTGTTTCCCGACGCCCTGTAGGTGCAAGGGGGGCGGCACCTCCAAGCCTTAGGGCCATATTGTGCATGGTAAAAGCACATACCTGAGGGTTGCTGTTGCTTGTTTTCCTTAGCAGCAGTAGTGGCGGATGCGATGGTCATCATGTCCGCAGGCTGTGCACTGTAGACGCAGGCAGCACCTAGGACTGTCGCACAGCGTTGCTGCCCGGCAGAAAAGAACTTGTCAGCCTCCCGAGCCAGAGCATGGAAGTCATAATGGGCGTGTTAGCCAAAGCAGACCGCACGTGTTGGCAGCTGCTTCAAAAATAGTTCGGTAAAAAGGAAACACGGCCTGTGATTACCCAGAAGAGTAAGCATGTGATCCATCCTCTGCGAGGGCTTGCAGTTTCCCAGGCTGAGCAAAGACAGTAGCTGATGGACACGCTCCGATTCCGTAAAGCGGAACATCTCCAACAAGTATGTTTTAAACGATATGTCCTTATCGGCCTTGGGATGGTCCTCAAGCATGCTCACCACTCTGGCTGCGGTGGAACTGCTGAGAGCCGAAACTACATAATAGTACTTTGTTTCGTCCTCCGTAATCCTCCTTAGTGCAAACTGCGCCTCAGTTTATGAAAACCAAGCCGCGGACTATCCCTCCCAAAACCCAGGCAATTTTAACGAAACCACATTTACCTCCATGTTTGCGTGCTTAGAAATAAGTTCCTGGAAACGTCCAACAACGAGTCGGGGTCACCAATGTAAGAAGTTGAGAGTAATGAGAGGAACCTAGACCTTCTTGTTTTCCAGTGTAACCCACTGTATATTTATTTTCCTGTTTAGAATCCAGCACTGTCACCCATTTACAACATCACCATATAAAACCCCTCATATGTCATCCCAGTGCTCACGCCTTAAAGGCACAACTAGACAACCTTTCTGTGATATCGTACTAGGCTTGCACAAACTTGGAGGTTGCTGTTCCTACTTAACCCTTGTGTTGTTGTAAGGGTCAAAAAAAACCCGCCACTGTGTTAAACAGCAGAGAAAATATATTTTTTTAACTTGAAATTGTATGAGATTGTATTAAAATGTAAATTTTTCAGGGTACAAAGAATTTCTTTAGATAATTTTTGATTCGGCAGTTATAAAATCATTTACAAACCACAAAAACCACAAAAATAAACACACACCATTTGAAATTAAGATCAGGAGTGTTACTGATTGAACTCTAAACTGTACTGTGCATGTGCAGCTTTTCCCCTCCAAGAGCCCACACAGGACTCAAGTTCACAGACAAAATTACAGGTGTCCACTGATTAAATGCATTCGTGCTGCACTGTGAACAAGAAAACCCTGATATTCACAAAGTTTGTGATGAATTACATGTTGTTTCTTCATGCAAAATAGATTTAGGGTAATGTTAGAATGTTTTAGGGGTTTAAAGAAGCAAATGTTTTACTTTTAGGACGAGGGGAGTATACAGAATGCTAAGACTACACAAGTTTTAAAGGAATAATTAGATATTTTTGACGTTTTACATATTGCACGTGTCTCCCAAAGATATCCTGAATTGTCCAGATAGTTTTAACACCCATTTGGGATGTCATGGATATTTTTACTCTTTCAGTTCATTTTTTCTCTTCATATATCATGTCGCATGCACCCTCTGGCCTATAGCCAACAACATCCTATTGAGCTTCCTTTTAAATGGGCTTGAAAAAAAAAAGTTGAAGAATTAATTAGATATTAGTATTTAATCTTATTAAAGGATTAAAATCAATACATTGAGTCAAACCAAGTGTTGCAACGAACAAGTATGAGGATCTGCAAGGTGTTACTAAAGCTGGAGTGTTGGCTCATTTTGAAACTCACCTGTTTTTCTGCTCTTAAAGTTGCACTTTCTTCCTTGAGTTTCTTATTTATTTCAATTTCCTGAATATGTGTGAGAAAATTAGTTGCAAAGAATACATAACCTTTACCTTTTTCAGTCTCTTCTTTTTCGATTTGCACACATTTGTGTTAAACTAAGCTGTTGGTACCATAAGCAGCCTGTGCTGCAGCTGCTGTGTGTATTGTTGGAGAGCAGCATAGTGGCTTGTCTCAGTAGATCTCCCACGTGACAACACTTTTGTCTCAATCAGCTTGTGGTCCAACTTTGCAAACTCCTGAGGAGAGACAACATGTTGAATATTTCAATAATTACTAAAATAAATTACCAGACAAATATATTGATTAGTCTAGGATATTAGTATTCAGCAAATGTCAACTGTTAATATTTGATACTTTACCTCCCTAAATACATTTAAACATACTTTTGAACAAATGACTTGTATTTAAATCAAAAGTAAATGTGCATGAAGACAAAATGCAATATTACTCTGAAATGGTTTACATATTACTTTCTCCGACAGTTAATCATTGGCAGAGCCCCAACTGCAGCTCTCCAGTGCTATAACAGTAAACCCAGGAATGCACGCTACATCATGTTTTAGTCAACTTTAAAATGGCCTCTCACTTACCTTTTTTAAGGTGTTGATGGTTGTCTCTTGTTTTTCATTCACTAAAGTCAGTCTTCTATTTAGTCTCATGGCATCATCAACTATAAAAACAGTATTTAAGTAAAAAAAAGTTTCAGATGTGTTTTTTTAAGAACAACCTAAGAAATTTTTATTTACATAGATTGAATTTTAATTGTACACATTGTCCACCCTTAATTGACAAAATACATGATATTGCATAATATCACGCATCCATTCCATCCATCCATTAGCTATACCGCTTATCCTATGCAGGGTCGCGGGGGGGCTGGAGCCTATCCCAGCCGATAATATCACGCATATCGAAGCCTATTATTCGTTGGGAAAATAAAATCTAATCAAATCAAATGTACTTTTATAGTACATTCCCTACACAACAAATCAATTCAATGTACTTTACATTAGGCAAGAAGAAAAATAAAAGGGAAAAAATTATAAAAACAATTGTAATAACAGAAATAAAAAAGAAAACATTTACGTTTTTAATATGGATTTAAAAGTAGTCAGGTTTGCGGTCTCAGAGCAAGTCTCAGATCTTCTGGAAGTTGGTTCCAGCTATTTGTTGCATAGTAGCTACATGCTGCTTCACCTTTTTTTTGTTTAAACTCTTGAGACAGTTAAGGTACCTGTTCCACATGACCTGAGGGATCTAGAAGGTTAACATTATATTTAGCATGACAGTAATGTATTTGTCCCCAAATTATTTAGTGGCTTTTAGGTGAGCAACAGTATTTTAAAAAATCCATTCTCTCACACACAGGGAGCCAAGGGTAGTGACCTGAGAATCAGTGTAATATGTTTTCTTTGTTAAATGTCTAGCAGAGTCCAAATACTTTGCCGGAGCGGGAGACAGTGTAGCTTCTAGCTGCAATTTGCTACATTAGCTGGTTTAGCAGGGTTGTCAAGCAGGTAAGCAATCCCAAACATTCGTCAAAGTAGCAATCGGGTAGTGAGTAAAGGCTGAATGTGATCAAAGATACAGACAAAGGTTTCCCAATAAAGAACTAATGTAATCTCAGGGAGAGAAGTGGCCCACAATTAACGCCCCACGTCCTCTCTCACCGGTTGCTAAGAAAAGTAAAAAGACACTTCCAGCCTGCTGATAATAAATGAATGAATGCGTCACAATAGTACATCTGCCTACTGATAAAAAATGAATGAATGTCACAATAATCCAGCCTACTGATAATAAATAAATAAACACATCACAATAGTCCAGCCTACTGATAATAAATAAATAAACACATCACAATAGTCCAGCCTACTGATAATAAATTTATGAGTACGTCACAATAGTCCAGCCTACTGATAATATTTCAATATACATAGGATAGGATGTTATAATATCCATTATGCCATACTCCAATAAGGGCACTTCAAAAGACAATATTTTAGAATGGACATTGGTTGAGGGCAGATATGTCAATGGTGTTTTCAAGTGGGCACCCTCCATCCTGGATGTTTCGTTAATTTGAGCCCACGACATCTCCAGAAAGCTTAACGGTGAGCAATGACGTCTCAGAGCCACCCACCTCTATATTCGCTCTCGGCATTGCCAGATATTAAGAAACAAAAAGTTGTTTATTAAACCGAGAGATATACCTATACCTATCCCTATTCCTGCAGGCACTTTCTGCCAACTCCGCAGGGATACTGACCACCTGAAAAGAAGATGATCTTTCCCTACTCTGTTCCTGCAGGCTTGATAAATGACGCTCTGCAGGAGAGTCTTACCTTTTATACCTTTGTCCTGAGATTAAACCACTTTTTATGGTTTTTCAACATGATCTTTTCTTGTGTGTCCATATAAGATCCTTCATTTTCAGCCACAGCCACTGGCTACTTCTTTCTGCTACATCTGATATAGCTTTTATGGTTTGGCGCAACTCTTTGCCGCAGATCCCTAACTCCTTACGTAGTTTGGTTGTTGATATTGCCACAAATACACGGCATCCAACTTCCACAGAACACACCTTTGTTCTCCACCCTCGCTGTTCTGCCTCAGCTGCTAATTCGCTATAGCGGAGTTTCTTTCTTTCGTATGCCTCGTCTATTGCTTCTTCCCACGGGACCGTTAGCTCAATAAAATAGACAATTTGCTGTGTGTTGGACCAGAGTAATAAGTCTGGTCTTAAGTTGGTTGTTGCAATCTCTGATGGGACTCTCAGTTGTTGGCCGACATCAGCATTTTCAAATCACATGCCCGCCTCAACTGCCCTAAGCTTTGTTTTTCCCTATAACTCTGCTTTCCCGGAACTCCCTCCCTGACAAAGCGAATGTGGTGCATGTCGTCCTCTGCTCCAATTGGCAGGGCATTAACTGTTGAGCGCCTATGCTCTATTGCTTCCGCCAAGCATTTTAGTACTTGATTGTGGCGCCAGGTGTATCTTCCTTGAGAAAGGCTCGTCCTGCACCCAGCCATTATGTGTTTGAGATTAGCCGACCCGTGTAAGGGAAATTTTGGCAATCTCACGGATGTTCAAGCCTAAACTGGTGTTCCAATGTGGGGGAAGGGTCAGAGTGAAGACCAGGTCACCCCTGCGTGGGAAGAGTGTAAGGGGAGTATATATATATAAATATATATACACAGTATATACAGTGCTGTGCAAAAGTATTTGCCCCCTTACAGATGCTTATTGTTTTTGCACATTTGTCACACTTAAATGTTTCAGATTATCAAACACATTTTAATATCAGACAAAGGTAACCTGAGTAAATACAAAAAGCTGTTTCTAAATGATGATTTAATTTATTAAGGGAAAAAAGCTATCCAAACCAACCTGGCCCTATGTGAAAAAGTAATTGCCCCCCTCTTGTTAAATCATGAATTAAGTGATATTAACCACATTTTTGGGAAAGCTGAGTTCAATTTCACTAGCCACACCCAGGCCTGATTACTGCCAGAACTGTAGAATCAAGAAATCACTTAAATAGAACCTGATTGACAACATGAAGTAGGCTAAAAGATCTCAAAAAGCAACCACTGCTGGCCAAAAAGAACTCAAAGGCCCGTCTCACATTTGCCAAAAAACATCTTGATGATCCCCAAGACTTGGGAAAATATTCTGTGGACTGACGAGACAAAAGTGGAACTTTTTGAAAGGTGTGCGTCCCGTTACATCTGGCGTAAAACCTAACACAGTATTTCAGGAAAAGAACATCATACCGACAGTCAAACATGGTGGGGGTAGCGTGATGGTCTGGGGCTGCTTTGCTGCTTCAGAACCTGGGCGACTTGCCGTAAATGATGGAACCATGAATTCTGCTCTCTACCAGAAAATCCTGAAGGTGAATGTCCGGCCATCAGTTGGTGACCTTAAGCTCAAGCGCACTTGGGTTATGCAGCAGGACAATGATCCGAAGCACACCAGCAAGTCCACCTCTGAATGGCTCAAAAAACCCAAAATGAAGGTTTTGGAGTGGCCTAGTCAAAGTCCGGACTTAAATCCGATTGAGATGCTGTGGCATGACCTTAAACAGGCCGTTCGTGCTCGTAAACCCTCCAATGTGGCTGAATTAAAACAATTCTGCAAAGAAGAGTAGGCCAAAATTCCTCCACAGCGATGTGAAAGACTCGTTGCCAGTTATCGCAAACGCTTGATTGCAGTTGTTGCCGCCAAGGGTGGCACAACCAGTTATTAGGTTTAGGGGACAATTACTTTTTCACATAGGGCCAGGTTGGTTTGGATAGCTTTTTTCCCTTAATAAATGAAATCATAATCTAAAAACAGCTTTTAATATTTACTCAGGTTATCTTTGTCTGACATAAAAATTTGTTTGATAATCTGAAACATTTAAGTGTAACAAATGTGCAAAAACAATAAGTATCTGTAAGGGGGCAAATACTTTTGCACAGCACTGTATATACTCCCCTTACACTCCTTCGTCTGTCTCTTTCCTATGGCTCTCCGTTAACTCGACCTGGGGACTTTTAACACAAACTGAAATTAGGTTTTCCAAAAGAATTCTAACACCCCAAGAATTCTAACACTCTGTGTTGATTCAGTATGCAGACAAATCTACAAATCCTTTTATCCAAATTGAAACTATTTTTGGTAAGACAGCTATATAGTCACGCATCTACTTTTGCCTTCTAGCCTATTTATAGTTAAGCTCTATTTTAGTTAAGCCTCTACCTAACTACGTTTTTTGGTGGTGAAACACCACGACAGAGATTAATTACTTCTCTCAGTATACTCTCGCATACCGCTAGTTGGCACTGGGCCACGGACTACCACAGCCCCCGGAGATTGGTTAATTCTGCAGCTACAATTTGTTGCAGTTACCCACCACAACGGCCTACTACCGTCCCCGGAGATTAGTTAGTTTTCCAGCTACAATTTGGTGCAGTTACCCACCACAACGGACTACTATGGTCCCCGGAAATTAGTTAGTTATCCAGCTACAATTTGTTGCAGTTACCCACCACAACAGACTACTACGTTCCCCAGAGATTAGTTACTTCTCCGGTTACTTCTAGGCTTTGGCCTATAAAGAGACAAGCTCCCGTGGGGTGAAGTATTCCCACTTGTTATCTAGATAATTCAGTATGGTCAGCAGACATTTTTATACCGGAGAATGCAATCTGTGAAGAAATGCTGTCTTGGCTTGCAAAAATAGTGCATGTACTGCACGTGAAATGTAAAATCAAGTGGGACATACAAACCACAGAACGCAGACATGGAATGAGACTTCGAGCTTCAGGATCCAAGCGTTTTGAGTAATAACCCATCGAAATCTGCTTTCCCCCATGTTCCTGTGTAAGAACTACACACATGAAGCGGTCTCTCTTGGTTATATAGACTTATTCAAATTGTGTGAATGACATTCAGAATCAAGAACACGTGTATAGATGTAGATGTTTTACCACCAGCTCGGATCTGGTGGACTTCAATACACATCAAATATCCTAGGAAAAAGAGCAACACATTCCTTTTTGTAAAGAATGAACGTGTCCTCCATCAATCACAGGAACACGCTGCCCTGAGATTGTCTCTCTAATCGTGCGTGACCTGGTCTTCACTCTGACCACATTGTAACACCAGCTTAGGCTTGAAGATCCGTGAGGATGCCAAAATTTCCCTTACACCCGCCACAGAGGGAGCATGTTGAATGCTTACCTACCCATTGGCTAAGATTTGTCGGTGTTGGCAGTACATAGGTTGTCCTAACAATGAAGCTAATTCTTGTGGATTCCATTCCCCACAAGTCCTTCCAGGTAATTTTCCTCTGCTCTACACTTTCCCAGTTCATCCATCGCCCTTGTTTGGTTTGTGAGACAGTTTTAGCGCTCCTTACTGATTCCTCTTGCTTACGTATCTGTTCTATCACTAATTTGCGTTGTTCCAAAGGGGTTGCTTTTGATCATCTCTGTTTACTTGTACCAAGTCCAAATCCTCCTCGTCCATGTTGTACTTGTCCTACTATTTCCGTATGTTTAAGGGCTGCTTTTGCTTGCAGTACTGCCTCTTCTGGATTCCATTTCCGTCCTGTTGCTAATGTGGGGGCCGCTTTTCTTACTATACTATCTCGGGATTCCGTAAGTGTCATTTCTAATCTAGCTTTAGTGCACTTAAATTCCTCTGTAAGCCCGGAAAGTGGCAGCTCCAGAGCACATTTCCCATAAAGAGCCAGGCTACAAAGACACCGTGGCACCTCTAACCATTTCCTAGCATAAAAGCTGGTTCATCTTTCTAGCTTTTCAACTTTAGTGATGGGTATATCATACACTGTCAATGGCCACATGAGCCGGAGTAGAAGTCCAAACTGTAGGCACCATATCTTAAGCTTTCCTGGCAACCCTGACTTCTCAATGCTGTCTAGGCCTCTGTTCAGTTCTATCCTTAATTCCTCCACCTGCTCCGAGTCTTAAAGGGTAGCATTGTACCATTTTCTAAGACTTTTGACAGGCTTTTCGATCACGGTTGGAATTGGATCCTCATCTATAAAGAAAATTTCGTTGCACAATTTTCCCTTAACAACTGATATGCTTCTGGATTTGCTTGGTTTTACTTTCATTCTAGCCCATTTAAGCTTATCATTAAGTTTGCTTGCAGTCTTTTAGTACACAGAGCAGTTGTCGTCAATATTGTCATATCATCCATACAGCATATGCTCAAATGGGGAAGGAGGCGTAATCCTGCCCTTAACTTTTGCCCACCAGCGACCCATTATGATGCTTGGATTATTACTTACATGGCCATAGTAAATGCCAAGGTGAGATTGTACATCCGTCCATGATGCCTCTCCAGACGCAGCCATTCGGTGGTATGTGTCGGTGTATCAAAACACAATTGAATGTCCTGAAAGTATGCCTCAACCAGGTTTAAAATTGCATTTGGTACCTTAAACTCAAATGCTGACCACAAAAGCTTGTGGGGCACAGACCCAAATGTGTTTGCCAAGTCCAGGAAAATTAAATGAAGGTCCCTTTTCTCACGTTTTGCCAATTGAATTTGATGCCAAATCATGCTAGTGTACTCCAGACACCCGGCGAAGCCTGAAATGCCTGCTTTCTGTACTGAGGTATCTTTTAACCTGTTCTTCGTAAGGTATTCGCTCAATCTTTGTGCCACTACGTTAAAAATATTTTTACCCTCCACATTAGGCAAGCTAATTGGTCTGAACATGCTAATGACACTAGAATCTTTTTCTTTCGGAATCAGTACTCCTCTGGCTCGACGCCACGATCTGGGAATGATTTTTTTTCCCCATGCTAGCATCAGTAGTTTCGAAAGGACACGTAGGACATCAAGTGCATTTTTATACAGTCTGTAAGGTACTCCGTTAGGTCCTGGTGCCGATGCTGCTCTTGCACGTCTGACTGCATTTTTCACCTCTTTCCATTCTGGAGGGCTAGTGTCCATTTGCTCTACTGGGTCCTCAATTGGTGGAATATCTGCGGGAACTGTGAATTCCTCATGCCTTTTCTCATCTGTGTGAGTTTATTTTAGGTGGGACTCCAGTTCCTGTTTGGTTGTTTTAAGTGTTCCGTCTTTTGCTTTGTTGAACAAGGACTTAGTAAACTTGAAGGGGTCTTTGTAGAATTGACTCCTTGCTCGTTCTTTCTTCTTTCGGTTTCTTTGTAGGTTCTTGGCTCTCCTCAATGTTAACAACTGCTTCTTTAAGCTGTGCTGCAAGTCTTTAATGCCTGCCTTTTCTGATTCAGATGCCTTCTTACATTGCTTTTTTAATAGCCTTCTTTCTTTTACTAGCTTGTTGATCTGTTGCTTCCTCGATTTTCTTGGTTCCACCTGGGTTTTTTTAAGTTTCTCCAGTAGCCCAAATCTCTCCTTTCCATAATCATATATGATATCCCCTATTTTATCTAGCATCCTTTCCACTGCACCCCTTAGCTATTCAAGTGTCTTTGTTAGGTCTATGTTAATAAGAGTCCCAAACATTCTATTCAGCGGCTGATAGCCACTTTACTTTAGGTTTTTGGTCACTGATCTTCTCCTTGGAGGTTTTTTGTGCCTGATTGGGCTCTACCACCTTATCCCCTTGTCTTTCGGTGCTTGTCTGTACCGCCTCAGTGCTGGAGTTGTTGATGGCCTGCGGACTTTGGTTTGTGTCCAGCCGCTGGCCTTCATTCGACTTACTTGCTTGACTTCTTAAAAAGTACAGTTAAAAAACTGTAAACATTGTGAACCCCGTTACCACACCCCCTAATTAGAGGACGCTGAACAAACAGGATATAAACAAACGAAAAATCATTACAAATAAAAACGGTTCTCTCTGAAGTACCATATGCCGAGAACTAAACCTGGTGGGACTGCCGGCACTGGGAGGAAGCAGCTAGTTTCTCGTAGTCAGGGCAATGGGAGCTGGTTGCAAGCAGTGGTGGACGAAGTAAACAACCTGTAGGCTACTTGAGTACAGATACCTTTTCTAAATATTTCTTATATAATATTAAGTCTTCAATGAAAATTTCTACTTGAGTCAAAGTTCAAAAGTACCTGCTTTTAAATATACTTTTAGTATCAAAAGTAAATATTACTATTATTTAGTTAGGTTATGTTTGTCCAGTATGTTTGTTGTTGACAAACAGAATGCAGAAGGGCAGTTTCTTATAAATTGAAAAATGGCATTCATTATAAGCTCTTTCAATAATAAAATCTTTGTAGGAATTGCCTATGTGTAAACCTATGTGTGTTTATTAATTGTGTCCCATTAGCCATTGTAGGTTATATCAGAATGTCTACCTTCTATACTCAAGGACGCAAACACGTAAGGGGTAAAAAAGGTGAGAACATTGCGTGGACAGAGAAAACTTGCCACAACTAGGAGGGTCCGGGGGCACGCTCCCCTGGGAGAATTTGTTTAAAGATATTCGCTTTATGTGCAAATTTTGTATTACTTTTAGTATACTTATATTTACATAAAAACAAAAAATTTCTATATTATTTTTACTACAAAACGTTTTTTTTTTTTTTTTCAAGTTTATTGGCCAGTTACCGTGGAACGTGCTCGTTCTTCTGATTAAAATGAGCTACAACAGACAGGGGGGGTTGTAATCAAGAGAAGTTGGGATACCTATAGGAATTGTTTGCATTAACTTTCAGGGCTTAATTTACTTCCATTGCTGCAGAACAGCTGTACGTACTTAAACCCATTACTTGTTCCCTGAAAAATCGCTTTTTTACAAAATGCATATTAGTTTTCTGTTTTTGCTAACCAAAACTTATTTTTTTAACCTTGAGCAGCTTACCGCTTACCTTTGTACAATTTCTGGTTATTCACTGGACTTGAACTGCGTAAATTTCAAGGCAGGTATTCTAAAACCTTTGACTGCTAGTGTACTTGCTAGTGTACTTGTACTTCGTTACTGCCCACCACTGGTTGCAGGCCACAAGGTTGTCATGGTGCATCTGTATTTTGAGTTGATTATTTCTATTAGAGCAAGCAGACTCAAACATATAGGTTGATCCAAACGGTGCTGTCAAGTTCAAGATGCATCTTCTGAGGTTGGGATACTTTTGTTCCAGCAGTAGGTTCCAGAACTCTGCATGCTTGCATGCAGGGTGTTGCCCTGGATTTGAACTCAATGTCATTTTGGAGTGTGAGGATCTCATTCTCAACAGCAGAGCTATCCAGGCGGAACAGTGATACTTAGGAGACAATGCAATACACATCAATACTTCCACTAAATGGAAAGCACAGATAGCTAGCAACAGGCTTGATGGACACAAAGTCAGTAAAGTGCGTCTTAAATTCCGACAAGATCCTCTGAACTTGCTCCTCATAACGTGCACTGTCAAGCTTCACAAACACTTTGCCCAACATTGAATTTCTGCCTGCATCACAAAATCCATCACTTCTTTCATATTTCAAATCTTCCCACACAATGCTTGTTTGTATACAATGATAATTAAGGAGGTCTGAGGAAGATTCACTTTGTTTGCACAATGCAGTGATCCATTAGCACGGTCTACCATCAGTGGAACAACATCAGTTGTGAGGGAGGTGAGCTTAAAGAGGGGAAATCGGCTCTTGCCAAAATATTCCAAGAAAGCATGGAAAATAACTTCACCTCTAGTGTGTCCTTTCAATGTGAAAGTGGTGAGTAGCTCTTCTTTTGCACTCATGTCTCCAAAAACCAGTCTGATGAAAACACACCTGTGCCACATCCACCATATGAGTCAACTCATCAAACTGGAGAGAAAAACACCGCCGACGTGACGAATAAACAGAAAAATGTGAATCCAAATTTGACCCATCAAAACAATAACATGATTGTAAATGATTAATGCTTTTATGTGCCTTGCAAAAATCGTCCTTTATCCGGAAAAAATTAATGGCACTTTTTCACAGACAAAACTCTGCATCCTGTGTGAAAGAGCCCATAACAAATACAAGAGTTAAAAAAAATAATACTGACAAGTGAATTAATCACATAAAAAAAACTTCCCCGGTGCGTAAGGACCTTAAAGCTGCCAATCTGCGCTTTGACCTCATTGCCATTGTATCCTTCCAATCTTAAAGTGCAGAGCCAAGCACCTTAGAGTGCAGAACCAAAATAACAACAAATTATGGTGCTCACTGTACAATCATTTGTAGAAATGTAGTTGGCCAGTAATCTTATAATATTTTTATAATATAAAGTTTCGGAAAAGGTATCGATTTTGGTATCGGTATAGAATATTTTCAAAAGAGACCCAAACCTGTTTTAGCAGGGAAATCCATCTAGTAGATTTTGTGTACCATTTTGAAATGCCGCTCCAAATTTCCCTCCTTCGGTAAGGCCGCGCTTTGCTGATAACACAGATGAAAAAAAAATCCTTCCAGTCCGAATAAAAATGATACATTTGGATCCGCTTCTGCAATATTTGTTTTTTGCCAGCCTAGCTAGCTAACTAGTCAACTATGGACCGTGTGGCTACCCAATTTGCTTCCCTTGCACGATTTGCTTCAAGTCGATTTGATTCGGCAGATCAAACATTAATTTACAAAATATTGAGACCTTTCGGGATAACCAAGTCTAAAGTGTCCCTAGTTATGGGTGGGATAGTAAACAGCTCTTTAGCCCATTTGTCATCAAGGCTATCAATAATAATATAAAAAATCAGCTATATCTACATTTTATTTGTCGAAATATTTGATAGTAGTTCAGTTAGGTTTTCAAAAAAGGTGGGACATTTTAGTGGTCTGTAAACAGTTAACAGTCTAACATGGAAAGCACATTTCAATATAGCTATGTTTACATACATACACATACAGTGCATCCGGAAAGTATTCATACCCCTTCACTTTTTCCACATTTTATTATGTTACAGCCCTAATTCCAAAATGGATTAAATAAAAAAATTAAAATCAACATTCTACACACAATACCGCATAATGACAAAGTGAAAAAAGTTTTTTTGAATTTTTTGCAAATGTATTAAAAATAAAAAAACAAAATATCACATGTACATAAGTATTCACACCCTTTACTCAATACTTTGTTGAAGCACCTTTGGCAGCAATTACAGCCTCAAGTCTTCTTGAGTATGATGCTACAAGCTTGGCACACCTATTTTGGGGCAGTTTCTCCAATTCTTCTTTGCAGATCGTCTCAAGCTCCATCAGGTTGGATGGGGAGCGTCGTTGCACAGCCATTTTCAGACCTCTCCATAGATGTTCAATCGGGTTCAGGTCTGGGCTCTGGCTGGGCCACTCAGGGACATTCACAGACTTGTCCCGAAGCCACTCCTTTGTTATCTTGGCTGTGTGCTTAGGGTCGTTGTCCTGTTGGAAGGTCAACCTTCGCCCCAGTCTGAGGTCCAGAACGCTCTGGAGCAGGTTTTCATCAAGGATCTCTCTGTACATTGTTGCATCATCTTTCCCTTGATCCTGACTAGTCTCCCAGTTCCTGCTGTTGAAAAACACCCCCACAGCATGATAATGCCACCACCATGCTTCACTGTAGGGATGGTATTGGCCAGGTGATGAGCAGTGCCTGGTTTCCTCCAGACATGACGCTTGGCATTCAGGCCAAAGAGTTCAATCTTGGTTTCATCAGACCAGAGAATTTTGTTTCTCATGGTCTGAGAGTCCTTTAGGTGCCTTTTGGCAAACTCCATGCGGGCTGTCACGTGCCTTTTACTGAGGAGTGGTTTCCATCTGGTCACTCTACCATAAAGGCCTGATTGGTGGAGTGCAGCAAAGATGGTTGTCCTTCTGGAAGGTTCTCCCATCTCCACAGAGGAACACTGGAGCACTGTCAGAGTGACCATCGGGTTCTTGGTCACCTCCCTGACCAAGGCCCTTCTCCCCCGATTGCTCAGTTTGGCCGGGCGGCCAGCTCTAGGAAGAGTCCTGGTGGTTCCAAACGTCTTCCATTTGCGAATGATGGAGACCACTGTGCTCGTTGGGACCTTCAATGCTGCAGAAATGTTTTTGTACCCTTCCCCAGATCTGTGCCTCGATACAATCCTGTCTCAGAGGTCTACAGACAATTCCTTGGACTTCATAACTTGGTTTGTGCTCTGACATGCACTGTCAACTGTGGGAACTTAAATAAACAGGTGTGTGCCTTTCCAAATCATGTCCAATCAATTGAATTTACCACAGGTGGACTCCAATCAAGTTGTAGAAACATGTCAAGGATGATCAGTGGAAACGGGATGCACCCGAGCTCAATTTCGAGTATCACAGCAAAGGGTGCGAATACTTATGTACATGTGATATTTCATTTTTTTATTTTTAATACATTTGCAAAAAATTCAAAAAACCTTTTTTCACTTGGTCATCATGCGGTATTGTATGTAGAATGTTGAGAATTTTTTTTTATTTAATCCATTTTGGAATTATGCTGTAACATAATAAAATGTGGAAAAAGTGAAGGGGTATGAATACTTTTCGGATGCACTGTACAAACATATTATAGATATGTTTAAAAAAACTTATCAAATTTAATCAGTCAAGAAGTACCGTTAAGCTCAAGTTTTTGGTGGGCCTGTTTGATTATGGTATACTGTCGGGACAGAGCTCCGAAGCGCCTCTCCACCTCTCCTAGCTGCTTCAGATGGTTGTCCCTGCTCTGGCAGTGCAGCTGTAACTTCTGCTCCTGGAGGGAAAGGAATGAATGCAATACACAAGTCATTGCAGTTACTGCCTTTACAGACTTTGCACCTGCAGGGAGAGGAAGGAAGCAAATCTGAGGCAGTTGATTTTCATAGGGAAAACTAACAAAGAACAAAACCATGATAAACAGATAGTCAGCCCCAAAAATGTACATTCTAAATAGTCAAACAAAATAGCTGTAAGGTTCTTAGAACAGGCAGACGTTGAATGATGAAGGGGAAGAATGCATTTGTATTGTATATCAGGGGCGTGTTTAGGGCTTGGCTATTGGGCTATAGCCACGGGTCTTCTTTTAAGCCACAGGTATTTTTTTTACTGACAAAATATTTATTGTGAATATTAACATTTTGTCGCAAACGTACATCGCCTGCACTGCTTCTGTCTCAGATTGCGCCCTGAGCAGTTCACGCTACACGATCGTAGCTCACGAGAGTGCGCCACAACCTGCCTCCAATCCAGGGCTTTTTTCTGTGATTTCAAAAAAACTTGTCGGTGAGTAGAAAAATCGTGTAGTGTGAAGTTGGCAATTATAGCAATCGCCCTTTGGAAATGTAAACCATAGCGTTCAAAAATCATTATTTGCAAGCAATCAATGAATGAGAAGTATTTTTTCTAGCCTGAATAGGCTAACAACGTTAGATTAGTTTAAAAAATAAAATACAAAAGTGGGGTTTTTTCTCTGCCGGGAAACGGTGGAGTGCTCTCTCCGGGTTGGGATTGAGTTGCTGCCCCAAGCGAGAGAGTTCAAGTATCTCGGGTTCTTGTTCACGAGTGAGGGAAAAAAAAGATTGACAGGCGGATTGGTGCAGCATCAGCAGTAATGCGGGCGTTGTACCGGACCGTCGTGGTGAAGAAGGAGCTGAGCCGAAAGGCGAAACTTGCGATTTACCAGTCGGTCTACGTTCCAACCTTCACCTATGGTCATGAGCTTTGGGTAGTGACCGAAAGAATAAGATCGCGAGTACAAGCGGCTGAAATGTGTTTCCTCCGTAGGGTGGCTGGGCTTAGCCTTAGGGATAGGGATAGGGTAAAGAGCTCGGTCATCCGGAGGGATCTCGGAGTAGAGCCGCTGCTCCTTCATGTCAAAAGGAGCCAGATGAGGTGGTACGGGCATCTGATTAGGATGCCTCCTGGGCGCCTCCCGTTGGAGGTTTTCCGGGCACGCCCTACTGGTAGGAGACCCCGGGGTAGACCCAGAACACGCTGGCAAGATTATATATCTCGTCTGGCCTGGGAACGCCTCGGGATCCTCCAGGAGGATCTGGAAAGCGTTGCTGGGGATAGGGACGGCTGGAATACCCTGCTGAGCCTGCTGCCACCGCGACCCGGCCTCGGATAAGCGGCGGAAAATGGATGGCTGGAGGGATGGGTTTTGGGCTAAGCCCCGGATGTCTCCAGGTCCTGTTGTTAACTTGGAAATGTAAAAAAATTGTTTTACCTTGGCACTATGTGGAATTTAGAAGCCGTAGTTTGGTATTTGGACAATGATTTTTATTCCATTCTGAACTAACCAGTGTAATTTCACGTGTCCAACTTTACAAACCCAACTTTGTCCTGTTGCTGTTGGCCTTGTTTGACTGTCAAATTTACCACCAGAAAACAATTATTTTCAGTAGGGCTGCAACAAAAAAACGATGAAATCGATAAAATTCGAATATAAAATTAGTTGGCAACAAATTTCATTATCGATTCGTTGGGTCTATGTTGTTGCACACTTTGTTGCGGAGTTGGCTACATCAATTTAAGAAAATAGTTATTTTCGTTTTTCTATAAGCAGGTTGGCTAACATTGGCTTGAATATTTCATGACAGCCAGCTAACGTACATGGTAGAGGGATTGCTATCGTTAATCTAGCTAGCTAATTAACACTACCCAATACAGCTTGTATTAAGTCAAATTTACTTTTTTATTGAAATCCAAGTGTATTTCAGTAACTAGCAGAGGGATAGCTAACATTAGTCTAGCAAGCTAATTAACATCACACAGTAGAGGTAATCACGTATTACAATTATGGCCATCTAATGATTAAGCTATTTCAAATTGATAAATTGCTTAAATTAGATCAGAGTGAGACACTCAGTTCCTGTTTTATGTTTGAATATTATTTTAACAGCTCTGGTCTGATTAGACACCTGCAAAATACCTGTTTTTGTACACTTTGTGCACAAAAAAACAAGCATACATTTTTTACACGTTCTATAGCATGCATTGTGGTCTGTTATCTGTTTATACTGTCCATTTGCTGAAAAAAAAGTTTTTTCAATAAAATTGTGGAAATAGATATTTTTCATGTTTTTATACGATTATACGATTGATTCACGCAAAATAATCCACAGATTAATCAATGATCCAAATAATTGTTAGTAGAAGCCCTAATTTGCAGTAGTAGGTTTAGATTAAGGTTTCTCTGAACTACGCAAATAGGTGGAAACCCCTATTTAATAAACAATTACATTATGTATTTTTGTTTGGATCTGGATCAGCTTGGATGAAAACAATGGTCACATTCAAAGAGAAGAAATCACTGAACGTGTTTTTGGATGTCAATGTTGTCCATTTGTTGCATGACGATTATCATGTCCATGATAATTACAAGACACAAGACGTGTGACAAATGAAAGGAAAAACCAACCTAGTGTCTTAGTAAGGTATTAGGCCATCACGTGCCACCAGAACAGCTTCAATATGCCATGGCATTGACTCTATAAGTCTCTGTAACTCTACTGGAGGGATGGAACACCATTCTTCCAAAAGACATTCCCACATGTGGTGTTTTGATGACGCTGGTGGGGAGTGCTGTCTAACACGCCAGTCTAAAATCTCCCATAGGTGTTCAATTGGGTTACAATCTGGTGGCATGCGAAATCCATTGCATATGATTCAAATCATGTTCATACGTTTCATACATGGATGGGGGAACTGATATCCTGGAAGAGACCCCTCCCATCTGAATAGAAATGTTTCCATCCATCCATCCATCCATCCATCCGTTAGCTATACCGCTTATCCTATGCAGGGTCGCGGGGGGACTGGAGCCTATCCCAGCCGACACAGGGCGAGAGGCGGGGTACACCCTGGACAGGTCACCAGTCTATCAAAGGGCCGACACATAGGGACAGACAACAACTCACACTCACATTCACACCTACGGACAATTTAGAGTCACCAATTAACCTGCATGTTTTTTGACTGTGGGAGGAAACCGGAGTACCTGGAGGAAACCCACGCAAACACGGGGAGAACACACAAAATCCACACAGAAAGACCCTTGGGTCAGGTGGGGATTGAACCCGGAAATGTAGAAATGTTTCATCATTGGATAAAGGTGATCACTCAGGACAACTTTGTATTGATTTTCAGTGACCCTTCCCTAAGGGGAGAATTGGACCCAAACCACGCCAGCAAATGCCCCCTACGGCATAATACAGCCACTGGATCCCTTCACTGTAGGCGTCAAACATTCGGGCCTGTACTGTTCTTTTGGTGTACGCCCCACACATGTACTCGCCAACTTGTCAAGAATACGGTGAAGGATGACTCATCTGACCAAATAACTTTTCCACATCTCTGTAGACCAGTGCCTATGGTTTTTGCACAACTGAACTCTCCAATTTGGATTCATCTTTGTAATGAGGGGTTTATGCACTGCAACCCTACTATAATATTCCTCTGTGTTATTGTGGACAGACTGTTCATACTGAGAGTCTGATCTCGTCCTGCATTTACATTCTCAGTCACCTGAGGAAGAGCTGACTGTCTGTATATCGCACTAATGCACGAGTGTCACGGTCATCAAATGTGCGTTGTCAACCACAATTTTTGACCCTATTTACTCATGTCTTTACATGCCACAGAACATGATTGGATGGTAATTGCTTAATTGTACCATGCAGTGCATCTGTGTAGAAGCATCTACATTCGTTTTGTTTCTCCACTCATTTATTCAGGTTTTTCCTTTTTTTGTCACCCGTCTGTATATTATTGTATGTTGTTTTTAAAGGAATTTTAAGATGAGGTGTCACAGCATATAGTTGAAAAGTCTAAATATAAAAAGGTTGCAAAACAGATGCTTCAATGAGAAAAAAGCATAGTTTAACATTTTGGCTGGTGTCTCCACTAGATAAGTCAACTCAGCATACGCCTCAGAACCCTTTAGTACTTCTGTTTGATTGGCTGTAAAAAAACCATTATTTTCCCCTTTCTTACTCTGTTTCTCATCCACTGTAATATGAAGAAGGTTAAACCGAGCAAGGCAGTTATAAAATATTTTAATAGATATTTTCTCTCCCGCACCACCGGTTCAAGTGTCACACACTCCCTATCTGTTGCTCCTGATGAGCTGATCCATCCCCCTCATCCTCCTGCCATTCCTGTCGTTAATTCCTTTCACTCCCACCCAGCTTCTGTAAACAATTTATATAATAGGAAAACTCATACTTACCATTTCATTTAATTTCTTCTCCAAACTGTACTTGGATAACTGTAAAACAATAGTTAAGAGAAAAAGTGTTTCAGGTATGCAAAATTTTAATTCAGTGGAAATGCAGATGTGTTATTACAATAATAAAACTGAAATGTAGATGAGATCAAAGAATTGTTAAACATAAGTGTTTGGTTTATTTCGCAGTGAATGTTTCAAACTCAATATGTTGGCATCTCTAATCTTAAGCACAAGTGGTTGAAGGGAAATACTTTATAATATAATGTTATAAATGGACGTAATGGGACTTTACACTCAAATCATTACCTCACAATCATTTAACATTTTAATAGAAATTAAAAATTATTTTAAAAGACGTAAGATGGCCGCCATGGGACCATTTCAAATAGAACTCATTTAATATCGCTCCCTATTGTGCTTGTAGAATATCAAAAGCTGTCTTTGTTCTTCCATTTGTGCGGCCTGGCTGTTAAAATGCAATGGAGCGTAAGACGGTCATATATCACCTATGCTGTGTCAGCCCTATAGAGTGCAACACATACAGTGCACACAGACATACAGGGTGAGCCAAGGGATGGCTCGCTTTCCATGCAGAAGTACAATCCATACATTGAAAGTTACCTATAAATACACAGTTGAAATATTAAAAACAGTCAAATCTTTTAACATCTTAAATGTTTGTCAAAAAGGACAGCCCTAAATTGCAATACCAATAACTGAAGAAGTGTCATATGCTAGTGTGTGGTATTACACAAATCCAGTAGTCATAGAACACACTCACAGGACTATATCACCCTTGAACGTCTCAAAGTGAAAACAGAACTTGGTAAATCAGCTTTGAAAAAAATTGCCTGGATAAATGGAACAAGATTCAACAGGAACTGAAATAAGAGCAGTTGGTTTCTGTTTAACAATAAAACTTTGATTGGAGGATTTGGGAGTTGAAGAGCATTCTTGTTCTGGTTGAAACTTAAATATTGTACTGTATTGTAAATATTGTAACATATTTTTTCTTTCATTCTTGTTTTTATTTATTTATTAGTTTTTTGTTATAATTTATATATTCTGCCTTTAAACAGGGCACTGCTGGAAAAGAGACCCGGGCTGCGTTCAGCCCCAACAAAACATAGCAAAACGTTTATTAAACGGAAACGGTGGCGCATTGAACACCCTGTTGTCTTCTGCAAGCGTTGCAACTACACAATTCTTATGACAAACATGTCTTCTAATATTTTCAATTGTTTCAAATAACACACTGCATTAGCTGCATTTATAAACGACTAGTAGGATCCATTGTGCACACTGCATTTTTTAGTCGGCGGCTTTTAAAATCAGGTTGCTGCTGATTGGGTAACAATTATATTTATACGTACAATTTATATATTTATAAGTATAAGATATGACGCATTTATAAAATATACATTAAATTGGCTTTTCATACATCGTAAAATTTAATAAATCAGTCAAGTCCTATTTCAGTATTGAAACTTTGGATATTTACTGAACAAGTTGTCTACCATGTCTGGGCAAAGTTTTGAACTTCTAGGGCAAAGGGCTGATAAACTAGAGGGCATAGCTGGAAGTGTTTCAACATTCACACTAAGCCAAAGTCTGTACACTAGGATCATGTGTCAGGCATGCCAAAGTTGGGTTGCTAGTGAAGCTGATTCTAAGAATGTCTAAAGGGCTGTGTTAGTGGTCCGATTGTACTTTTAAGCTTGCCGTCTTATTACTTTTACTTGCTAAGCTTGCAGCTTTTCACAAATTTTTAGGATTGCCGTGTTATTACTTTTACTTGTTAAGCTTGCAGTCTTTCACTACTTCTTAAGCTTGTTGTGTTATTACTTTTATTTGTTAAGCTTGCAGTGTTATTACTTTTACTTGTTAAGCTTGCAGTGTTTCACTACTTTTTAGGCTTGTGTTTGTTACTGGGAATTTGTTGCAGTGGGGTTTTACTTTTATAGTTTGCTGTGTGTAGTAGGTAGACACAATAACATCAGACCTTTCTAGACACTTAATCAACCTGATTCAGAACACTTGCAACCTGTACACTCAGCCCACTCAACCAATCCCTGGCCCCGAGAAATGGGATTGTCGGAAATAAAGAGACACCCAGACAGCGACAGGATCAAAAACGCTCAGCACACCCGCTTGATGACCAGCCGTCCGTAGAGCACGCAAAAAAAACGGTGATTCCAACGTGAGTTACTCGATAATTACAAGGACTAATTTCTTCCTGTTTTCCCTGGCCAGGACAGACGCTGCGCACAACTATGCGAGGAGTCTCACACACCGATCAAAAACGGAATGGCCAAGTACCAGACGTACATCGCTTTCCATTGTATGGGAGCCGAACGTGACTGGCTACACCCTGAAACACGTGGCCCAAAATGCACCTACACCGAACATTGACACGTTGAAAGACTGGTGTTAAAACCACCCCCAAACTCAGTCAGATGTGCCATCACCAAAAGCGTGAAAGTAGTATTGCCAAACTTTCTTGCCAATCACCATAATATGGTGTGTGCATTAGATAAAGAACTCATAAAGCTACCTATTTTGTACTGTGCTGTTCTTGTATGTTTAAATGTGAAACATTTATGAAGAATTAACAATGCATGAATGTAATTATGAATAATATCACTGGGCGGTGGCCAAGAAGCATGAACCCCCATTAAGACAATGATAATATCTATCTGTGTAAATCATGAATTAAGTCTCATCAACAGCTGACAGCTAGTCATGTACTTGTCTGAACACATACAAACTCCATTTATGTACAAATGTATTAATTACAATGTTGAAATTCATCAATATGCATGTTGACAAGTTCTTTACAATTAGATCGATGTACAAATAATCACGAGTATGCTATGCCTACATTAGGCTACGTACAATTGATTTACAAGGATCTTATAATATGCTTCTTCCAACACCATTTAAATACTTGCCCCTACTTGTGCGTCTGGTGTAGGCTCCTGAAAAGAGAACGGACCGCGGTCACGGAAAACAACAACCGACAGCGTTGTTACCTCATTCAGATGTTTATCGAGAATGATATCACAATAAACATACAATTTAAATACAACATGTCTTTCAGTATCCTTTCTCTTATCTACAGTATACTGGAAGAAATATTTTATCCAACTTGTATGTATATACATTACATTCAACAACCTATAGCTTTATAATGTATTACTGTTATGTTCTCTATAAGCAACATATAATAAAATACTCCAAAAAAATGTCACTGTATATTTAAATAATTTTTTGCAGTGTAGAATAACAACATGCGAAGTCTAGCTAGAGCATCGGTCACGACCGTCGCGTCTCTTTATCTCCCTTGAGCTGTTTCCCGCGGTCGCAGCGGCCTGGCTGGAGATTAGAGGAACGATGCAACTATTAAAACAATACCAATTATTAAAACAAAAACAATACCACCGCGGTATCGTGTCCATTGATAAAGTTTGAATGTGTTCATATATCGCAGCAGATGCAATAAGATTATTCACTACATAAAATGTGTTTTTTATTACACGCTACTGAGGTTTTCCCAATAAATAAACGCTATATGGTTTAAAAAGTAGTATTGCCAGGCAATACTTGTTTGAGAAGTAGTATTGTCCTGGCAATACTGACGGCAGCGGCCATGAACTCAGTCATCTAGTTGATTGCTTTTTTAAGGAAGCCTTTTATGTAATCTCATTAAATGTATTGATTGTATGATTTTAATTGTTTTCTGAACTAGAAATACTTCTAACCGCTACCATTTCTCATGTGTTTGGTGTATTGCCGTGGGATCAAAAGTTTGTGTCATTTGGCCCCAAACTATTTACATTTGGGCCTATAGCATCCTGACATTCATGTACTCATGTTTTTCTAAACTAATCTACAATCCATCATATTCATCAAAAGGGTATCTCATTTGCTATTGAGACACTTAAAATGAGATTGATATTCATTTTATCATGGTTTCGGATATCTATAAACAGGCAAAGTAAGGCGCACCCAATTTTCTCAACTCCAGCTTGTTCTTAGCCCTATGTAAAGACATTCCTTTATTCAGAGTTAAATAACAGTGAATCAACATAGATTGTTGAAAGACGAGGGTTGATCTTTTTGTTGCATACCATGCCTTGTCTAATCTTCCCATAAGTTGAATTTTCTATATAATTACCTGTAACAACTTAAACTCTTCTTTCAGACTACTGATCTCCTTGTCTTGGAGCTCTGCAGTCAGTTGATGTACACCCTAAAAATGAGTGTATAATAATTAATTACATATCTCTCATTCAACGTGGGAGCATGGTACACTGCAGTTTGTTGAAGTAATTCATTAACATGATTAGATGAGAAGTGTAAGAAAAAACGCTGTTATTGACTACTGTAATAATTGAGTAGTCAAACCTTCTCCTCCGCAGCCCCTCTGACTTTGATCTGGAACTTCAAAAGGGTGGAGAAAATAATTGTTTCACAAAATATGTGAAAAACAGTAACTAATCGTTTCTTGAGCTAGAATATAATAGGGAATAACAACCTGTTCCTTAACATTGACAAGAGCCTCTTCTTGCTGGCTTGACATTGTATCAATTTTATGTTGAAGAGATTCCTATAGGACAGCAGTTTTATATTTATTTGTATTAGTTCACATCATGAGATTGTATGATGCATCTTTTTAAGCATAGCCTTAGCATTAACAGTAGTGTAGAGTGTAATTAATATTTCCATCAAAAAGTTCTATATTATATTCTCTTCCATGCAAGCAATTGACAGAAGTGACAGTGGAAACAGCTGTCTTGTTAAGCAGGTCCTGATGTACAGTCTAGAGCAGTGCATTGTAACATTGTTACCTTGTACCACTCCAACTCCTGTTTCTCCAACATCAATTTACTAATTTGCACCTCATGGCGTGTTTCTGCTTCCTGAAAGGGGGAGCGTAATACATCAAAATAAAAAACATCTTTCTGCAATGGGTTTAAACTAACACGAAATCTATATAAACATTTCTGTAATTAAGTATACGAAACACGGGGCAGGGCGAAGCTTAGAGTGTATTACGGAGCGTGTTTTAATCACACTGACGGGCTAATGTTTGTACCCAAATTGTATGAAAAAACAATGCGGATAGTCTTTACTGTGTTTTGGTGTTATATACGCTCGCGCTGTTTCAGTCCTCTGCTTTATGTGTCGGAGTTTGACAACACAAACATGCTCAGGCTCAAGCTACAGTGACCACTGCGTCCCTCCGGTTGATTCAACCCAGAATTCAACCTAGCACCAATCACCTGCCACTGGTCTGCTGCTAGCTACCGGCTAATTAAGTATATACAGTTAGGGCCAAAAATATTTGGACAGTGACACAAGTTTTGTTATTTTAGCTGTTTACGAAAACATATTCAGGATACAATTATATAATCAATATGGGCTTAAAGTGCAGACTCTCAGCTGTAATTTGAGAGTATTCACATCCAAATTGGAGCAAGGGTTTAGGAATTACAGCTCTTTAATACGTAGCCGCCTCTTTTTCAAGGGACCAAAGGTAATTGGACAATTGACTCAGAAGGCTGCAAAAAAAAACAACAACGCTGCATGGGCTCTTCCCTCATTAACCTGTCATCAATTAAGCAGTTAAAAGGTCTGGAGTTGATTCCAGGTGTGGCGTTTGCATTTGGAAGCTGTTGCTGTGAACACACAACATGCGGTCAAAGGAGCTCTCAATGGAGGTGAAACAGACCATCCCATCCTGAGGCAGAAATGTTAGGAGTGGCCAAATCAACAGTTTGGTACATTCTGAGAAAAAAGAGTGCACTGGTGAGCTTGGGAACTCAAAAAGGCCTGGACGTCCACGGAAGACAACAGTGGTGGATGATCGCAGAATCCTTTCCATGGTGAAGAAAAACCCCTTCACAACATCCACTCAAGTGAAGAACACTCTCCAGGAAGTAGGTGTATCAGTATCTAAGTCTACCATAAAGAGAAGACTTCATGAGAGTAAATACAAAGGATTCACCACAAGGTGCAAACCATTAATCAGCCTCAAAAATAGAAAGGCCAGAATTGATTTTGCCAAAAAACACCTGAAGAAGCCAACCCAGTTCTGGAACAGCATTCTTTGGACAGATGAGACTAAGATCAACCTGTACCAGAATGATGGGAAGAAGAAAGTTTGGAAGAGAATTGGAACAGCTCATGATCCAAAGCACACCACATCTTCTGTAAAACATGGTGGAGGCAGTGTGATGGCATGGGCATGCATGGCTTCCAATGGCACTGGGTCACTTGTGTTTATTGATGATGTGACCAAAGACAGAAGCAGCCGGATGAATTCTGAAGTGTATAGGGATATTCTTTCTGCTCAGATTCAGCCAAATGCAGCAAAGTTGATTGGACGGCGCTTCACAGTACAGATGGACAATGACCCAAAACATACTGCAAAAGCAACCCAGGAGTTTTTTTAAAGCAAAGAAGTGGAATATTCTGCAATGGCCGAGTCAATCACCAGATCTCAACCCAATCGAGCATGCATTTCACTTGCTCAAGACAAAACTTAAGGCAGAAAGACCCACAAACAAGCAACAACTGAAGACCGCCGCAGTAAAGGCCTGGCAAAGCATCACAAAGGAGGAAACCCAGCGTTTGGTGATGTCCATGGGTTCCAGACTTCAGGCAGTCATTGCCTGCAAAGGATTCTCAACAAAATATTGAAACATAACATTTTACTTGGGGTTATGTT
>JAPMUY010005864.1:37500-40962 GCA_026901105.3 Galaxias olidus
TTGTACACGCATAATCAGTGCCAGATAATCACCGGGTTGAAAACACATTTCAAAACATCTCAGCAAAATGTAGGTCCCATTGCAAGATCATTGCGCAGTATTATTTGTAAATATCTGCTTATTTAGCCTATAAAGCGGTAATAAACAGGCATATTCTTGTTGAAATACTATCGTTTTCCCTGCCTCCCCCCACAGTTCTCGCCCAATCGATCTTGCGAAAGTCAAAACTCTCTGCCCAACAAACTCCTATATTATGGCCTATATTTCATTTATAATGATGATTAATCTTGTATTTTTAGCTGTCTACGAGTAGCCGATCTGCTCATTTCTGCAGTCTGCTCTGCAAACCTTAAGGCAATAAACCATCTGACTAATAAATAGGTTTTCTTGTTTTCTTAATGCACTGATTTTTCAGGCACGCATCCATGGTCACAAATACTGGGTATGCGACTCTACGCAATCTTTAAGGAAACCAATGTTTCGGTGGACATAGAGGAAAACAAAAGATGAAAGGAAAGGTCTCGATTTTCTCACGGCAATTGATATGCTACCTCAAACTCTTATCACGCATTGTTCTTCATTAGCAGAAGTATTTTAAATATGAACAGTTTTTCATATCCACTAGGATCATTAATAGCCTATATTCTTAACTGCCTTGATAGGCCTACTTAAAATTACCCCGCTCAAGAATGCAACAACTAGGTTGCTTTTTATCTTGGTGCAGATAACGTTACCGATGAGCATCAATTACATTCACAATCAATCAGCATAGCTAAAGTTAAAATTCAATGTGTTATAGGCCAATGTTATAGTAGCCATACTGACTGACATTACCATACATAAAACAATGCAAATAGGTCTCGCTTTATGGATTTCGATCAACGCGACTGAATTCTAAATCAAAACAAACTATCTAGCAAGCTAGTGGAAAATTACGTGTTTTACCGCTGTCCTGGAGAAGTGATGGCACGGAAAACGTTGAGTGGGCAGTTCTTCCTCTGCCTATGATCGATTTTTTTTTTTCCTGAGAATCTTTCAAAGGCCTTGGACTACTCAGAGTTGAAAGGCCCCGACCGACGGATTTAATTTAAGTTAGTAGCAACTCAAGTAAAGTATATAGCACGTATTTTAAATAACAAATTGTTGACTGATTGCTTATTCCACTTTAGGTCACGTCCGGACAGGGGTTTCCTTCAAAATGAACCAAAGTTTGACTATCAAAAATTATGGGAACAGGTAGGCAATTTAACTTGAAGACAAGGTGCGCCGCAAAATCGGTGCCCGTTTTGTACCTAAATATAGCATTTCTAACTAGGAGCCGCGGCAACCACCACGCAAGAGGCGAGTTTTGAAATGACAATATGACGATATTAACAGTAGAAATATGGAAAGATTGAATTGTCAGTGTTTTAAGAATACAAGCTTAACCAGGTCGTCAATGGTTTGATATTAAATAAAACGTATATTCTTTTATTGAACTGTTTAAAGTTAAGGATTATTTAATATAAGAACAAAACCTATGCTATTTGGAAGCTAACTGTGAATTAGCAAGAGCTCTATAGATATCAACACTTATGTTGTGAAACTAAGCTTTACTTTAGAGTGACTTAAAAGACTCAGATCAACAAAAACTTTACATTTGGGTCGATTTAAACAGTTTTAAAACGCTATGCGGCGCGACTTTCTTCACTGCTGCGTGATAGCGGTTCTACACTGACTACGCTGTAGCTGTTGGGTTTGTCCTGCCTACTAAAGGGGCCGTGTCCACTAAACACATTTTTTTCTAACTCCAGCGCCTGTTCCCTATGCATTACTATAAAGACGCACCTTTTTGAGTTGCGCTTTTCCATTTTGGGCGGAGCACTCATGTTGAAAATAGTTCAACTTTTGCCAACGCGTGTTGCTCTTTAATGTCACTTTTTGACAGCCGGTCAATCAAAATCGATTAAAGGTGGGACTAAAACATAAAAATGCGTCAACTAACACCGCCATTGAAGAAAAATCTTCAATTTCCAAAAGCTGTGCGATCATATATGAACATTTTAAATATGAATCAGCTGTATTATATCTTTGTAATATTTTCAAATAAACAGTTATATACGTTTGAATATTTTTGCTCTTTACTGGGCCTAAAGTTGTGACTCTTTGGGTCTAGTGTGATGACTAGGGCCCGGGTAAGAAGGTTGGGGGACTATGTTAGAACAGCCAGAGAACGAGTACAGTTGTCAAATCCTAAGACTATGACTAAGATATTGTTTCTATAATTGTTCGTTATAACTACCATCGGTGTTTAGCGTTATAAAAAATACAAAAATCTGTACCGTTAGCACCTAGCATGCTGCGATACTAACCACCACAGACGCTAGGACGGTTGCGCTCCGGCACTTCTCACAATAATAAAAAACTGAATATATTTTCAACTAGGCCTATCACTACAGCCACAAAGACACAAGAGAACTTTCTAAATCAAGGTATCAGCGCCAATAGTGAACGTGCCTCTCACTTGTGATACTGATAGCAACACAAACTGGATAATCTGCGGTCAATAAAGACTGACAGCCATAGGCGGTGGATATGTAGCCTAGAAGGCTTCCCTAAACTTGTAGTCTAATAATAATAATACAAATAATGATGATCTAAGCGTGGTTGGTTACATTAGTAATAGAAACGTCAATGAAAAACCGTATTGGCATGGCTAACAAAACCAAGGTTTACGTTTAAATGCTACGAAAGAAGCTATAGTTTGGTTATACTGGCTGAATTCATGCCTTGCAGTTATTTTATGAAAATTGTATGTTTGTGTAGTCGGAAAAAAAACAACCGCGGACAGGGGGGGGGTCATTGCTGGTGCGCTCCGGTACATGATCAAATAGCACTACAACCCTGGCTATGTGTGACTGACTCTCCCATACTTTATCGCAAACTCGTCAGTGGTCAAAGGGCATCCCCGGGTCTCCTCCTATGGTGATGTAATGTGATTTCAGAAGGATAAGGAACAGTTTTGTATTTAAAGCAGTTTTGCATTTGATAACGCTGTCATCACAAGGTTGTGCTACATTCTTCAGTCGATATTGGAAAAATAAATACACTGCAAGTCATGCTATGACCCTGCGAGTTGAGCAGCTCACCAAAACAATTATTAAATTCTGGAGAAAAACTACGCCATGTTACGCCACATTAGCCTGCATTTCATAAATTCAAAAGTATAAATCAATGTATATTTGAATTGTATATTTTATTTTACATGTATAAAGAGCAAAGACCACCATAAGCAAATTGTTTGATTATGCACTTTTTATTTAAATATTGAACATTCAAGTTTATTTAAATATATAAATATAATATATATCAAATATATCAATTGTTAAAATGATTCCTTGGACTGACAAGGTATAGCCTAACCATATCAAACCCAGTTAGTGAAGTGGCCTCTTTACAGTTTGCATAAAATAGTAAGTTAAT
>JAPMUY010005867.1:0-5000 GCA_026901105.3 Galaxias olidus
GTGTGTCCACATGGGCAGTCCTGAACTTTCCAATCCGGAACCACGCGCATGTCATCAGCAATTCTGTCACCTGTGGTGTTGACCGAAAATCCAGACACAGAATCCTCTGTAAACCTGACAGGGTGATGGCCCGATGACCTACATGACGCTCAGTGAAGAAAGAGAATCCATTGTTGTGGTAATGGTTGGGGTTCTCCAGTCTGTGTGTATTTCAGAAGGGACAGTGAGTAGGTTAGTCATAGAGATAGACCCTAAGTCTATGGGTCTATCTACAGTGCATGATTCAGCCTGCCAGTAATATTGGGCTTAATATGGACATAATGATTGACCGGTTCGCCAATCTGTGTGTATTTTAGAGGGAGTGGTGTAGCCATATAGATACAGGCCATGTTTAGTAGTTAGTGTTTCAGCCTGCCAGTTCTACTTGGGGTTGACATGAATATTATGTCTTCAGTGCTGCGGTCTCACACTGGGTAGACGTGCTGGAAAATGAATCACGGCGCGCACCTCGGGGCAGAGCGTACACATCCCAGCGTCTTCACCAGCAAACACATAAATCTAACAATCAATAGACTTTGCCGTGAAAGGCTCAGATGGTTGGTGCGGTAGGGTGTACATGGGTTCGTCCCTGTGTTCTCTGTCATGCTGTGATGGTAATTATGTAACATGCGATTCTGTACTCCCGAGACAGCATCCTCTGGAGAGCCTGTAGAAAGGCCTGTGGAGGGTCTCTTATATCATGACGAACGGCCGGGCAGAGATCTGTACAGACACTGCAGTGTGAACTCCAGTGAGTCAGAGCCACACAGACAGAGAGGGAGAGGGGGAGAGAGAGGAAGAGAGAGAGAGAGAGAGGGGGGGGGGGGGAGGGACAGAGAGAATGAGAGAGAGAGAGAGAGAGAGCGAGGGAGAGAGAGAGAGAGAGGGAGAGAGAGGCAGAGAGAGAGAGAGGGGGAGAGAGAGAGACAGGGAGAGAGAGAGAGAGAGAGAGAGAGAGAGAGAGAGAGAGAGAGAGAGAGAGAGAGAGAGAGAGAGAGAGAGAGAGAGAGAGAGAGAGAGAGAGAGAGAGGAGGGAGATAAAGCAGCATCTGGGGGCAGTCAGGATCAGGCAGTGGCCCATGAACGGTTGTCGATGAGCTGGAGCTAGCAAGGGGTGACGGGGAGCAGGGCACACACACACACACACACACACACACACACACACACACCCACACACACACACACACACACATATGCGCTCTCTCTCTCTCTCTCTCTCTCTCAAACACACATGCACAGATGCACATACACTCTCTCTCTCATACTCACTCTCTCACACACACTCATAAATGAAATTAAATTAAAATCCAAATTAAATGAATGATAATGTAATGCATTGGATGTTTATCTGTTATTAATTTGTTTTTGTTTTTATATCATATACTGTACATTACACCTTCCTTCCTCAGTCTGCCAATCATCTTGGATGCAAGTTATTATCTTGAAAAATCTTTCAATGCCTTCCTATATATGTGCGTTTGTCAAGGTCAAGGTTTTGAATAATACGTATTTTAATGAAAGAATTTGTTTTACTAGATGATGGGTGATTATTTAGATTTTTTTAGGCAGCAAATCTTGTATACTATTTGGCCTATGTTCTGTGTGTAACTTAATGTTCCATGTCTTCCTGCCATTTTGGTCTCTCTTGCAAAATCGATTCCACGGTGTGATCCTTACTGGTCTTTAGTCAGAGAGATCTTTCATGTATTTTCAACAGGTTCATCTGTACAACCAACAACCTAAAAATGTTTTCACCATGATTTGTGTGATTTTATTTTTGGTCTTCAGTTAGTGAAACCTTTCATATATTTTCTACAGGTTTGTCTTTAAAACTACCTGGGATGTTTTCACAACGATACATGTGCTCCGTTAGTTAAAGAGCTTTTCCATCGAAAGTGCGTTTGGCGCTTTTAGACTGTACCTATCAGAACCTACGATGTCTCTCTGAATACATCAGTGGGGATTGGAAAGGTGAGCTTTGAAGCATTAGGAAGGAAAGGCACGCTGTTCTCTGAGTGCCATCATGACGCTGTGTGATGCTTTAGCTCAACACAGCTGACAGTGGTATCTGGCATGTTTTGTCACTTTGGCCTCCATTTTGTGCCTGTCTCGGTTCCCCGTCCTACTTTTTCTTATGTACTGTTCTATTCTAGCAATCTAGCAGGCAGGCAGGGCACTCACACACATAAACTCTCTCGCAAGCATACACACATACACACTCACGTACACACAGACACACACAGATACACACACACACACACACACACACACAGAGAGACACACACACACACACGCACACAAAGACACACGCACTGACACACATGCGCGGTCACACACACACACACACACACACACACACACACACACACACACACACACACACACACACACACACACACACAATCAGTTCAACCCTTTGTGCTTAAAAAAACTAATTTGCAACTGCCGATCAACTTACAGTAAAAATGAAAAATGTAGTTAAAAATAGTAAAAAAAAATAGTTCTTGACATCATGCCGGTGGTGGAGGACAGAAGGTTGAATTCATACTAAACTGTGTTAACCACAAACGTAAACAGGAAGCTAGCGAATCAGAGGGAAATTTCTGTGATTTGATTGTCAAGACAAACAACAAAGAAGAAGTTAAACACATGACTTAACCCCCCACCTCCTCTCTGCAGCAGACGGTATTAAACTTACACTGTGGAAGGAGTTAAACACATGACTTAACCCCCCACCTCCTCTCTGCAGCAGACGGTATTAAACTTACACTGTGGAAGGAGTTAAACACATGACTTAACCCCCCACCTCCTCTCTGCAGCAGACGGTATTAAACTTACACTGTGGAAGGAGTTAAACACATGACTTAACCCCCAATCTCCTCTCTGCAGCAGTATTATACTTACAGAGTTAAACACATGACTTAACCCCCACCTCCTCTCTGGTATTACACTGTCTGAAGCAGTTAAACACACTGTGTTAAACACATGACTTAACCCCCAACCTCCTCTCTGCAGCAGACAGTATTAAACTTACACTGTGGAAGAAGTTAAACACATGACTTAACCCCCAACCTCCTCTCTGCAGCACAGTATTAAACTTACACTGTGGAAGGAGTTAAACACATGACTTGACCCCCAATCTCCTCTCCGCAGCAGATGGTATTACACTGTTGAAGCAGTTAAGATATGTGAATTGCATGAATCATTCCTTTTTAGCAGTTTTATTTCTCTTATTAGTAATTTATTTGAAAGAAATCTTGGTCTTTTGTTTCTTCCTTGTTGGTTTCTGCTTGTCTTGTGTGAAGCACGTGGAATTGCCGTAGGGTGTGAAATGTGCCATACAAATACATTTGATTTGATTTGATTTGGGGGTATCTTTAGCTGCCGACATCAAGTTTACAGGTTTTACATTCATTCACACGAGACTCCTTCTCCGTTCCAACTGAAACGTGCCTCAGACGTCCAGCGTATGCTGCTGGCTAGACCAGTAACTGTCTCACTTACAGTAGAAATCAATCGGTACGGTCAATAGGAGTGAGCCACCATGGAATTGCAATGAGAAGAAAGGCCATTTCAACAAAATGGCAATGGCTGACTGAGCTGTCCTCTGTGTCTATCACTCAGATTCCACAGGGACTAAAGTTGTTCATGCCGTCTTACTGTACAGTAGGCTAGTGACACTAGGTCAGCCATCTTGGGTGCCTAAATGTCTAAATCGTCGTGGTTACACGCTATCTGTTTGTTTTAGTAATTTCATTTCTATGTGCAGGAGTAAATGAGTGTATGACGCAGAACCATACGTCTTATCAGGATTTAAACCCAGATAGTGAAGCTCACAAATCAATACAGTCGTATAAATCCTTATCTGACCGCCGTCAATTCAGGGAGTTTACGGAGGGCAAACCAACACAACAACAATATTTCCTACTAGTTGTGTGTGTGTGTGTGTTGTGTGTGTGTGTGTGTGTGTGTGTGTGTGTGTGTGTGTGTGTGTGTGAGAGAGAGCTGGCTGGTCTGCAGTGCGCTGGCCAGCAGCTTCATACTGCATGGGCTGATGGATCACTCTATTAGATAGCTGTCTTCTAAGCAGCCCGTGTTCTACGGCCGACCCCACAGGAGGAGGGGAGTGTGTTGGTTTGGGGATGGTGTGTGTGTGAGACAAATCGTCAGGGTTTGACTTTGCGCCGCACTTTGAAAACGGCCTCTGCTTTGCCGACGCTTCTGTCAAAAGATCCCGACAGTGACCCATCACTCTTCAAGGGCAGCTGTTGCTGCGCCACTGAAAAGGAGGCTGGCGCTTAAGTGACTTGGTGTGAACGGGCGCTAACGGCGTTCAGCGATCCCGTGTGTTTCGGACGTCAGCGGCTTATCTGGACCGTGGGATGGCGCGGGCTTCGGAGCGAAGGCCAAACTCTTTGAGGGGTCAGGGAGGGAAAGTTGACTAAATAGAGTAAATGTGACATTGAACCCTGTGAGGTAATCGGGCAACAGTAGCAAAGCACACACTCTCTCTCTCTCTCTCTCTCTCTCTCTCTTTCTCTCTCTCTCTCTCTTGGTTATGTGGTTATTCATTTACACAGCTTCCTGGGTGGGGAGAAGACTGTAGGTTTTATATAGGACAAACGTATTCAATGGAAGATTTTTTTATTTTGTTGTTGTTCTGTAATTAGGACTGATGCTTTGGTAATGAACAAAAAATCATGAATTAAATTATATTAAGACAGAGAGAGGGGAGAGAGAGAGAGAGAGAGAGAGAGAGAGAGAGAGAGAAAGAGAGAGACAGAGAACTGAGCCCTATGAAGAGTCCCTCAACCAGTTGGTGCTGAGATTTACTAATCAAGTTCAACTACATTCACACACTAACACTCCTTTAGAAATACAATTTAGTGTCAATCAAATCATCAAACAAAGCAAAGAGTCACATTTGGAACATTGGAATAAAGAAACTTAAAGGAAAGCAG
>JAPMUY010005867.1:17500-85000 GCA_026901105.3 Galaxias olidus
ACACGAGCAGGCAGGCATGCTGGGAAACCAACGACAGACTGCTGGAATAGAACCCAGAACCTTGAGGCTTTACACATCTGCCATTGCCTCAGTCTGGTGTGTCCCTCAGTAATCGTGAATCACTGAATCTCATAAACCACGTCTGAACACGTGAATCACAACTCGCCGAGCAAGCAAAGAATGTTCTCACACCTGTCTTGAAAAGGTATAAATCACGCAGGCTAATTTGATCACAACCGTTGAAACCGTAAAGGAGGACGTTTGGTGAACATGAAGCTGACGATGGCACAGAGAGGGGTGCGTCTTTTTAATGGAGAGACAGAGAGGGGGGGGGGGGGGTACAGTGAGACAGACAGCGAGAGATAGACAGAGCGAAAGAGAGAGAGAGATAGAGAGAGACAGAGAGAGGGGATGAGAGACATACAGTGAGACAGACAGCGAGAGATGGAGACAGAGTGAAGGAGAGATAGAACGAGACAGAGTGAAAGAGAGATGGATAGAGACAAGGTGAAAGAGGGAGAGAAAAATAGAGAGCGAGACAGAGAGAGAGATAATTTGATAGAGAGAGAGAAACAGAGAGCGAGAGAAAGACAGTGAGTGACAGAGAAAGAGAGACGAGAGATAAATAGATAGAGAGACAGATAAAGCCAGAGAGAGAGAAAAAGAAAGAGAGAGAGAGAGAGAGAGAGAGAGAGCAGTGGCATCATGGCGTTTGCTGCGTCACAGTCTTCTCCTACTTAGTATGCTGCTGCTGCTGCCTCTGCCTCTTCTGCTGCAACCAGAGTCTGTACAAGGCTGAGGGGAAAAGACTGGAATGAATGAGAAAGGAGGTAGAGAGAGAGACAGGGAGGCAGAAAGAGAGAGGGAGAGAGAGAGCTAAGTAGAGGCAAAGAGGCAGAGAGAGAAGAGAGAGAGAGAGAGAGAGAGGGAGAGAGGGGGGCAGGGAGGCAGAAAGAGAGAGGGAGAGAGGGTGAGGCAAAGAGGCAGAGAGAGAGGAGGCACAGGGAGGCAGAGAGGGGGGGCAGAAAGAGAGAGGGAGAGAGAGGGGGGGACAGGGAGGCAGAAAGAGAGAGGGAGAGAGACAGCTAAGTAGAGGCAGGGGGGACAGGGAGGCAGAGAGGGGGGGGCAGAAAGAGAGAGGGAGAGAGGGGGGGGGGCAGGGAGGCAGAAAGAGAGAGGGAGAGAGAGATGGGGGTTAGAGATGGGGGGGGCAGGGAGGCAGAAAGAGAGAGGGAGAGAGAAGGGGGGGGGCAGGGAGGCAGAAAGAGAGAGGGAGAGAGACAGCTAAGTAGAGGCAAAGAGGCAGAGAGAGAGGGGGGACAGGGAGGCAGAAAGAGAGGGGAGAGAGAGAGAGGGAGAGAGATGGGGGGGGGGGCAGGGAGGCAGAAAGAGAGAGGGAGAGAGAGAGAGGGGGGTTAGGGAGGCAGAAAGAGAGAGGGAGAGAGAGGGGGGGACAGGGAGGCAGAAAGAGAGAGGGAGAGAGAAAGCTAAGTAGAGGCAGAGAGGTAGAGAGAGAGGGGGGACAGGGAGGCAGAAAGAGAGAGGGAGAGAGAGAGAGAGAGGGAGAGAGAGAGATAGAGAGAGAGAGAGAGAGAGAGAGAGAGAGAGAGAGAGAGAGAGACAGGGAGAGAGAGAATAGAGAGAGAGAAATAAAGAGAGGAAAGGAGACAGAAGAGAGAGAGACTGAAAGAAAAAATAAAGAGAGAGAGAGAGAGAGAGAGAGAGAGAGAGAGAGAGAGAGAGAGAGAGAGAGAGAGAGAGAGAGAGAGAGAGAAAGATAAAAGGGAGGAAAGCATGAAAGAAAGAGGCGAGAATGAGAAAATGAAAGAGATTCAAATAAGCAACAAGGGGAGCAAAGGGGGAGAGGGAGAAACAGGAGAGAGGAGGGGGTGAGTGCTGAATGACGAAAGTGACAGAGAAACGACAGAGTGCAGCAGAAGAGAGGGGCGGAAATGCTAACTTGGACAGATGAGGATAGTAAAGAGAGAGAGGGAGAGAGAGAGAGAGAGAGAGAGAGAGAGAGAGAGAGAGAGAGAGAGAGAGAGAGAGTTTTCTGCAGCAACATATTCATCACAGAATCCCCGTGGTAGCTGTCTGACTGAATGACTGACTGGCAGACCAACTTGTTCCACCCCCCCACCCCTCTCTCTCTTTTCCTCTCTGCGTGCCACTAAACACCCACTGCCATCTCTCACTGACTGAGCCAAGAAACACCCTACTTTCCTGTAACCCAACGGTCTTCTCTCTCCTTCTTTCTCATCTCACTCTCTAAACTTCTCCTTTCCACCTCTCTAAGGTCTCGTTCATCATAAGAGTTTACAGTTTTTTTTGCCTGCTTGCTTGTAGGTTTCTGTTAGCACGTCTTGCTTATCTATAGCATTAGCCTGTTTTCTTAGCCTGTGAGTGTACTAGTGGGTTAGCATAATTACATGTTGTTCATCACATTAGTTAGCATGTTTTTTTTTATCCCGTGTGCTAGTGAGTTAGCATAAATAAGCATTGTTCTTTACAATAGATATCCAGCTTTTCTTTATCCTGTGTGCTAGTGTTGTGTATTTTCCGACAAATGAGATAAAAATATAGTGAGTTAGCATAAATAAGAATTGTTCATCACAACAGTTATCCTGTTTCTTTATCCTGTGTGCTAGTGAGTTAGTATAAATAAGCATTGTTCATCACCGTAGATATCCTGGTTTTCTTTATCCAGTGTGCTAGTGAGTTAGCATAATTAACTTCCATGTTCAACGATCTGCAGGGACTCTTCTCTGTGAATTCCTCTCCGTGGACACAGGGCGTCTGACCTCAAGCCTCTGGTCGTCCATTGATCTCCAGTCAGTCACAGCCGTATCGAGCCAGCGGTGGAGAACTGTGCAGCGGTGATCTAGCGTTACGGATGGAGGGCTTTTAGTCTGTAATTAGGACTAGGCTATAGGGTCGCCCTCCATTTCCAGTTGACATGTGGATACCTGATCAATCAGGCTAATTTACAATTGGGTGTCCCTGCTTGATTATTATTATTATTATTATTATTATTATTATTATTATTATTATTATTATTAATAATAATAATATAATAATAATAATAATAATAATAATAATAATAATACATTGTTTTTATATAGGGCTTTTCTGACACCCAAAGATGCTTTAAAGGGGTTTGGTTGAAGGAGAAGATTTTGATAATACTTTTCTTTTTCTAGGTGAAACTACTTCTATTGAGCAAGAGATTTATGATGTGGGAATTGGTTTTGCTGATCATAATTTATTTACAGTTTTTTTTTTACAGATTTTTTTGTTTAATCTAGTTTCTCAAGTTCACCAATCCAAAACATTTGAGGTTCATTGAGTATTATCAGTGGAATTAAAACTTCTCCTGGGTTATGTCAACAGCCCCAGTTCAAGCCTCAACATTCCTTAAATACCATGACTAATCTATTCAGCTCCCCTAATAAAGTTTTGAGTTCAAAACTTCCTCTACACCTAATTATTTTCCTTCCATTGAGCATTAGCAGTGAACAGTGCATGTTTCAAACACAGAACGTTTAAACAGACTCTGCAGCAGAATGAACAGTGCAGACGTTTCAAATAGACTCTGCTAGCAGAAGAATGCAGACGTTTAAACAGAACAGTGAACAGTGCAGACATTTAAACAGACTCTGCTAGCAGAATGAACAGTATAGTCGTTTAAACAGACTCTGCAAGCAGATTGAACAGTGCAGACGTTTAAACACTCTGCTAGCAGATTGAACAGTGCAGACGTTTAAACACTCTGCTAGCAGAATGAACAGTGCAGACGTTTAAACAGACTCTGCTAGCAGAGTGAACAGTGCAGACGTTTAAACAGACTCTGCAGCAGAATGAACAGAGCAGACGTTTAAACACTCTGCTAGCAGAATGAACAGTGCAGACGTTTAAACACTCTGCTAGCAGAATGAACAGTGCAGACGTTTAAACACTCTGCTAGCAGAATGAACAGAGCAGACGTTTAAACAGACTCTGCTAGCAGAATGAACAGTATAGTCGTTTAAACAGACTCTGCTAGCAGAATGAACAGTGCAGACGTTTAAACAGACTCTGCTAGCAGAATGAACAGTGCAGACGTTTAAACAGACTCTGTACGTTAACACTCCTGTTCTTCTCCATGTCCAGGAGAGAGTTCATGTGGTTTGTCCAACTCGCTGCCTACTACTGCCAGCATGCTTTTAGGAGAGGCACCAAGTGGATGTTTCAAAACCACATCCTTTGTTTTTAAACATGCATCTGATAAAATTGCGAGAGAGAGAGAGAGAGAGAGCATGAGAGAGAGAATACCTTTTGGTCTACTGAGTAATACGACATTGTTGATAATTAAACGAGTGTCTCATTCTCTTGCGTGTGTATTTTCCCATCCCTCTTCACCACGCGGTCTGAGTCCTGTGTGTCACCGTGTGTGTCTGCTTCCCCCCCCCCCCCCCCCCCCCCCCGCCGCCCCCCCCCCCCCCCCCCCCACGCACACACACACACACACACTTACAGCGTCTTCTTCTCATACTGTGGAATGTGCAGGTGGCCTCTGTTGTCACGGCAACCCGAGCATCGTCATCTGGATGTTTTTCTTTTTTTTGTATATTACCTTATTGAATGGTCTGTGAAAGTCTCCCTGGGGGGAAGTATTACAGAAACATATTCTGCATTTTTTTTGTTGTTGTATGGCAATCGATGATACTATCTCATGATGCTAAACACACATCACAGTTTGATTGACCTAGCTTCCTTAAAACCTTTCCAGATAGAAAAAAGGGGGTATCACTGATGCATCCCAATTTCTCTATTTAAACTGTCGTAGATATGAACTTAGTTGCAAGGCCTCTTGTTGCTAGCATAGTAGAGGGCCACTGGGCTATCCTCTGGTAGTGCTGTTTATACTCATAGTGTTAGAGGTTTGGTTGGCTGTGACTTCTTCAGCAATATTACTGGCAGCAGGGCACAGCTACCCCAGCAACTGTTTATCGCCCTCATCAATCCCACGCACAAATCACCAGCTCGCTAGCCGAGGGAGGCTTTGAATCAGTGACCCCCCCCCCAGTCTCTGGCTCTTATCTCTGGCATTACCACCCCCGCCCCCCCATGCAGTGCTTATGACCTCAACTTGTGTACTTACCTTATCTCTCACAATTAGGTGTCTTTGACGGGCCGTGGATTTCCCTTTCTGATGGAAAAGAAACAAAACACGCGTTTGAACTATGAAGTCAGCGCTGTGAGAAAGTGAGAGACCATTTTAAACCCCCCCCGCCACTAAAACGTGGAGTCACACCTCTAACAATGGGGGCCGGGGGCGTCAGAGTGTTTCTGGATGGAGTGGTGGGTGGTTCGTTTCTCTTTTCTGTCTTTCGAGTGTTTCTGTTCTTTTCGGGGGATGTGTCATCGTTGCCATGGTTGCGTAACTTTTTTTTTTTTTCTCCACCTCACCACAGGAGTCCTTCACCCAGAAGTCAACATGATGACAGCAAACCCAAAGTAACTACATACACAAACAAACAAACGAATAAACAAATAAATAAAATAAAAGGCTTTGAGTGCTACGTGTGTGCAGTAAAAACATATCCACGCAAGAACATGCAGTCTGCAAGGACTGGTCTCTTCTTCTCTGAGTTATTCTGCAAAAACAGAGACCAACAATTTGAAGAAGGAATGCACTTCTTACCAGTGGATTACGTAATAACATTAACATTAACATTACATAATGACATCCTGCAATCACCCGGCAACTTTCCCACATGTATTCTTAATATTCCCGCAGCGTTCCTGCCCAGGTTCCTGAGCAGACATTTGCAAACTGTTTGGATACATTTTCAATACAGATGCAAAGTGCTTTTCAAAGATATCGCTGAACGTTAATGCATTTAATCGGTAGGTGTCCAATAGCAAGCACAGTGGGTCACAGCACACCGCACCATCCCTCCACCATCCCATAATTTCATGCGACGGACGCACAGACCAAACCTGGACGTCATGCCTGCGTCACTGCCTCAGCCTGGCACTGCCTTATACAAAGAGGAATCACCATTGTCCACGCAAACAAAGCCTCTAAACACACAGAGGAGAGCGTCATGTTCCAACAAGTGAACTTCATCCTAGTTAAGTCTGAACGGCCCCGGTATGTTATTTTGGGGGCAGTAAGGGCAAATAAGATGTTTTGATTTTCAAATCCTCCGTTTAGTTTAGGATTGACAGAGCTCTGAAATGTTGCTGGGATTTAGCGGTTATTAAAAAACTATTTTCTTCTTTGGCTTGTCGACCCTTCCCAGATCACAAGAGGTCAACCAGGGTTCTGCACAGAGGTACGATCTCCCTGTCCACCTGCCAGACCGTAACGACCCCCTAACCACCCCGCCCCCCCCTGCTCTGGGAGAGGAGCGGTGAGACTTTCACACCACCATGACACCACTCAGACAACCAGTGGAGAAGTGTGAGAGACACACACGCACCTCAGTGTGTGTGAGAGACACACGCGCCTCCGAGTATGAGAGACACACGCGCCTCCGAGTGTGAGAGACACACGCGCCTCAAGAGTGTGTTGTTTCATCCAGCCAGTGACCTCGCGCCTGAGGCATGTCACACCTTCCCACTGTAAACCCAGCAGGGTGTGTGTGTGTTTGTGTGCGTGTTTGTGTGTATTTGTGTGTGTGTGTGTGTGTGTGTGTGTGTGTGTGTGTGTGTGTGTGTGTGTGTGTGTGTGTGTGTGTGTGTGTGTGTATGTGTGTGGTGTGTGTGTGTGTTTGTGTTTGTTTGTGTGTGTGTGTGTGTGTGTGTGGGTGTGTGTGTGTTTGTTTTCATGTGTGTGTGTGTGTGTGTGTGTGTGTGTGTGTGTATGTTTGTGCGGGTGTGTGTATGTGTGTGTGTGCGAGTGTAAATGTGTCTGTGGGTTTGTGTGGGAGCGTTTATATCTGTCTGTTTGTGTGTTTAGGTGTGTGTGTGTGTGTGTGTGTGTGTGTGTGTGTGTGTGTGTGTGTGTGTGTGTGTGTGTATGTGTGAGACCGAAGCAAAGGACCGCCTGTGAAAGAGAGGTGTGAAATGATTTCTTCTCACGACGTCTTCCTGTAAAGGTGATCAGAATCCCTCGACACGCGTCCCTATTCATAGTATTGTATCTTCCCTTCGTGTCGTCCATTTTCTTTTCCTCTTTTTTTCCTTCCTCTCATTTCTTCCTGGCAATTCCACCCCGCTCCCTTTCCCTCTCTCCATGTTGGCCCATCCAATGAGACGGACCAAAGGCCCTCCTGCTGTGACCTCAGTCAGGGGCCGATGGATTTAAAACCAGGAGCAGCAGGGGGGACGGCTGGCAGACATTTTCTAAGATCACTACCACAACATTTTTTTTCACTCTCTAAACCAATCTCACTATGAATTCATTTATTCCAAGAAATCCAAATTCTTATTGTTCTTTTAGTTTAGTCTTACAGTTGTTTTCAATTGCTAACAAGCATTGGTCAATACTGAAACTACTTTTTCAAAACTCTTCACACAATCTGCATTACAAACATGCATCTCATCTAAACAGTTCATCTCACCTCCACCTCAACAAAACACATCATACATGTCTCGAAATGAGCTCATTCATCCACAACACTGGCAACAAGTCTAACTCAGGAAGCAAACACTGTCACTCTTAACACACTGAACTGCAAAATACTAACAACAAAGAGCATTTCATAAAAGACATTTTATCTGTAAAGTCTGCATTTTTTTTTTTTGGGGCAAATCAGTATTTTAAGATCTTTGCACTTTATTGAGTGTACTAAATTATTGTATATTGAATCAAGAATTAATTCAGCAATGCAGCAATTTGCTTCAGTTACGCTTAGGTTTTCTATATCTTTGCATAGTGATTTACAGTACTTCATGTATAACATATTCACTCCCTCTCTTCTGCATTTGGCCACATGTTTTCATCAACAGCACATCATGTGTCTTCTCTGGGAATGCACCTTGGGAAGAATCTTTTAGAATGTCTGATCCAACCTTGTCCATAATTGTGGCCCTTATCTCATCAGAGACCACGGTTCTTGGTCTTCCTCTTCTTCATCTTCTCCCTCACCCACCACTCTTCTCTCTCCACCAACCTGTCCTCTTTGATCCATATTTCCAAAAAAGCCATTCAAAAGCCATCCCCTTTTATCTGCTTGCTATGAGCAATGAGGCCAAACAAAGGTCACCTGGGTAGGTTGTCAGCTGTAAACTGCACTCAGCTGTGTTTGGAATTATTATTATTTCCTTTTACTGTCAGTATTTTGATATTATTTTCTATAGATTTCAATTTGGCTGCAGCAGAAATGGACAATTTTTTTTCATCATTCTGTTTTGATTGTGTTTTTAACTGTTTTGAACAAAATGTGTTAGCATTTGAAAAATGTGCTGCAAAAGTGTAATGTTTTGTAGTTTGTGGACTGAGAAATGAGTTCATAAATTTTGGTGACTGTGGTCACTGAATGCATTTTGTGTGAAAGCAATGAAAAGTGATTCACAGTTTGCTCCACATAGACTTCTGTTTTGCTGACTGTGTGAAGAGTTTTGACAATGTGACTTCAGTTTTGACCAATGCTTGTTAGCAATTGAAAAAAACTGTAATAGATTAGTTTGTTATTTTTGTTTAGTCTTAATAGATTAGTTTGTTATTTTAGTTTGGTCATAATAGATTAGTTTGTTATTTTTGTTTAGTCTTAATAGATTAGTTTGTTATTTTATTTTAGTTTTAATAGATTAGTTTTACGAGTCTATCTGTCATGTGTTTGCTTGTCCAAAAGAACAGAAAGATCCTCCACCAGGGAGCATACCTCCATCTGGGGCTGTAAACCCACTGGAGGGGCGGAGTGAAGGGGCGGAGAAGAGGAGGGGCGGAGGAGCGGAGGGGTTGGAGGGGCTCCGGAGGGGTAGAGGAGTGTCTGTGGAGGGGCAGAGGGGTAGAAGAGTAGAGGGTTGGAGGAGTGGAGGGGTGGGGGGGCGGAGGAATGAAGGGGGGGGGGGGCATCTGGTGAGAGCTGGTGGGGAGACGACAGCTGGTGCTGGAAGGGGAATCCATTGGAGTCCCTTCTTCTCCTCTTTCCAACCCTTTCTTTTTTCCCTCTGTTCCTCTCTCCCTCTGTTTGAGGTTCCTTGCTCTCCTTCCCTCTCTCTTTTCTCCCTGTCTGTGCTTGTTCTCTGCTCTAAATTCACACACACACATACACACATGTACGCACACACACACACACACACACACACACACACACACACATGCAGGGACATTAGCCCTCCAGGTTGTGAGCACTAGGACAGCACTCCAGATGGATCTGAATATGGATTCATGACGAATGACTCAGCACCTCGTCAGACTCAGCGCTGATAACAGGTTAGCACGGTTCCCATGGCAACGCGTCCTGTTCTGCGCCAAGGCCATGTCCGGTTGTGTTCAGGTGTGTGTGTGTGTGTGTGTGTGTGCATGTGTGTCTGTGTGTGTGTGTGTGTGTGTGTGTGTGTGTGTGTGTGTGTGTATGCGTGCGTGTGTGCGTGTGTTGGCATTTCTGTGTGTGAGAGAGAAAGAGAGAAAGTGTGGTCGAGATTACCTGGATGATCAAACTTGTCCCAAACAGTCTAATTTGAATACTGCTTAGAGTGCAGTCTGCATTGCACATAGTCAAATCACCCACCTATGAAAGTAAGACTATGCAAAGCTAAGATAGACTACTCTAGCATACGTTTTCTAACACAATTCTAACATCATTTCACTAAGGTCCAGTAGATTATGACCTAGTGTTGCTATGGAATCCCTATGGCAACAGAGCTTCCATTTCCAATCTCTTTGAAAACGGTCACGATTGTGTGCCATTTTCCTCCGAGGTAATTCAGAGGTGGCCGTGTTTCTATGAGGTAAATCTGAGGCCAAATCAGAGTCTAATCTGTTCATCTGCAGGGCCGCACATTGCTGACATGTTTTAGGAAACCAGTTCTTCCCGGCCTGTCTGAGAAACACTGAATACTGCTCTTCCTTCAGCTAATTGCAAACCCACATGCAGTGCAGTAAGCCATTTAGAGCTGGCTAGGAGGGGGAACATGTCAATGACAACAGCTGTGTGTGTTTGTGTGTGTGCGCAAGTGTTTGTATGCGCGCATTTGTGTGTGTGTTTGTGTGTGTTGGTTTCTGTGTGTGCCTCTTTGAGTATGTGTTATGTGTATGTGTGGGGGGGGGGAATGAGAAATAAAAATAGCATATTTCGTTGTGTTCCTGTGATAAGGGCACTCACTCTTTAGTGTGTCTATATACACAAGTGTGTGGCGAGGAGAGAGATAATGTGTGTGTGTGTGTGTGTGTGTCTGTGTGCGTGTGCGTGTGGAGTGGCTATGTGACTGGAAGTTGAATGAGGCTAGGCTAGCGCTCCACAGGGATAACTTCTAATAACCTTGGGAAGGAGCAGCTCTGAGTAATCACTTTCGGTTGGCACAAAAAACATGCGTACACGCGCACACACACACGCACATTTCAGTATCTCACACCACTACACACATATCACACTCCCTGATATAACACGCTCACACAATCACTTACACTGCCAACAGAGGGAGAGTACACAAACACATACCAACACAAGAACACACACATATACATGAACACACAAACACCAACAGAAAGCACACACACAAACAAGTGGTGAATGTGAACTTCAGAAGAAAGTGTTTCTTTGATCACAGTTGGACATCTGACAGTAAAGTTAGATCTGTCTCATTGTAAATACCACTGCACTGTAAAACGTTAACACGTAACTAAAAAAACAACGTCTAAATACTTTCACTCCCAACAAGATAAGCGGCACATTAAAAGATATGATCTCTTTTTGATTCACCTTTGCCCTAATAAACAGTAAACGATGACTCGGTAATAATGACAGCGTTTCCTGTTTGGATCCTGTTTGGTATCATAAATGATTAAGCCACCTGTGTTGCTACTTGTTTGCAGAGGGTCACACTCCGTCACGAGTTTAAAAATACATCAATCTTATTCAAACAAAATATATGAAAAGGTCTAATTTAGTCATCCAACATCATCATTCGATGGTCAAGACAATTTATGGAAAGGTCTAATTTAGCCAACCAACATCATCATTTCATGACTCTGGTCTAACAGAAAATGTCTTTTAGTTTTATTATTCACCCCCAAAATTGAAATTGGTTATGTCACCAGCTTAATGCGATAAGCTATGGTTAGAACAAGGTTCTAAGATCCCAGGCCACACCAACACAACACCAGTCAGAGGTAAGTATACAAATACACAGTTTATTTAAACAAGCCACTACACATAACCTATATAAAAATAGCCCTCAGGCCTAGTCCGTTATTAGTCTTTAAAAAGTAATCCCAAGCAAATCTTTGTGAATCCGTCCCGGGATTTTGTGACCGCCCTTGTCCAGTGGCAATCCTTTCCAATTGTCCCAGTCCAACTACTTCGGAAGTACGTCGAAGCCGAGTAAACCAGGAAGTCCTGAGTGACAGAAACTCCAATCAGGGCGTTGACACATTCACATGAATTACTCGGCTAAAGAGTGACTTGTATTTCAACCCGTACTTAACTTGATCGTATTTTCCTTTCCGTCCCTCCAGGTCCCGACACACAGGAGCGGAGGTTCACACGGTATGCGCTGTGTACTGTTCTCGGTGCGTTCGTTGTTGCAGGTCTCGTTACACCCGCTCCAGCCGCTCGTTCAGTGAGGGAAGGTCCCGATTCTTATTAGTCAACGGGTGACAATTATCCAATGGGTTGCCTAGTTCAACATTCGGTATAGGTGGAAGTAATCACGACAATCACAACATGCAATATCCAGTCCATGGCACAAAGCAATAATCACAACATGCAGTATCCACAAATATGCTCATGCAGTAAATCTCAAACTTTTATAATAAAACCTCATGCAAATATAAATATAATACACAGCGTGACAGGTACATATTTGAAAACAATCCTTAAGAATATCAAAGTTTATATCAGCCATATCCCAAGGAGAATGGACATCAATTTTCTTTGAATTTTATTTTAAAAACGGTTCTGTATCTCAGTCTGCAGTGAAACTGGTACGAAGTACAAACCAAACCATTATCTGAGGTAAACAAGTTGCTGCAGGTTTCAATGGCACATATAAAACATATCTTTAAGGAGATTAGAGTTTATAATCAAAATAAAACGGAGATCCATATCTCTTTTATAGTATGAAAGCTTGCGGCGGAAGATAGCAGGTTTATCATCACAAAGCTGATTGCTCTGTGTCAGTCAGTACCAGTCTGTCATGGAACCGTTTGAGAGGTTTACGTGTGTTTCAAATGCCCTTTACGTTTCAGTTCAAATACGTCATGAAAAGTAACTTTGAGACGTTTCCTTAATTTATTTTGGTTCAATATTTTACAAAGACGTGACAGATTAGGTAAAATAAACAAAAATAACCCTGGAAATAATTACTGTTCATGTTTTAACCCCTGCGAAACATCTGTGGATTTACAAGAAAAAATAGGCCAAGGGTTTTTGAGAGTGGGACAGCCCCAAGACTACTGAAACACCTCAAACACCCCCCTTAATGAAAGTGGAAGAGCCCAAATGAGAGTGGGTTTGCTCATAGAGGGGACCACGGGAAGAACTAGAGGGGTGGGTAAAGGTAAGAGACGTTTTGAGCTTTTCTGCTGACTAAAAGAACCTTTGTTGTTTCCACCCACAAATTAACCTTCTCTGATGTGTGTGTGTGCGTGGGCTAATTTGTTTTGTGTAAACTAGACAATGACTTATCTAGTTCCTCCTTCTCAAATTTCCCTCTGTTGATACTGATACTAGTAAACTATGGTGTCCTGGAAGCACAACACGCCCAGGCACATAAAAGGAGTTTCATCCACACAGTCACAAGGAAATACCTTTAAACTGTTTTACCAGAGAAAGAGCACAGGTAAACTGTTTCTTGAAAATCCAGATACATGAGTTCCACAGAAGATAACAAGGTCACACGTTGCAATATGATTGGAGACAATACTGGGTGTGTGACTGTGTATAAGTGTGAGTTATGAGGTTTGTCGGGGACTTTTGGAAGTTGAACAGGTCAGACAGTCAACCTTGCAAAAGTGTTCACCCCCTTGGCATTTTTCATGTTTTGTTGCCTCACAACCTGGAATTAGAACGGATTGTTTGAAGGTTTGCATCATTTTATCCACAGAACATGCCTACAACTTTGAAGATGTGATTTTTTTTTTTTTGTGAAGTAAACAACAAATAGGACAAAATAACAGAAAACTTCGCGTGCATAACTATTCACCCCCCTAAAGTCAGTACTTTGTAGAGCCACCTTTTACGGCAATTACAGCTGCAAGTCGCTTTGGATAAGTCTCTATGAGCTTGTCACATCTTGCCACTGGGATTTTTGCCCATTCCTCAAGGCAAAACTGCTCCAGCTCTTTCATGTTGGATGGTTTCCGCTTGTGAACAGCAATCTTCAAGACTGACCACAGATTCTCAATTGGATTGAGATCTGGGCTTTGACCAGGCCATCCCTGTATTTAGCACCATCCATCTTTCCCTCGACTCGAATCAGTTTCCCAGTCCCTGCTGCTAAAAAACATCCCCACTGCATGATGCTGCCACCACCATGTTTCACTGTGGGGATGGTGTTCTTGGGGTGATGGGATGTGTTGGGTTCGCACCATACATAGCTTTTCCTTGGTGGCCGAAAAGTTAAATTTTAGTCTCATCTGACCAGAGCACCTTCCTCCATACATTTGGGGAGTCGCCCACATGCCTTTTGGCAAACTCAAAACCTGCCATCTTATTTTTAACACTAAGTAATGGCTTTTTTCTGGCCACTCTTCCATAAAGCCCAGCTCTATGGAGTGTACGGCCTATTGTGGTCCCATGCGCAGATACACCAGTCTCTGCTGTGGAACTCTGCAGCTCCTTTAGGGTTACCTTTGGTCTCTGTGCTGCCTCTCTGATTAATGCCCTCCTTGCCCGGTCTGTGAGTTTTGGTGTGCGGCCCTCTCTTGGCAGGTTTGTTGTGGTACCATGTTCTTTCCATTGGAAGATGATGGATTTGATGGCGCTCCGGGGGATCATCAAAGATTTGGATATTTTTTTATAACCCAACCCTGACTAGTACTTCTCAACAACTTTGTCCCTGACTTGTTTGGAGAGCTCCTTGGTCTTCATGGTGTGATGCCTCTTGCTTAGTGGTGTTGCAGCCTCTGGGACCTTTCAGAAAAGGTGTGTTTATACTGACAGATCATGTGACACTTAGATTACACACAGGTCGACTTCATTTCACAAATTATGTTACTTCTGAAGGTAATTGGTTGCACCAGAACTTTTGAGGGGCTTCATAGCAAAGGGGGTGAATACACATGCACATGCCAATTTCCAGGATTTTTTTTTTTTTTTAATAATTTTTAATTTTTTTTTTTTTCTCATTTCACTTCACCAACTTAGACTATTTTGTGCAGATCCATCACATAAAATTCAGATTAAAAAAACATTTAAATTACAGGTTGTAATGTAACAAAATAAGTAACTAGCCAAGGGGGGTGAATACTTTTGCAAGGCACTGTTTGTAAGGTGTTCTGCGTTCCATGTGCGTTGTCAGTTCACGGTAACAGCAGTGGTGACATGGAATACGTATGAAACTTGGCACACATTTCTCATTTTTTTTAATGTTGAATAGATCCATGGGTGGGAAAGCACAGTACAGTGATCATGTATGTCTATTTATCATATGGGAATCAGTGGCCAGAACACTCATATACGTTTCTCTGTAACCTGAGAACCGTTAGACTCAACATGGCTTCTTGGCATAAAGAAGATAGATTTTCCCTTATCCCACCATATTGATTGAACATGACGGATTTTCAGCTGTTCCGTAGTACAGAATTGATCCCTGCCCCCCCCCCCCCCTCCCTCCCCGCCCCAGCCCCTCCCATAAGATTGATGTCCATTATGACTTGGCCCCCCATTTTCCAATTTCTCCCCTCCCTCACACCTGGCCTCCATTTCTCCGAGACTCAGATAGCTTTTAAAGCACATCTGAACATTGTGAGTTTGACTTTACTTTTTGGTATTCTTTCAGTCAAACAAAAGGGTTTACCGACGGAAAAACCTCATTACAGTGATCTAGAGAAAAGTAAGATCAGGTACTCAGGAGTTTTATGATACCTCATATGACACTTAACAGTATTACAACTTTTTCTGTCTTAAATGAGTGGGAGTTTTTCTTAGGTATGATGCCAGTATGGTGAGAGAAAGCGTGTTAAAAACCTTTAACTTAAAACGGTGTATAATCTTTATTCTTTTTGTTTAACTGCCATGTTGAAATGTGGGAAATTCACAGCAGAAACTCCCCTTGAGTAAATCAAATCGGTTTACAACGTATCATTCCTAAAATAAAATGAAAACAGATCTAACAGACCGTACATTTTTAGATTTAATTTTTTTGAGCTATGTGCCAAAATGAACAAATGCGAGACACATATTTGTACGATGAGCTTTTCTACAAAGCTCAACTGCTTTGAGTCAGCTGGGAGTCCACACTGTCCTGGGATCAGGTGCTCTCAAGTCTCTATGCGCTGAAATATTTCATCCTTTTGGTATCCCTTCCCATAACTGAACGGGAACTGTTTTTATCTGGGAGTAAACGTTCTCTGCTAATGGTGTCCAGTCAATCAAGTCAGACTCTGCCGTGTAAGTTGACTCTCTCTCTACAGAGGAAATTAAGTTCATTTGGGAGTTGAATCTCGGAGTCTCGTTTTGTTAGAAGGGTTAACAGCTATGTCACTGCGGGGGAATTCCCCGTTCCGCAAAAGGCCGTCTGTTTCTTTGGAATCTCTCCCTGGTGCTCCGTTTTATTTGGGTTACAGACTAGAAAGAAAAAAGAGAGACAGATAAAAAAAAAAAGTTAAAAAGATAAAAAAAAAGGTTTCACTTTTTCATGTCTATATAAAACCTGTCTACCACTGCATATCATCATTTTTGGAATACAGACTTTATCACTGCTCAGATAATGAAGTTTTACATTCGACTACAGAGCCTTGACTTAAGAGTTATAAGTGCCCCCCAATAAAGCTGACGGTCTCCTGGGGATTTCCAAACAAAGTCCACACTGAGGGAACACACACACACACACACACACATCACAAAGAATGCCATTGAGATGTGAGCGACTTACAAATGCCTTACAGCAACGTTTCATGGTCACAGACCAACAAGTCAAACCAGGCCCCAGGTCTGTTCAAAGCCACAATGCCGCATTAACCGTGCGTGTGTGTGTGTGTGTGTGTGTTTTGTTGTCAGTAGAAAGTGACTTCCCCCAACCATAGAGCTATATATTGCATGGAAAGTTAAGACAAGTGAATGAGTGTTCTAGTTCAACATTTATATTTAGACATTTACGTTTTGTTTTTTTTGTTACCAACACAAAAGTGAATGTACAAATGTGACACGTTTATAATGTCAGTTTAAACTTAGTTGTAGTAGGTACTGTCACGTGATTTTATCAGTTGTGGGAAACATAGCACACACCACATTAGCTCCTAATATCAGTCCATCTCTTACAGGAACACTTCCTTCACCTGCACAGTCAGCTCTCTGGTGTTTGCATATCTGTCTGTGCTTGAACGCCATGCATCAATGAGATATTATCACTGCCCATTAAGCGAATATTTCCATTCGCACACACACGAAGACAGAGTTAAGATTGATCAATTATGCAGAGTTGTGAGAAAAAACACAGAGAAATTACTTGTCGACTTGGGTCGGAGCCCACCAAAGCTATTTTAGGAAATGAATAACGTGTAGAATGTTTTTGCTCTTGTTGTGGGTGAACAGCAGCTAGAAAAGAAAGGTCGCTGACATGCAATGTTGCATCCTGTTCTCAAGGTGCTTAGGAAGTTGGAGACAGGTGCCCACGCAGTAAACAAAGCTGTGCAATAGACAACAGCTAAGCAGCTCGCTCGATGAACACAGTAGTTTCCACTGGGTTTGATTTCAGACGCTTTCGAGTTGCGTTGACAGTCGGATGGTGGTAAGTGTTCCGTTCGGCAGTTGAAGGAAAAGATGTCGATGAGCTGGTATTTTGACTGTTCAAATGTTGTCAAAGCCCGATCCATATGTTATTCAGTTGTTATGCACTGTCTTTCATGGTTATGCACGACAAATAGCACAATATACAGTACTTGATCAAATAAAAACATTTCAACAGCTTGTTTGTGTACAGCAATAGCCATGGGGTCAACTCCAGGCAAATAAGTCTGAAACATATTGCCATAAATACTACAAATCGCCTTTGGGGAATTTCAGTTCTTTTTATACCCCTGTTCCTGGTGAGGATAGACACGTTTCCTTTTGGAAACAGAGTGTCCACACCCTGGAATCGTGCTGATGGCACCTTCTGTGGTTTAATCGGCTAATGTCTTTGGCACACGGCAGGGGGTCCGCTGACGCAGCACCAGCAGGGCTAAAGACTCCATAGACTGGAGCAAGAGAGTTCTTCTCCTCACACTATCAGGTTTAAATCCATAAACTCGTTTTATTAGATTCGCAAACTAAAGGATTAGGAGTTTTGTTTGTTTTACAAACTGTTTTAAAGCCACTTAAATGAGCATTAGGCTCAGCTGCAATTGTGTCAATATGTTAGTCCCAAAATTGCAGCTTATCATGGAGTTGGTTGCTGCATTAACACTCTGTTAAGAAGCTTAAGATGTCCGACTATACTGCTTTTCACTAAAACATTTGTAATAATTGTGTAAACTAAACTACACAATGCAGCTCTTTGGAAAACCAGAACAGCGGCTTACTATTTTGGCCAAGTGACAGACCAAGAGGAAGTCCCACCATGTGACCACGACAAGGTGGCTCTGAAACACGTGGATGAGTTTTCGGGCGCTGAATAGCGTTTCCTTCGAGAAACGGGACAGGCCAGCGGCGGTCACACCCTCACTCATGTGACGGAGGCATGAATGAGGTCATTCTTCAGCCCAAAGCCCTCCCTGGGGTCCTGCGCTCCCAGGGTTTAACCAGTGTGTCTGTCAGGCAGCTTAGGTAAACATGCTGGCAGCCATTTCAAGAGAAAATAAAAGAGGCGGCATTCCCGAAGGCCAACCCTAGCCCCTCGTATACTGACAGTCAGGTCTTGATCTGCAGAATAGTTTGCACGAGGAGAGTCGCTCTGGGTATTAGTTGTTGTTACGCCGAAAAAGAGAAGGGATGGCTCTACTTTTGCTCATTCCAGTCAATTTAAACTGAACCTCTCATTGAAAAAGAATGCACAGAGTGTATATAACTGATGTTTGTTTCATGGGTCATATCCTATTTAGCAAACAAACAATAGGATTACTGTTTCATGGGGTCTTGTTCAAATGAAGTGGAACATAGTTAGACTCAAATGTTTGTGGTATGGGGGGGGGGGGGGGGGTAGCGTCTAATCTACCCGTCACAGTACAGTTTAATACATCTTGGTTTGAACTAGCCACATGCTTCATCATTTGAAACGACTTGGAAAAAAGTGGTTAGGAATACTGATGGAGAGTTTCCTGGAGCAGCAACAAAGGAGGAACCTGAGTCTAACGAGAAGAACAGAGGAGAAACTAGATACGGGAAAACCCTTAAACCTGGTTGGAAAAAGACAAATATGAGCCAGCCATGTGATAAATGAAATAGAAAACTCTCTGAGGAAGTTGTGATGAAAGAATCCCTGGTGTCAGAACTACCGATGAACTTTGCTGTCACAGGACCCGGGGGGGGGGTTTTGGGAGAACAGTTTAAACCGGAAAAAAAACGTCCCAGGGTTCGGAGGGGGAAACCTGTGACTTCACACAACATCCCCTTCCTAAGCCACCCACGGAGACATGGCTGTTGTAAGCACTGCTACAAAGAAACAGGCCTACAATCATCGACGCAAACCCCCCTCCCTCCCACTCTGTGATCTTCTCTGTCACGTTGTCTAGGAAACCTGTTTCTGCTGTATTGTTTACTGTAACGTTTTGCGCTTCTCTCATCTTCTCACTTGCAGAGTGAATTTATTTTTACTCTCTCTCTCTCTTTCATTCTCTAGTTTTCTCAATTCTTTCCAATCTATTCTTCCTTTCTTTCTTTCTTTCTTTCTTTCTTCCTTTCTTTCTTTCTCTTTTCCTTCCTCTACGTTACCGCTTCCTGTCCGGCTATCTTCATCTCCCTTTTCCATGTTCTTCCTCTCTGGGAAAACAGGAGTAACTAATTAGAAGGAATTCTCCCACGGCGACCTAAAACGTCCGTTGGAATGCCTGTCTCCAGATGTCACACTTCCTGGTTAGGAGGCTGGTGGTTTTCCTGGGTTCACATTAGGAGGAGGTGGAGGAAGAGAGAGAGAGAGAGAGAGAGAGAGAGAGAGAGAGAGAGAGAGAGAGAGAGAGAGAGAGAGAGAGAGAGAGAGAGAGAGAGAGAAAGAGAGAGAGAGAGAGAGAGAGAGAGAGAGAGAGATAGAGCGAGAGAGAGAAAGAAAGAGAGAGAGAGAGAGAGAGAGAGAGAGAGAGAGAGAGAGAGAGAGAGACGGAGAGAGAGAGAGACAGAGAGAGAGAGAGAGAGAGAGAGAGAGAGAGAGAGAGAGAGAGAGAGAGAGAGAGAGAGAGAGAGAGAGAAAGAGAGAGAGAGAGAGAGAGAGAGAGAGAGAGAGAGAGAGAGAGAGACAGAGAGAGAGAGAGAGAGAGAGAGAGAGAGAGAGAGAGAGAGAGAGAGAGAGAGAGAGAGAGAGAGAGAGAGAGAGAGGGAGAGAGAGAGAGAGAGAGAGAGAGAGAGAGAGAGAGAGAGAGAGAGAGAGAGAGAGAGAGAGAGAGAGAGAGAGAGAGAGAGAGAGAGAGGGAGAGAGAGAGACAGAGAGAGAGAGAGAGCCCATGCTAACTGTGTGACCAATATTCAAAGATTTCAGACTCTTGGACAACATGCAAGTTCAGAGAGAGAGATAGACAGAGAGAGAGAGAGAGAGAGAGAGAGAGAGAGAGAGAGAGAGAGAGAGAAGAGATTGTGCGTCTACACGAAGAGAGAGAGAGAGAGAGAGAGAGAGAGAGAGAGAGAGACAGAGAGAGAGACCATGTTCTTAAGCCCATTTGACCTAAGGTTGCCCCTGCCAGCTTTTGATGGAGTTGCCATGCTATCAGTAAAATAGATACTTGTTGCTGAGCAGGAATTGAATCAATGTAAAACCGTTTCCTGAACTGATGGTTTCCTGAACCTGTACGTCATCTACTGCTCACTACTTTCAAACTCTCTCCTCCCAATGTTTGTGGCAGATATGGTTTCCGCGAGGATGACTAAAAACACACAGAAGATGTTGGCTCAGTAGGCGGGTGACATTTTCTTTTGTGTTTTTAGTGAGAAACAGAGGAACAGTCATAGAAGGAAACACTCTCCCTGTGGGCTTCCATCCTGTCTGTGTGTGTGTGTGTGTGTGTGTGTGTGTGTGTGTCTGTCTGTCACTGTGTGTGCGTGTGTGTGTGCGTGTGTGTTTGTGTGTGTCTTTGTGTGTGTGTCTGTGTGTGTGTGCGTGTTTGTGTCACTGTGTGTGTGTGTGTGTGTGTTTGTCTGTGTCTGCGAGTGTGTCTGTGTGTGTGTGTGTGTGTGTGTGTGTGTGTGTGTGTGTGTGTGTGTGTGTGTGTGTGTGTGTGTGTGTTTGTCTGTGTGTGCGTGTGTGTGTGTGTGTGCGTGTGTGTGTCAATGTGTGTGTGTGTGTGTGTGTGTGTGTGTGTGTGTGTGTGTGTGTGTGTGTGCGTCTGTCTGTCTGTGACATATGCATCCTGTCTCTTTATGATTCAATCCCTGTGGGCCATTGATGGTCCTTGCCAAAGTGTGACATCAGCAGCGCTAGAATCCCAGACTAGGGATAAAACACAAGCCATAAGGAAAGGCTCACGACAGAGACCTCAGTGTGTGTGTGTGTGTGTGTGTGTGTGTGTGTGTGTGTGTGTGTGTGTGTGTGTTAATCAGCAGGAAAAGGCTCGAAAGCCAGAAGTTACTGTGTGTGTGTGTGTGTGTGTGTGTGTGTGTGTTTTAGTCAGCAGTGAAAAGCCCACAAGCAAGATTGTGTGTGTGTGTGTGTGTGTGTGTGTGTGTGTGTGTGTGTGTGTGTGTGCGAGTGTGTGTGTGTGTGTGTATGTGTGTATCACCTGCATGTGGAGACACGTGAGGCAGGAAACAGTGTTTCACCACCAGTAGTCTACTGTACCTGGCTGCTGCAAACCATGAAGAAACAGAACAAAAAGAAGAGACACATGCGACCCCAGCATTCTGCACCACTGCTGCCCAATCTACAAACTATAACTCTATGGGAAGAAATGATTATCTTATGATAAAGCTACATATGTATTCAGACCATGACCAGAACTCACCCAGAAAAAAACAACTTTTTTTTATACAAGCCAACGACTCACCAAGCCTATTTTTCTTTTTCAATGACTTTGACGTCAAAAACGCTAAACGTGGTGCAAGAAAACAAGCCTGGGGAAACTCACAGAGAAGGACAGAGAAAAAATAACCAAGGGAGAGAGAGAGAGAGAGAGAGAGAGAGAGAGAGAGAGAGAGAGAAAGCGAGAGAGAGAGAGAGCATATCTGTGTGCTTAGAGAGAGAGAGAGAGAGAGAGAGAGAGAGAGAGAGAGAGAGAGAGAGAGAGAGAGAGAGCGAGAGAGAGAGAGAGAGAGAGAGAGAGAGAGAGAGAGAGAGAGAGAGAGAGAGAGAGAGAGAGAGAGAGAGAGTGAGAGAGAGGGTGAGAGAGAGAGAGAGAGAGAGAGAGAGAGAGAGAGAGGCAGAGACAGAGCGAGAGAGAGAGAGAGAGAGAGAGGGGGGGCAAAGAGGAAAAGGGAAAAAAATAAACCGTCAGGAAGAGAGAAGAAAAAAGTCAGATAGAGGCCATCCGCCTGCTATGGACAGACGCACAGAAGAGACGACGGAGGAGAAGGAGAGACTAGACTAGAGAAGGGTAGAAGAGTTCCCACAGAGTCAGGGAGTAGGTACGGCGGAGGAGAAGGAGAGACTAGACTAGAGAAGGGTAGAAGAGTTCCCACAGAGTCAGGGAGTAGGTACGGCGGAGGAGAAGGAGAGACTAGACTAGAGAAGGGTAGAAGAGTTCCCACAGAGTCAGGGAGTAGGTACGGCGGAGGAGAAGGAGAGACAATAATAGAGAAGGGTAGAAGAGTTCCCACAGAGTCAGGGAGTAGGTACGACGGAGGAGAAGGAGAGACTAGACTGGAGAAGGGTAGAAGAGTTCCCACAGAGTCAGGGAGTAGGTACGGCGGAGGAGAAGGAGAGACTAGACTAGAGAAGGGTAGAAGAGTTCCCACAGAGTCAGGGAGTAGGTACCGCGAGGGCTCAATCTGGAGATCAGAGTGCAGCAGAAAGGTCACCCCCCCCCTCCGCATGGGGAAAACGTGACTCCACGTCCACCAGAGCTCAAAATAGGGCAGGGCGGTGACAGCCAACTGGAAATCCTTTTGGCTCAAAGCAGAAAGGTTAAAACACGGTTTGGGGATTAAGAACCGCTGATGCAAAAAAAAAAAAAGGCCTCACTCCCTCACTCCCTTCCTTCCCTTCTTCCCTTCCCTTCCTCCCTTCCTACCTCGTTGATTTTGTCTGCGCGCGGCTTACATCTGTGTTAAAGTGATCACCGACTGTGACACGCTAAGGGCAAGGACTTAGGACAAAGCGTCAAGATTGGGTTCGCTTTGGGGGAACAAGAGATTCAACTAAACAAATACATATATCATTTGTTTGACAAAAGGGGCAATAGCGGGAATGTAATTGTGTGTGAGTAAATGAATGTATGTGTGTGTGTGTGTGTGTGTGTGTTTCCTGCACCTCTTGTTGACTGTGTTGTTATTGGAGAGAACCCCCCCCCCCTCCTCCTCCTCCTCCTCGCATGTGTGGGTTGCAGCTGATAAAAAACATAAAAAAGTGCATGAACACAGACGGTGGCTTTGTCACTGATGACCACAGATTGCTACAGTTTGATGTCTGAGAGAGGAAGAGGAAGTGTGATTGGCTGACTTCACAGCGTCGCTCGCGTGAGACAGATGTTGACAGATTTTGCTCTGCTAACTAACTGGTCCAACGTCTGTGAGATCTGAGGCTCGCTCCAAGCCCTGACTACTACTTTGAAATCCAGATTAAAAACGAACATGTTGCTTTATTGCGTTTGCCGCAATTGTTCCGTCTTGGCAATTGCATTTCTCGAAATTGAAATCATTTCTGTTTATTTTCATTTTGTGTTTTCTTTGTTTGCTTGCCTTGTGTAAATCACATTGAATTGCCTTTGTGTTTGAAATGTACTATACAAATACATTTGATTTGATTTGATTTCACGTGTTGCATTATGGGTCTAAAAAGAGCAAACACACGAGATCCACACTTGGGTGTGTTATTGGCTGTGTAATAATAATGATTATTAGTATTAACATATGGTGTGGAATATTTTTACAATTACCGCATAAATAGACCAAGCAAGGAATCACTAAAATGCAAGGGCACTCAAACATAAATAACATAACACATATTTTCTTCTTTCTTTTTTTTTTCGAACCCCATCTGCTATTGGAAACAATCTCAAATATGTCAATCATAAAGTGCTCCATTTATTTATTTTTTTAAACACATTTCATGTTTGATAAAACAAAGTTAATATTTAGTGTGGGGTACCTTTTTCTCCAGTTACATATTTTTGATATGTAAGGTAGGTAGATAGAACTACATTATGTAAGCTCGGAGTCTAAGATCCTGACACGAGAGAGCATGGAGCTTAGAAAAAGGTTCAGCAGAACAGACAGTGACAAGAGGACACACAGAGTTAAACCACAGAGTGTCACCTCACCATGGCTCCCTCAACGTCAAGTGAACCGTTCTCTGAATGTCTGTTGTTCTGAGGAGCCGTTGACCTTTGCGTGCCTGGGCTTGTCAAGGTCAACCTGTCTAACATCACTGCTCTGCCTCTGAGAGGTGTGTGTGGGCCTCCATTGAGAGGCGGTGTGTGGAGTTCCTGGTAGAGAACAAGGGTTTGCATTGCAATACAGTTGAGTAAGATGTTTTCATTTGACACTTTGTACTTTCATACAGTAAATACATTTCTAACTTTTTCAACGATTCCACTGTTTCTCTTTACTACTCATTTGACCCAAATGCATTTAGAACCATATTGAAACATGTGTCATGTGTTTTACGACAATAACTGAACAACTGGCCAAGTCCCAGTCCCAGCCAGTCTCCATGGAGATGAGGAGGACAAGGCGTTTCAGTCCTGCCATTGATGAGAGGCCTTGGTTGTAAAATCCCTCAGTCCCGTGATGGCCTCCCTTCCAACGAGGAGGAAGAAGGTCGAGGAGGGGAGTTTGAGACAGGAGGAAGGTCGAGCACGAAAAAGAAGCAACACTCCGTCATGAGGGAACGAGGGAGACGAGGAGCGTGAGAGGAAGAGCGAAGGGTGAAAGACAGAATAGAAAGTGTGGGTTAGAGAGAGAAGAAAGAAGAGAAGGAGGGAGGGAGTAAGACAGAGATGATGAGAAAGAAAGAGAGGGAGAGATAGAGAGATTAATGGCGGTAGGGAGGTGGGAGACAGGGAGGCAGGAAAGCTGCCACGTTACTGGGAAAATAAACCGTGTCTACCTACAGGCCAGCCGGCTTCACGGAGCGATGAGACAGTCTCCCTAATTAGACTCTGTCCAACCTCAACAACACCTCACTCCCTACTCTATCTCTCTCTCTCTCTCTCTCTCTCTCTCTCTCTATGTATATATATATATATTTCTCCCTCTCTCTACCCCCCCCCCCCTCTCTCTCTCTCTCTCTCCCTCTCTCTCTCTCTATATATATATATATATATATATATCTACCCCCCCTCTCTCTCTATCTCTCTCTGTCCCCCCATCTCTCTCTCTATCTCTCTCTCTCCCCTCTCTCTCTCTCTCTCTCTCTCTCTACCCCCCTCTCTCTCTCTCTCTCTCTCTCTCTCTCTCTCTATCCCCCCCTCTCTTTCTCTCTCTCTCTCTCTCTCTCTCTCTCTCTCTCTCTCTCTCTCTCTCTCTCTCTCTCTCTCTCTCTCTCTCTTCATCTCTGTCTCTCTCTCTAGTTCTTCTTTCCGTAACACTCTGCAGGACAGCACCACGTGGGAGGTTACAGAGAGACAGCTTCTAGTGTCTTCGCTCTGTGAAAGCTTCCTCCCAACACAGCACCCCTCCAGGGACTTTCATTGGGCCCTTCCTGTGGTTACTATCCGGCCCTGGTGTCTAGAGGCTTAGACTCTGTCTGCTAGGCAGGGGTGCAGCTCACAGCGGAGGCAGACGCATATTTAATGTCTGCGTCGGGGTTGGTGGGTGTGTGTGGGAGGTGGGGGGAGGGAGGGGGGGGCGGTTTCCTAGGCTCCCATGGGCGTTCCAAACGCATGCTTTCATGTCAACCTTTCCCCCTATCAGTCATTAGGTCCTTGTTGAAGTGGACATAAACTTCAGCAAATCATTGATTGAGCACTCGCCAACCGAGACGCTGGAGTGAAGACACACACACACACACACACACACACACACACACACACACACACACACACACACACACACACACACACACACACACACACACACACACACACACACTCAAACAGAAACACACAGACACACACAGAGACACACGTTCACACAGAGACACACACACACACACACACACACACACACACACACACACACACACACAGACAGACACACCACATGCACTGCTTCTTATTTAGAATGTCCAGCTGGATGACTGTACAAGGCCGAGAAGAAGTGCATCCCCATGACAACAGCTGAGTAGGTGCCGTCCAGCCAGTCACTACTAAGGGCCCATACACATCACCAGGAGACTGATCTCCTGGTGTGTGCATGTGTGTGTGTGTGTGTGTGTGTGTGTGTGTGTGTGGTGCCTCCATTAGTTTGTGTGTGCTCGTTAAAGCTTGTGCTTGTGTGCGTGTAAGAAATACATACACATGCAATGTACTACTGTGCATGTACTCAGTTTGTCTGTGTGTGTGTGTGTGTGTGTGTGTGTGTGTGTGTGTGTACGCGCGCGCGTTGCTAGACCCCACACCCACACACCACAGTGAGAGTGATTTGCTGCTCTCCTGGCCCCACTATTTACCAAGCCACACGGCTGCCATCGCCACAGAAAAGCATTCACACACAGCTGCCCTCAGGGAGAGTCGGCAGACAGAGGCGTCCATGTGGAGAGAGAGAGGGGCTGGCGAGCAGCACGCTAATCTCTCCTCCTGCACGTGTACGGCGAGGCTTTCCGCTGCCTTTCAGGGACTTCCGTCATCTCCTAATTCCTCTGGGTGGTTTGGGGGAGACAAAAGGTATGACTCCCGTCATCTGTGTTTTTACCCCTTTGTGTCTCCCTTTTCTCTCTGGCTTTGTTACGTCACATTGATGGTTTTGTGTTCGGGGGGGAGGGGGGGGGTAAGGAGGGTTGTGACGGTAAGACCGTTTAGATTTAGGTAAATAGGGGACTTGCCAGACCGGCAGAGCGGAGTGTGTTCTCTTTGCATTTCATTTGAAAGAGCCACAAAAGGTTTTTGAACTACCACAAGTTATTACTCAAAGGGGCGTTTGTCTGTGTTTGTCACAGGAGAACTTTGTGTTGTTTCTTAATCTGAGTCAGATGACCCACATACGAAGCTCATTTTCTGAACACTGTTGTAGGTCACTGGTGTAGCATTAGCATAAGAGACCACAGGGCGTTTGCTTTTGGTAGTCTGTACAAGCCGTTCTGTTTAACCTGACACAAGGTCCACTTGACACTGTTTGCTTAACCTGCCTTTGTTCAACCGTGAATGACTCTAAGTGACTTTCTCTGTCTCGCGTTTAGGGACTTGCTCCCATAGCACTTTAGACATTCCCAAGAGAAACCCCTTTAGTGGATAGCATTCAGAGCACGAGAACACATACCAACCAATTACATTATAATTGATAGAACAATATGTATTCATTATTTAGTTTTTTGAGTGACGATATGCACCCTAAAATGGACAATAAAAAGTGAGGATTTTTACAATCTAACCTATACTCTGGCTTGAAAAGATCCAGTTTGTGGATCCAAAATGGCCGCCCCGCCACCTGTCCTATCCCGCGAGGCCTTGGCGCAGTTCGACCAATCAACGGATGCCTGTGGTGCGGCCCGGCATCGCAAAGGCTCCCTGTCCACTCACCGCAGTTCCCAAAGCAGAGATCCAGCCCCACAGCAGCATCAGACCCAGCGGCATCCCCAATCCATCTCACGTCGACTCTCTGGAACCAGCCTCACACGCCGCGACTCAGCCGCCCACCTGGGCAAACGCTTCTCCTTCGGAGGGTGGATCCAGGGAGGCCGCTCCAGCTTTTCCGGCTTGATCCTCCATCACCCTCCGGTACAGGAGGTCCGGCTGGAAAACACGTACCGGACCGAGCCAGAGAAAGAATGCCGATTTAAATCCGGTAACGTTCAGAAGCTGCTCCAAACCACCCTGGATGGCTATCTAGAAGGGGCCAGCTATAACCCTTCCTCCGACAGCCATCTTGGTCAGATGCTGACGGACATGTTGAGGTGTAAGGTCAAGGAAGTTAGTCCGCCCAGATACAAGCTGGTCTGCCAGGTTGTGATTGGTCAGAATGGAAACCAGGGCCTACGAGTGGCTAGTCGGTGCCTATGGGATGACCATGTTGACAACTACGCTGTTGCGGTGTTTCAGAATAAATCTCTATATGCCCTGGCTACAGTTCATGCTGTCTATTGTGAGTGAAGGATACGCTAGTTCTCATTGCAAAAGTACTCATAAAGTACTCATCCATTTTTCCTTTCATAGGGCTTAACGTGTTTATGTTTTATAAAGTAAGACTAACATGGAAGCAAATACTAATTGTATAGTTTTGATGAACTGTAAATATGACTTTAACCTCTCCACTATCCTTTCTATTAAAATTATTTCATGACAGTTTTTTTTCTGTGGTGTTATTGTATGTCTGACTTAGTGGCCAACACATAAAAGACAATCTATTTTATTTTTAATTATGAATGATGTTATTTTATTTGCGATATCGTCTCCATGGTGTTCATAACGTAAGGCTGTGATCACCAACACACCACTATCAGAGAGGTGATGTATTGCTGTTCCTTTCCCCTCACACATCATTAACTGTGTAAAACGCTGTGTGCTTCAGGCTTGCCGAGACACGTTAAGGTGAACACATGGAGAACAGTCACAGGGTGTGAAGGACCCTGCAGCACACGTGAATGAAATGATTTTAGAAGTATTTCAATTTCAATAAACTTTATTTTTGCTCCCATTCTACCCAAATACAACACATCAAGGTGGTCATATTGAACATTTCCCTATGTGTCGAGACCATAACAAGTACACGTTTAATAAATACAAAAATCAATGTATAAATACAAATAAATAGACAGGATATTACGTGCCAAAAAAAGTAAGATCCTTTTTTTCTGAACTAGCAGATGGCTTTCACAATGTTGAATTTTTCAAAAAAGACAATACTTCTACGTGTGTATAATACTTGCATTCAGGTTCACAGTTTTAAGGATACAACTCTGGGTAGAGAAAGCAACGTAAACCGATGAGGGTACACAGTAAAGTACAATGAAGTATGGTATTTGGATCTTTTTCAGTTCGATTAAATAGATATTTCTGGGCTATATAATAATAATAATAATAATAATAATAATAATAATAACAATAACAACAATACCACCATTTTTTCCAAAAGCTTATACCAGGATGTGATGATATAACAATACATGTAGTGCTATTGGAACTCAAAATCTAAAAGTAGAGTAATCTGCTTCTTGAGTTCGTCTTTTTCTCAAGTCATTGATCCCATAGCGTGACATTCACAAAGGGCTCTTATTGCGCAGCACAGATATTCCCTCAGAAAAAAGGCACTTAATCTCCCCTTCATAACACAAGGTTTCTCGAAGCACACACGACACACATTCTCCACTGCGTATCTAAAACAGCAAAGTTAAGATCAATTAAGGTCCCTAAAAAAAAAAAAAGAAAAAAGAAAAAAAAAATCTGCAAAGGAAAAGACTGACCCTTTGGAATCTACAGCGAAGAACTAAACGAAAAATGATTTGAGAGTCTCAATAAACGACTTTACAGATTATAGTGCAAAAGTGTGTCAAGGCCATGCCTCTCTCAGTATAATCAAGTGTACCAATTAGTGAAGGTCGTTTCAAACACGCGAGAAACTAAATGAAAAGGTCATGTGACCTTGGAGCACTACACGACGGACCGTCACAGCTTCTACAGCCATTGTCGGATGGTCCTTCATAAATAAAAAGGGAGGCCTACTGTACCTCAGGCCTGATCAGCTTATATTAGCTAAGGTTTGTGGATGTGTGAGCAAGTAGTGTGACACCCAAGGCAGGCCAAAGGCAGATTCATGACTTCAAAAAAATAACAAAAATTTAATTAAAATAAACTTAACACAAAATTACAAGGTGTGCACCATTGTCATGGGTGGCCAGGAACTAGCCGAGGGTAAGGAGAGGGAGAGAGAACTCCCAGGTCAGAGAGAGGGAGACAGCAACAGGCCTCCCTTGTGAAAGAGAGAGGGAGACATGCCTCCCTAGTCAGAGAGAGGGAGGACATGCCTCCCTAGTCAGAGAGAGGGAGGACAGGCCTCCCTGATCAGAGAAAGTGAGGACAGGCCTCCCTGGTCAGAGAAAGTGAGGACAGGCCTCCCTGGTCAGAGAAAGTGAGGACAGGCCTCCCTGGTCAGAGAAAGTGAGGACAGGCCTCCCTGGTCAGAGAAAGCGAGGACAGGCCTCCCTGATCAGAGAAAGTGAGGACAGGCCTCCCTAGTCAGAAAGAGGGAGACAGACACTGCTCCAGGAGGAAGCAGAGAGCAGCAGGTTTGGCTGGCTGGATGGGTGGCTAGCGGATCCAGCTTGGAAGGAGCGATTATAAGTGAGTGACAGAACGTTAGAGGGACGGAGGTTGCAGCCAGGCAGGCCTCTAGCCCGTGAGGCAGCCTATTCAAAGTCAGTCATTATTTATTCCTCAGGCAAAACAGCCGTTGGACTTTTTCAGTCTTTTCAGGCACAAACGCCTTCAGGTAGCTAGCCGCTACCAAAGGAACCAGCCAGACAGCTAACTACCAACAGCCATTTCACGGGATCTTCAACCCAAAGGCGTTAAAACCAACCAAATCGAATTCCGCTTCCTCTTAAGGCATCGACCAATGAGGCCGCCGCGCCGCGCCGCCGCCGCCCCCCCCCCCCCAACCAACCAATGAGGCGGCTGCCTCAGGGGCAGCTGACCGGGGGCCCGGCCAATCAGGCGTCGGCGTGGTGCTGGAGCAGCTGGACGACGTAGCGGAGGCGGTGGCGGAGCTCGGCGGAGCAGCCCATCTCGGCGAGCATGCTCAGTAGGTAGGTGTAGGAGGCGCGCTCGCGGCTGATGTAGGTGAGGAGGTAGGAGCCGTCGGCGGACTTGCAGAGGATGATCTTGGTGTGGTCAGTGTAGAAGTTCACCTGAGGAGTTCAGAAAGAAGGGAGGGGAGTGTGAGATACGGAACAGATAGAAGAATAAAAACCAACCGCACTCTAATCGTTTTCTTTGATGTGGACGACGTGAGGTGAATGATTACATATCATTATTAAATCATTGTTTTTTTTGAAGTCAAATGAAATACATGTTTTTACAGTGTGTGTGTGTGTGTGTTTGTGTGTGTGTGTATAGTATCAGTAGACTTGACTTCTTATGAAACAGGTGGAATGCATTGCAGAGATGTGCAGCGTGAGTGCGGCTTCCTGTTCTGACCTGCAGGGTGCCGTTGTTGAACAGCATCACCAGAGCGTGGTCCGTCTTCACCCACTGCAGGAGGAGAGGAGGAGGGGACGAGGGCGACGGCTTCTCCTCACACTGCAGGTCTCCCCCCTGGAGAAAAGACAACACACACACACAATAAAGGTCATTTGAATAATTAAAACACTCCATTTCCACCTTCATATTATGCATTTTAAACCAAAAATAAATTACAGCCCTGAGGAAGATTTTTAGTCTGTAACTAGTCAATTACATGGTTTGGCCAGTTTTAAAATGGACTCGAAATTAAATCTTCTAAAAACAATAGCCTTTGAATTACTTAAAAGGCAAACTACGATTCAAATCGTCACAGGGCCAGCACACTACAACACCCATAATGCCCCTGGTTCGAAACCACACACACACCTCCATGAGGTTCTGCTCCATGTAGTTGGCCATGAGCTCCACGATCTGCTTCTGGCCGCGGAGCTGCTCCGGTAAGGCGCTGGCTGAGAAGGTGAAGTGCTTGTTGTTGGTCAGGCAGTAGTGTACCGTCCTGAGGAGAGAGGGGGTGAAGGGCGGGGAGGAACAGGGATTAGCTTTCAAAACCGAAAATAAAAAACGACATCACGCAGGCCATGCTTTATTGAAAGGAGATATGGACATGTTTTAAAGCGTGCTCAGGGTTTCTTTAAAAAAAGAAAATGAAAAAAAAAAAGAGATCAAACATTTAACAGTCAGAAGCTCGTCTGATAAATCTTTCATTATTGCAAAAAGGGGGAAGGAAAACATTTTAGAAATAATCTAAATCTACAATCTAAACGTTTATAACAACAAATAATACACTACATGATTATGATCATTACTATTGACAGTGGTTCTTACTTGCGCTGCTCACACAGACTGAAGTGGGTTCCCTCTGTAAACAGCACCCCGATGTTCTGGTTGGACAGCTGGTAGCCGAAGCCGTACTTGTTGGAGTAGTCGACCCATTTGGTGACCCATATGAAGGACCTGGGCCTGGAGAGACACGGAGGGTTTCTGGTGGCTGGGGGGGGGACAGGGGACGGAAGAGAGAGACGGTCACATTGTACATTAATTATGATTACTTTCTTATAGCAGGAGACTTGAGCAAAACATTCTGCACATTCCATTAGGTATTCAAGCAGAATAGTAACGTTTTAAAAGCTATTTTAATCTTTGATGAGTCAGCAACTTTGTTTCGTGGGTGTGTGTGTGTGTGTGTGTGTGTGTGTGTGTGTGGGGGGGGGGGGGGGCTACAAAATGAGCACCTGAAGCCTTGCAGACAGGGACTCATGCACTCATGTCCAGATAATACGCTGTCACGGTTCACGATCAGTCTGTGGTGTGCCGCAATCACATTCATGCATTATGAACACACAATAAAACAATAAAGAAAAAAATAACTCCGGCCTATTTTTAGACGCTGCGATTTTACCCTCTCCTTAGGGAGCCGGAAAGAGAGAGAGAGAGGGGTGGATTGAAGGGCTCATTAACAGCAGGTGCTGCAGTTTATTCAGGCTTCACAGAGAGACCGAGAGAGAGACACGGAGGAATAACGAGAGCCATTTTGAAGCTTCTCGCCAGGCCCTGTATGACTGTGTGTGTGTGTGTGTGTGTGTGTGTGTGTGTGTGTGTGTGTGTGTGTGTGTGTGTGTGTGTGTGTGTGTGTGTGCGTGCGCGCGCGTTAAAGAGACAGGGACAGAGATGTACACAAGGCTTACCTGTAGGCATGGCTGCCAGACAGCTGTTGAGCACCGTCATGGCTGACTCAGCGACCGCAGCCGGGGTCAGGACGTCTTCACACGCTGGAGAGGGGGAGGAAAGAAAAGAAAAGGAGGGAGGAGGAACACCATTGGGAAGGAGGGAGGAAAGAGAGAAAGAGGGTAGGGAAGAGAGTGGGGGGGAAAAAACAAGTCTTAGCTCATCACCGCTGGAACAGTGACTCAAGCTCTTGTCAGAGACATGAAGCCAAGCTGTTTTCCCCAAACAGGAAAGCACCAATACAAACACACTACAGACAGTCTTTTCAACAGGACCATCTGGCTACACAGAGAAGAGGAATATGTCCTAATTCAGAACCATCAAAAAAAATTAAATATTAAAGTCTCTAGTGAGATTTAAAGGCAGTTTGACACAAATTCAGGCAGCTCTTTTTTTTTGGGTCACTGACGTTTTCAAAATGTGTGTGTACATAGTTAGCCAGTTAGCGGCTGTGTAGGGTAGCGTCTTACGTTCAGTGCTGCTGGCCACAGTGCCTTTGAATGAACGGGAAATGGACTTCCTGGACTCCTCCTCAGCGGGCGTGTCCATTGGCCCAGAGCTGATCAGCTGACCTGTGGGGGACGTCACCTGTGCAAAGAAAAACAAGATGGCCTCCGTTAGATCAGCAGAGCCCACAAGTTTCCACTACGGAACTCGAGAAAAATTAAAATCAGATATAAAGCAAATGCTAAAGCTAAAACGCAAGCTGCTCATATGCAATTTTTTAAAAGGCTGGGTTCCATTGCATTCAGGGGAATTAAATTGCTCTCAAGTTCCTATTCTATGCTACGTAGTCTAATCATGCAGATGGTCTGGTTCACAGATGGTTCATATGAGAGAAAAAAAAAAAAAAAAAAAGTCTTGAACTCTCATTAAAGTTCTGCTCTATGCATAACGTGCTGAACTTGCATTTTGTCCCAGAGTCTGAAATCTTCTCTGAATATGGGTCACACAGTTAGCTACCGGCCGTGCACTCAACACAGGTTGTTCAGGGCAATACAACGCGGAGCAGACCACATGAACATTATCAAGACCAGCCACCAGAACAACAACTTCTGCCCTCTGAACACTATGAATTAAATATACGCCCAAAAACATGCAGCAACAAAACATAATCTTTACACCGAGATGCACTGCACTGCTACTATACAGGCTGGGCTCTTATGAAGGAAAGTCTTTCACTTATGCATGCCTTTTATCAGCATGCTTATCTGCCCTTTTTAATGGTTCCCTCCCTCCCTCCCTCCCTCCCTCCCTCCCTCCCTCCCTCCCTCCCTCCCTCCCTCCCTCCCTCCCCTGTACAGGGGAATCACAGAGCAGCAGACCGCCTCCACCTGCCATCCAACGCTTTGAAGCGAGAGATAAGATTGAAAATCGACTTTGAAACCTCTGCTCTGGTTTCGGCTGGCGCGTCGTTAAAGAAAGCTGAACGGATGGAAAGCTCTGGTTTTAGGCAGCGCGTCGTTACAGAAAGCTGAACCGATTGAAAGCTCTGGTTTTAGGCCGTGCGTCGCCGTGGCTAAGAGGAAGCAGCGCCTACCTCGTTGGGTCCCACCGTCTTGTAGCTCATCTGTCTGCTGATGGAACACTTGACAATGCCGGACACCAGCTTGGATATGTCGTCCTTCTCCTCGGTCGGAATCTTGTCGGCTGTGAACGAAAGCGGAGACACCAATTCACAGTTTAGAAAAAAGGATCTTAACGCACGGTAAACACACGTTGACGCGTTCGGCCGAGATGGATTCTCGGACTCGCGGCGATCACCCGGCTTTGGGTGATCTGTGATTTATTCTGTGATCATTGCCGGCCGTGCCGCTTCCCTACCTTTGGCTTTCTTCTTGCCAAAGAGACTCTTGGCCATCTTAGTGAAGAACTTCTTGGCAGGGCTGGGAGGGTGGAGCTCTGGGACCGTCACGCAGCTACTGGGGGGGAGTTTGTCGGGGGTGAAACCCTAGAGAGAGGGAGGGAGATGAAGGGATGAAAGAAGAGAAAGTAATGAAAACGATGGACGGAGGAAGGAGAGCGAGAGACAGATTAAAAAAAGGAGAGAATAAAACAGGATGGATTAAGAAAGACAAGACGTGGGAGAAGGCAAGATATGAGTAAGGAGTGGGGAGGGAGAGAGAGAGAGAGAGAGGGAGGGGGAGAGAGAGAGAGAGAGAGAGGGAGAGAGAAAAGGAGGTTTAGTATGCAAGCAGCTGGAACACAAGGTCTGCATCTTAAAATCAACCACTTAGCATGATTAAACAAGTCCCTCTAATCAAAAGACGTCTCCCGTCTCAAAGAGCACAGGATGTGCTGCTGGACGTAGAGGTGCAAACCATACCAGGCCCAAGTAGGATATTATATCTAATAAACGCCCTATCGTTCTGAACCAAAACGATAGAAACGCTTCCACAACAATGATAACCGTTACGTTAAATACAAAACATTAGTATTTGATGAGCCTCATCTAGCCCTAATGTGGTGGCGCGGTGACGTGTAGCCTTGTGGAAACCCCGCAGCCCCTCAATGCTCTGCTCTCCCTGGCGAGCCATTTTGTGTAAGAGCAGTGAATGAACGGGCCTTTTGTCTGGGCACGGTGCTGATCAATGGCTGCCGTGGCACGACAAGGGGTCTGATTGATGACGACGCAGAGCTCATGCTGAACGGCTAACTAACCAGGGGGAAAAAGGAACTACAGGGCGTGCGGAAAACGGGAACTACAAAACCCAACAGTCAACTATGCCGCAGTCATAAGAATAATCTTGATAACAACCGATGGTAATTTGCTCCAATCCCTCCCAACACATACTTATCGATAAAGATCTTAAAACTCCCATAACCCCTAAACAAAGGAGGTGAAGAAGATGATAACGGAGCGTACTTTAGTGAAGAAGTCATGGTTGAGGATTTGGTCCAGGGTGAGCCTATTGGCGGGGTTCTTCTGCAGGATGGCCGTGATGAGTTTCTGGGAGGCGGGGGACAGGGTGGAGGGCAGGGTGTACCGCACGTCCTTGATGCACTTGTAGGTCTCTTTCAGATCCAGGGTCTCAAAGGGAGGGTTGCCGCACATCAGCGTGTACCTGAGCGGATGAGGAGGAGCGGGTTGGAAACTGGCAGGACTGGTTCGTTTGCGATTGGAAGGCTAAAGGTTCGGTAGGAACTTGGCTGTTGTGAAGCATGTTGACATTGCAGCAAGTACAGTCCATATAGAATGGTAAGATTAGATTGGAACCGATAACTACCATAGGATTAACATTTGAGCAGTAAAGCATATATCCAAGTTGATGATTAAATAATAGTTAACTCTAAAAAAAAAAAAAACGTTCCTCGGTCTGCCCTTCAGAATGCTTATGAAAATGTAAAATATATTAAAAATAGCTTGAATTGTAATAAAAGCCTGGCTTGAATTGTAATATAAGGACACCATTAGCCCTTCACAAACACAAGTAAAACTTTAATGCGTGCCTTGTTAGCAGAGCACTGCTGCAAAAGACGCGTAGTCACCCGGTATAAATCAAAATAAAGTAAACAAATAAAGTAATCAGATAATCAGGTCAATAAAGAAAGGGACTGAACACTCACATCACACATCCCAGTGACCAGACATCAGACTCTGTGCCGTGGCCTTGGCGGTTCAGAACCTCGGGGGCGAGGTAGTTCGGGGTGCCACAGATGGTTCTAGTGGAGAAAACGGGTCGGGTTAGACGACCTCAGTAAGAACAGGACCTACCGACAGGTCAGGGGTCTACAAACTGTCATCCGACACGGGATGCGTACTGAAAAGGGACACCTGTAGTTTGGGGTGGTAGGCCGATGGTCTAGTTGTTAATAAAGTATGTCTATAAAAATAAAATTAACCGTTAAAAAGTCACTTACTTTTTCCTCTGCTCGGCTGTCTCCAGCTTGGCGGCGAGCCCAAAGTCCCCTAATCGCAGGTCCATGTTCTCGTTCACAAAGAAATTACCTGTGAGAGAAACAGAAAGATCACGTGTGTCAGCTCGGCATTCCAGAGTCGGCTGAGGGGGGGGGGGGGGGGGGATGATGGGATATTTCCAGAAACATGCTGATGGGGGGGGAAAGCACATTTCTAGGACACTGTCAGAGCTCTGCCAGATACACTCTAGTGCTTTGACATGATGTGGCCTTTCAATCTACCACGACAGGAGCACGAGGTCAAAATGGACCAAATGACTAATTGCACCAAATTATTAATGTGGCAAAGTAAAAGAAAAAAAAACAAGAAGTCTTTAAAAAAAATGACGAAAAATCCAGGCCCCGTCTGCCCAGTCTCCACGTACGCGGGATTACCTAGTTTGAGGTCCCTGTGAAGGATGCCACGGTTGTGGAGGTATTTGAGGCCGGAGATGATCTGCCGCAGGTAGTACCGCACCTCTGGGTCCGTGAGCGTGTGACGCGCCTTCCAGATGTGTGCCAGCGACTGGAGAAAACAGACAGAGAGAGAGAGAGAGAGAGAGAGAGAGAGAGACGGCGTGTCACTTCATGACCAGACCCCCTTTTCTTTCTAATTTCCGCAGCGCACGCTGTACAGAGGAAGCCACACTGTGCACATGCAGAGTACCTTACACATGCAGCGTGAAGATGGGCTCACGCATGCACGTACACACACACACACACGCCCCCCACTTACCTTTCTACTGCAGAGCTCGAGGAATATGTAGATGTTGTCGTGGTCTTCAAAGTGGTGTGAGAACTTGACGACGTGTTTGTGTGACAGGGTTTTGTGGAGCTCGATTTCATTGGTGATCTAACCATAGAGAGACAACGAAATCAGTCAGCTAGTCCACATGCGACTTGACAATCGAAATGCCCTTGAGCAGGGTGTATACCGTTATGCCAACATAATTCTGGGCCATCATTAAAAAGCATTTCAATATGATTCTACCTTATCCCGCTGGTGGGGCTTGGATACTCTGCTTTGTGGGATCACCTTCACGGCATACATTTTGTTTGAGGCCAGGTCTGTCATTTCGTAGCATCTTGCAAAGCCACCCTTGAGGAGCGGAAAAGACAAAACACAAACACCAGTCACTACAAGCCGCAGGTCTCAAGATCTGCAATGGCTATCAATCGATGCCAGCAGCAAAGCTTGTGATTCTGGATCGATACAGGGCTGCACAACTGGCAACATGATTCAACAGTAGACAGTACAGATGACCAGGGCAGACTCACAATTTTTTTTTTTTTTAATAAAATTCAAAATAAATACAGGGCCGTGTTGAAGATAATTAATTTTAAATGACAATGGCAACATAATGGTACAGGCTAATGTGATTATGAGTTCTCTATCATTTTAAGCCTGAAGTGAATCCGTCTCAAGTCATTACACTGCATTGGCAAGACGATTTCCGCAAGGCTATGCGGCAGCAGGCAAACTAACCAGCAGGGACGATCAACACGTAGGCTAGATCAGAATGCAACATAATAACAAAATGATGATGGGGTTACAATGCTGGCGTTAACAGTTTAACCATCAATTCATTGAACCACGGTTTCTTATAAATATCGGAGAATGATATGCACAGATTGTTCTTCTCAAGCTTCAGACAAAACGCAAGAAATCATGCGAAGTGTGTTCGGCACACGCGCCGCCTTCGCTTGATTCATTCATTCATTCATTCATTCTATAGAGAATGAATGACGCGCAAGGAAGAGTTAGTCATATCCTCCAAGACACGAGGTCATTCCCGCAACGAAGCACTCATTTTAGGAGCGTGGATATGATCAGCTTGAATTCGGAATCGTTGACAGTATGATCTGGTTGTGTCAGTCTAAATGCGGTCGGAATAACGACAATCATAGCAGCAATCAATTGTTGCCTGCTATGACGATCCTTCGATTCCATTGCTTTTCCCCTTTAATATGTCATCTCATATCAACTCAATAAAATGATAGACCAACGTTACCTTTCCTAGGAGCTTCCCTTTGCTGTAAGATCTCCCTGATTTGGAATCCGTCACCACCTGGGCGAGTTCGGGTTTGATTTGTTCCGATTTAACGTTAGTATTCCTGTTTGGCTTGGCGGTTGGAACTTGTCCAAGCTCCACGCAAGATTTGAATGAATTCGGATTCATCCTTGGACATGAGCTGCGCTGAGAAGACGTAAAACAAACGGTGTCCATTCAACGGTAATACTTCAGTTTGTATATCCTTTCAATGTTTAGTCCAAAGCGTTATGCAGCCTTCTTGAAATCGAGTCCATCTCATCTGACATGCTCAGACAGTTTTCCCCGTATATAAACTGACTCTGACGTCATGGGGAAGGGGCGGGTGGGTAGGTAGTTCAATTCTGGAGAAACTCAAGACGATTTGCCCGCCCAGTGCACATTTACTTTTCCAAAGGGGAGCTTCCGTTTATTCTATGCAAAAAATAAGAAAATCTTATCAGCCAATCATGGTCACGTCACTAGCTATTTATTAGTGAAACTGAAACTTCACCAGTAACCACTGTGAACTAACACATTGACATCTTGGCCACAAGAAAATAACATGTTTAGATATGATTTCTTTTTGTGTCATATTTCAAAACACTAGGGTGTTTCTAACAGTACAACTAATTAAATAATGCTGATATTCAGTTGATCATTTCTAATCTCACTCAAATTCACACCCTCTTGATTAAGAGCCATGTGCAACATTTACATGACAATAGGTCATGAGTGAATTTGAGTGAATCATGGAATTTACCGTGAGTGCAAAGTAGGCTGAGATCGCCACCTGGCGGACACACAGTACAACTTCATTTTCAGTAGGGGAACATGTTTTATCCAGAGGTTCAGTGCCTGTACCAATTTGGAATTTGGGACTTTTGTAAAGACTACAACCGAATTCACACAGGCAACCCATATATTAATTAGTGTTTATTATATTATAACTGAAATAATTATTTTATTTCTATTAGACTAATATTAGGCCTAATATTAGGAGTACAACAGTAAAACAATTCCCAAAGGATAAAGATATGTTTATTATCTGACATGAAAACCTGAGCGACCAAATACCAGACACATGGTATACATCTATGACTCACAATCATATGAGAATGTTTTCAAAATTGTATTTTTATGGCATAGCACACACATCATTGCATTACATTAAAGATGTTCATCAATTATTACTTTGGAATGATCTTGGAACGAGGAATTTACTCTTATCTATTAGAATCTTCAAGCAAATAAACTTTTGAGTTGGCAATGGAATGCTAAACAAAGTAAACACATCACAACAAGGACAACAAAACCGGGGCAGTTAAAAACAAAACAGATTCACAATCAACCCCCCCCCTCTCCATGCACTTCTGGAAGACGTGGGGTGTAAATGATGTCAACACGGCGTCAACTTGTTCTTTCATTTCCAAGCATTCCTCAAGTCTCTTGACCCGATCAACTAAGACCTTCTCTTTGAAAAAACCAAGGAGGCAAACAAAAACAAACAAACAAAAAAAAAGAAACGCATGGGTCTTCAACTGGGGTCAGGGGTTGAAATGAAGCATATCGATCGCTAACTTGTCGTACCATCTCAATTCCATCCACAATTTAACTCTAGCTAGTGAGGGAAGATTAACCCAGGCCTAGTCTGAAAAAGTACCAGACAAGCGCGCTTGATTTCCAACCCTGACTGGGGTTCTCGTGACGGGGCTCACAGTTCCATCATGTCCCCCAGGCCCCCTCCCGTAGCTCTCTTCTCCTGGGACTCGGACCAGGCCTTGTTGATGGTGCGCTTCATATCGTCATCCCCCTCGGAGTAGACCTTCTTCAGCATGGACATAATACCATCGCTGGGGTCGGCGTTCTCCTCCATTTTAGGCTTACTGTGGACGGCGAGTGGTTAAACGTTTTCCACTGTTGGTGTCTATGTAAAAACGACTATTAATGAAGAAAATATTTACATATTTTACAGTTTCCACTGTCAGTTTCTATGTAAAAACTACTATTAATAAAGAAAATATTTACATATTTAAAGTTCTCCACTGCCAGTTTCTATGTAAAAACAACTATTCTTAGAAACATATTTCCATATTCAAAGTGGTCCCTCTAAATTAGAAATCTGGTTACAAATCACATTTGACTGCTAATGGCCTACCGGACTGAATGCCAAAATCAGAAGACACTTTGACCCCCTACTCCATGAAACGGAAATGATACTTCTATGTTTACTTACTCCTTGTCCTTTGCTTGCTTTTCTGCCTGCGTTAGGCATTCCCAATTCTTGGTTGCTGTCTTCTTACACATAACAATGACCATGTCGGTCTTTATCTGGAAAACAATCACATACCGACATAAAGTCACAAGGAAAAGATGGGCTTAATGCAGAGTGATGAAGAGGAGCTGACAATGTACTCTTAGATTTGGGCATACGTCATCGTGAGGATGTAGATTGACTTGCTATTCAACGTGAAAGAGAGTTTTGGAACGGTGGACCCTGATCTGGAATGATTTGTTTTTTTCCTAGACTGCCATTTTAAAAGTAGATCAAAGTAGATGCAAGATAAGTGGTAGTCGTTATAGGCTAAAATGTATTATCTGCAAACCAATGGTGTCACATGTTGTCCCATGATGCGTATTGCATGAATCATGTCACAACAACCTTCCACCACAAATGACAATCCACATAGAAAAATATATATGTCGTTTTAGCGGAGGGTAAGAATCGCCCTTATTCTGACCCATCGAAGGATTAGAAAGAGTCTTCTCCAATTCTGTCCTTTCAAAAAACAGTTGGAAGTTTCACTTTATGTGTTAAAATAAAATGGTTGTGACTCAAAACTGGTTGGCCACACAACTCTGGTGGGCCTTTGGTAGAAAGCCAGCAGAGGTCTGGAACTGTAGCTCACCTTTTTACAGCTGTCCTTGGCATTGATGGGAGACATGAGGCTGCGGAGGGTCATCTCATGGTTCTTCCCACCCAGCTCTTTAACCAGCATAGAAAACCCTCTGCAGGACGGCAAGGAAAGGCCACAATCGCAACACATCATTATCCTTTATCCCAGCTTAACATGGATTCTTATGAAGTCAATTGCCAGATAAAACCTTGATGTGTTGCAAACAACTATTTCAGAGAAGATGAAGAATATTTTTCTTACAAATAAATAGCATGCAGGTGTAACTAGTAGCTGATGTAGTCAACTACTAAATGCTGATTGTGGGAGTAGGTAGGACGGTCCCTTTGCTCTCAGTAAACGTATGACCCAGGCGGCACCATACCTGTCTGTGAAGGTGACCTCTACATTTTCTGCGGGGATCTTGTGCACGCCGTTTAGCGTGATGTAGATTTTAACAAATTTATCCGACTGGTCCCACCCTGCAACACAAAGGATTTTTTTTTTCAAAAACAATTTTACATAGTTTTCTTTTTAAAACAGTTATTCGTTATTTAGCTACAGTATGACATTTTATTTTTAACTCCCTGTTAAAACTTTAAGTAAATTCTAACACAAAACTGTTATTAAAACACTTGCAAAATAAACTGGTTAATTGCCAGTAACAGTCTTTTTCTATTCAGTATCACTTTCATGCAAACTATTGAGAGAACAGCGTAGCCTTTCATTTCAAGTAGAACGTATCTAATAAGATAACAGTAGTGAGAGCACAATGTGCCTTACCATAGTTTGTTATCTTGACTGTGTATGCTGCTTTGGCAGATGATGGATCTGCCTCTCTCTTCTCTTTCTGTTCCTTCTGAAGTCGTTTGGCTGCGATTTCACGCTCCACCTTACTCTGTTCTTGTTTTAATACCTCCTGCACACGTTTCCTTTCTGCTTTCTCCAGAAGGCCACAGATCTCCTGCAGGTCTACCTCCAACTGTTTGATCTGTCAAAACACATATTTTCATTCAACAAATTATACCTTAGCTTTTGAACTATTGATCACGGTGTATAGCTAGGCATAGTTCACTAGTTAGTCATTTTAATCTACAACACAATTTAATCTGATTAGAGTCCATGACTCTAAATGGGCAAGTAGTGAAGCCTTTGATATTAAGTCCTGACAATTGCTCAAGGTGGTACTAGGACCACGAACGTAACATGGTGTGCACATTTCCAATTTCGACGGTCTGTCACGGAAAAGTCAATTGTAGAATGCCAACTATATGCGTGTGTTAGTAAAATCAGCGGACACATCGGACAGATCAAAAACTGTGACATGAACAACAGTTTCATTTTCATACCCGGTTATGAGACAAGAATGTTCTAGCAAATTATTCCCCCGCCATTAATCGATTCGTTAGCCAAATTATTTCCATTAAAAACAACCATAACACGCAGAAAACACATTGGGCTGCCATCATTACCACTTGCTAAACTGTCACTTGGCTCTATATGTTCGCATTGTTACCTAAAATACATTCATTCGATAACGATAGCTAGAATGTGGGTGCAATCCAGATGCAAAACCTAGTCGTTAGCTTGGTAACGTAATCGCTGGCTAACTCATTAGCTTATATATTACATCACGCATTAAGCGGATCGCTGTAATAAATCGCAACCAATTTATAGTTACTTCTGATACCTGCTCGTTAAGGTCCATTTGGGTCGTTAATAACTGTGTAGTTTATATACAAGTTAAGTGCTATATCTTCCCTGATGCAGCTACCAGTGAGTGAGCGCTCCTGTGGATACGATTTGTGCGAGAGTACCACACATTGTGGTCCGCCGTCATTCAAAAGTGAGGATTGATCTTTGACTTGAGTTCCGCTATGAAAATTGTTGTCGAAAATAAAATAATCAGTTACACGTCCGCAACTAACGCGTGCCTTGGTATTGTGATTGTATACTTAATCATTTTAATATCAGAAAAACCTGTAGATAATCATCTCAGGTACGTTTTTCTGTTTAATAATTTAATGATATATGGTCTAATGGACCTGGAACTTCAAAATTTAAAAGTAAAAGAAGTATAGCAGAGATATAACATTTATTTTTTCAATACAGTCACTAAAATTTACATTTTCGTTTGTGAGGTTTTATTTTGTAACTGTTGAATATAACAGTGAATATATAAGAGGGAGGGACTATAATAACAAGGCTCAACTTATATCTTTCAACAGTCACTAACACAATAGGAGCTTTGCAAAATGTTCATCTGTTTTTGTAGGCTGATCCTGTTAAACGTATCGAGACTAAAACGTGCTACAACTCCAAACTTTAGGTTTATGAAATGTGACATGTGTAGACCAACAGCGTAACATCTTCCGCCAGCAAATCAAAACAAAATTGATTTATTAAAGATTCCACAAAAAAATATATACCGCGGTCAACTGTAGCACAATGCGATTGAGTAAACAGGCAGGTCGCTCAATCACCACATTGCTCTCTGAATCCCAGACATCTGATTATGGTCGGCAAGGTGACGGAAGACGATACGGCTCAGGCGCCACCTGCGTTTGACTCCGCGGGGTCGTGAGGTCATCACACATCGGTTGCGGATCCGTACCGGGCAGCTGTCTCTAGGCAGAGCAGCGATCTCTTTGTCTGCCACTTCCTGTAAAGACAGGTATTGTTGTAAAACAATAAAACTAAGTGCAGTAAAATGTAAAGCACTAAATGTGTAGTAAGACAAACGTGTGAGATAGGAAACAAGACGCCACAACCTTTTCAGTTTTCTGTATTAATCTGTTTAGCAGATAAATAGGCATGAACGAACATGAATAGCTCAAAATCAGCATAGAAAAACCAGTCGATAAAAAAAAAACGTATTACTTATTTTACATGGAATTTGAGCTCCCTAACTAAATATAACCGTCTCTTTTTGTATATGTCATTCATAAAGTGAAAAGACACAGTTAAGCGAGGAGAGGTTTATATACCTGTAGTTCCTTAGGCAGAATTGTGTTCTTCCTCAGGGCGTTGATTCGTAACCTCTCATCTGCATAGTCAAAAGCCATCTGTCTTCTCTTCACGTCTCGAAGCATCCTCCAGTCCACATAGTAACCTCTGACTTGCTCCACCGCTCCCCAGCAAGTCCTCAAAGCCTTAAAGAAAAGTGTGAACAGATAGAAATATAAAAACTTGGGAAAAGCACTACTTTTTATTTGATATTACAGTTAATAAGTGTGCCATAGCCAACTATGCTCATAGGATATGGCATTTGTTCGTCTGAAAGTGTGCAAAATGCAGGGTTGTTTCCTTTGGGAATCCACTCGACACTGCGTAACTGGTGTCATGCAGCAGAAATTACATACCGATATCCCATTGCTCTAGTTATTAGCTGGTGTGCTAAACAATATATATTTCACTCAACCAACAATATACAACTATGTAGGTGTCGATTGGGTTTTAAAGAAAATTATGAAAAAATCTTTGCCCCAGTAAAACATGTTATGAAATGAATAGGCAAGAACAGCTGCCATGTAAATTCATTAGTTTTGATTCCACCAGTTATACATTAGCAATACTATTCAAATATTAGTATTAGTATAACTATTCAAAGCTAAGAAGTAAGAAAAGTTTTCTGCTGTGGTTCATCAACTTCAACTTGGGTACGAAGGAGGCAAGATGCGATTCAATAGGGAGCTTGCAACCAGCTTTAGTCTACTTTAGAGGTTTCTACAGTGTCTTTAGGAGGCGCACATACTTCTTGGGAATTGTAAGCTGAATTGAGCTATTAGTATTACTGACAGTTGGCATGTAACAACGCAAAGTAATCGTGCAGTGAATCTAGCACAAGCGTCTAAAAACGTTAGCTTAGCCTAGTATCTCTCGATCATCATGCTATCCTAGCTGCATTCAGGGTTAAACCGTACATCTTAATAAAAAGCAAGTGCGTGGGCAACTATTTCAACTGAAACAGTCACATGCGTTGCCCGTTCGAAGTTACCTGCTTAGGAGCACAAAACGAAGAATAAAGGACATTTAACCCCGAACATGTAATCCTGCAAGCAGCCATGTTCACCACGTCTTCTTCTCCTTAGCCAATCTTTGAAAATATGTACTGGAGTGCCACCTAGCGTTGAAGCTGAGGTAATGGTTACTGTACAATTATATGATTTCTTTCATCTTTATAAAAATATTATATTCAGTGTGTAATTCTATTTACATTCATAGTTTTTTAAATTTCCCAAATTCCTATTTTCAGTAACTGACTAAATGGAATATGGAATGTCAATATTTTGATAAATGAATAAAGACATACAATTTTAAAAGAACAAGAACATTTTTATTCTGCAGCATCTTCCTTGTAATATCTCACTTGAGCCAGAGGATGGCAGTGTAGGTATATGTGCTGGTGCCCTAAACCTTTATTATATGATCCATCCACACACACTGTCTCACACACAGCGAGGAACTGTACATGTAGGTATTTTTTAGCTCCTGTAAATATACTGGGTCTATAATCAAATCAACTCCTAGCATACCTACAAAATAAAAGAACACATTATAGTGTGAGAAACAAAAAAATACAATAAAAACCTCTAAAATGCTTTCAACTGGAGACCGCAAACCACAGCATTTCCTGTTTGTTCTTTCACTCCGTTGGTGAAAAAAACCATTGTCCATCGAACCACACTGGAAGTGGTCTTCCATCAGAGTTTTCCCAGAATATCATCTTTGTGAGTGAGCCTCTTGGAGATGAGTTCCAGTGTAATCACTAGCACATGACAAATCTCAAAATGTCCATCATAAAGAATTACAATAAAGCCAAACTATGCACCGAATCTTAAAGGTGTCTTAACTGCACCACACTTTAGCCATGAAGGTATACTGCCAGTGTTGTTTAGGGCTTTCATCTAATTCCAGTTCAACTGAGATACAATATGATTTGACATTGGTTTTTATGGTCCAAAAAACATAGTTCATTTACACGTTACCTACATTAAAGTTCTAGTTTTACAAAGTGCAGGATGTTTCTTGATAGTTGGCATCAAACAAAGGCACAAGCAGGCCCTCAAACATATCCCTAAAGGTCTATACCATCCTAGCTTTAATCAGTGTTCCAAGCCAGCAATCCTAGCTACCCTTCTGTTTACCATAAATAGTCTACTTCGACTGGAAGAGATTAGGCATTGTTGCGGCTGATCCTGAACCAAGCATTAGACTGATTACACTGTATAAGAAGAGCCACTAAACTGACGGTTCAAACATCCTAGTGATCTGAATTTCAAAGACATCTCTGGTAATCAATACATTTATAAAACACTGTGTGCAAGAATATTTATAATTTCTGGTCCATCAGATTACACTCTTAGGACTATCGAGCTGGGGGTTAAAATGTTAGTCGAGAGAGGCAAGGTGTTTTGTTATTTTTTGTCTACATAAAAGTATATAACCGTACATCATCGTTATGTGGGGGTGGCATTGTTTCAAACAAAATTGTCTTTCACAGAGGAAAATGACTAGGCTACTCTCCTGTGTGGGCATTTTATATATAAGTTTATGTATATAATAAAGAACTATAACACGGCATGAGTCTAGATCATAAACAATAATGGGTCTCAGACCACACAGGGCCAAAAAGTTTGAAAAGCAAAATAAAACATGCTTTTCTTCTTTCATTTCAACGTACTGTACTTCATCCAATTATGTCCCAGTGCGACAGAAATCGAGCTTTAATGTCAATAACAATACAATGTATGGTTAAGAGTCTTTTGTGGGTTTGACAGGAGAGGGCTGTTTGAATGGAGACAGGTGTCATTGCAGCATGGTCGTTTCAGAAAGAAAAAGAGTCCAGAAATGTTTCGGAAAACCGGCCATGTTCTTCTGTACTTACTTCGATAGTGACATACCTACAGTGACCAAATATATCAGAGTGAACCAGGTTATTGCAGGTTTAATAGAAAAATGTATAATTGTCTGCGGCAATGCCAATACAGTTCGTACAATAACTTTGATAGTTATTTGCACAATTTGTTATTATTTCTTATAATTTTTATGGGCTATTTCCCAGAAGTTGCACCCGCGGTTAGGTAACTGTCCTCAGAATCTGGTCCCTCAGATGGAAACCATTCAGATTCACATGTGGGTGCACGGTGGTGCAGTGGTTAGCACTGTCGCCTCACAGCAAGAAGGTCCTGGGTTTGAATCTGTCCGTGGGGCAGGGGCCTTTCTGTGTGGAGTCCGCATGTTCTCCCCGTGTCTGCATGGGTTCTCTCCAGGTGCTCTGGCTTCCTCCCACTGTCCAAAGACATGCAGGTTAATTGGTGACTCTAAATTGTCCGTCGTTGTGAATGTGAGTGTGAGTGGTTGCCTGTACCTATGTGTCAGCCCTGAGATTGACTGGTGACCTGTCCAGGGTGTACCCCACCCCTCGCCCGTGTCGGCTGGGATAGGCTCCAGCAACCCCAACCCCCCCCCCCCCCCCGCGACCCTGCAAAGGATAAGCGGTTCAGCTAATGGATGGATGGAAGTTCATTCAGAAAGGCTAATGCTAACTTCCAAACCCCAACTTCCTAACCCAGTCCATTAGAATGGGAGGATGACTGGATCCTCATTAACTTAAATTGTTGATGATAGCAATGCAAGCAAAATTCACCTGGCTTTGGGTAAGAGATTTTAAGATGTACAATGTCATAAATTTGTTTCTGTAGTAACGGAAAGAAACACTCCTCTTATAATATAACCTTTAATGAAGATGCACCCTCTCTAATAATACCTTTCACAAATGACTATTGTACACAGGATGTTGTTAAACTCCTGTTAGACACAGACTTACCTTTGACAGAACAGAGCCTTTCTTTTCAGACCTTCAGATCAGGCTCTGTCAAATTAAAACTGTATTTTTAAGATTCTTTTTTTTTAAATGTTTTATCTTAGTTAGTAGCAAAATAATCATTAATTGTGTATTTGTTTATTATTTCAGACCCTGGAAAAAGAGCCCAGTAGATTTGTTTTTGTACTGATGGAGTGCTGGATTGAATTTAAATAGTAAGTAAACATGAGCACATATGAGTATATTTAAGTGTACAGTAAAGTACATCAAACTTGCATGAGCCTTTATTGGATTTAAATGACAGTTTGTACTCAGGTCTTACTGTACACAGCAAATCTGAAAAACAAACAAACAGAATTTTTTTTTTAAATACTTTATTTTTATGATACAGTTATCAACATAACATTGTCTATGTTATAGCATGCTTGTAATACAGTACAAAAGCCTTCTGGCAGCATATAATTATTTATCTTCTTTTTTCAATCACGTCCTCATACTGCATTCCAAAGGAAGCATGCCTTCAAATCACTTTGATTGGAGACCATTAAAGCTCCGGATGCAACTCGTTTAGCGTGAGGCCTGAGTCTGGTTGACTCAGGCGGGGTGCCTGCTGGATTTTTTGGGGGCTGGTGGAATGTGCAGTGTCCCCGCCACCCACCCACCCACCCACCCACCCACCATCCCTTTCATTACCTTGGAAGAAGATTCCCTCTCCTCTTTCTGACTCTCTCTTTTCACTCTTTATTTTTCTCTCTCTCCCTCTCGGCCTTCTCGCTGACTTTTTCTCTCTCTTTCTCTGCCCTCTTTGTCTTTCTCTCTCTCCCTCTTTGCCTTCTCTCTGTATTTCTCTCTCTCTCTCTCTCTCTCTCTCTCTCTTTAATTCTTACTTTCGTTCTTTCTTTCTTTCTTTCTTTCTTTCTTTCTTTCTTTCTTTCTTTCTTTCTTTCTTTCTTTCTTTCTTTCTTCCTGTTTCTTTTATCTCTCCCTCTCTGCCCTCTCTCTCTCTCTCTTTCTCTTTTCTCAGGCCTGCGGCTGGATGACAGCACGACCACCAAGGCCGCCTGTGATGTTGTGTGGTGATCAAGACAAGAGCTTGCAGGAGTGCGGCTATAAGCACATCGCGGAAGTGCAAGGCTATCGTCGGTGAAGAAAGGAACAGCGGCTGCACACTGAGTCAAAGCCGTTCAAACGTGTTGACAACGTTGCGATCTCACTTGGATTTTCGTCAGGTCAGAGAGCGACAGCTCGATGTTTGGACGAAAGCGTCACGGCTTTTCGGTGATATGTCAAATAAAATAAAATACAGCATTACTTGGGAAAAAAGCGTCTAAATCAAGGATCTCAAGTTGCACAAAGTATATTTATTAAACAAAATGTATTTTCAAAAGGACCTGATCTGTAAAGGTATAAAAGTATGAAAAACAATGACAGTAATATCAGATGTATCACGGCACGTAAATCATCTCCGTGTTTGTGTACTTTTTAATAGTTTGCTTGGCAACGTCCCCTTACAAAGCAGAACCATCAGTTGTGGAATGGATTTTCCCTGTACCACAACTGTTTTCTCCATCACAGATCTATAGAGAGACTTTAGAAAGAGTCTCACAGCCAAGCCTCACATTAGATAAACCACACCCTGTTTAGTTATCAGTGCATTACTTGCCGCTGGTTCCATTAAAATAGTAAAACAAAGAAAATGTCCTGATGGTTTTGGATGAAGTTAAAAAAGATGTGCCAAACCAAATGATAAGGGAAACGTTGTTTTTTTTTCTCGTAGATGCTTGCAGGCAACACATCTGGGCTGTCGCTTAGAGACATGGCTATAGAAACAAAACTTTCCACCCCCCTTTAAAGAACAGAGGGTATTTTGAGATGCACCATTGACTATGGTGCCCATACACTAAACGTACCGTCTGCGGTGTGTTATTGTCTACCTGTATCTTCTGCCGTTACTCTGTGGGTATTGCATATACGTATATAAACTCAGCTAATCTGGTTAATAGACCTTCTGTTTACATGTGAGACAAATCCACTATTGAGAAGACCACTGATTGATTCTCTCTCTCTCTCTCTCTCTCTCTCTCTCTCTCTCTCTCTCTCGCTCTACACACCCCTCCCCACTCTGTATGCCGTCTCTCTCTCTGTATCCCCCCTCTCTCTCTCTCTGTATCCCTCTTTCCCTCTCTCTTTCTGTACCACCTCTCTCTACAGATACAGAGTCATTTGTCCCAGCAACAGGGTCCATCCTATGACAGGTCATGACAAACCAGACAAATGGTATCCCCAGCAGCCCAGAAAAATCTAAAACTTCCTGTCAACATCACCTCATCGGTTCAAACGTTCCTCGGTTGGTGTAACGTCAAGCCCCGCTTCTAATTTTAGTCACATAATGTATTACGCTAAAAGTTAACTAAACAAAACTATCCAGTTTCCATTGTTCATAATGAAATCTTGATTTTGACCCACCTAGTTGTGCTTGTCTATTGTAAATAACTTTTGCCAGCATGCAATCTGTAAAGATTGGACAGGGACAGTAGAAGCTCATACAACCAGTTGCTCTGTTTTATTTATGTTTTTTACCGAGGTAAGACATTACGCATTACATATACTGTATATTTTGCTGCATGTACACATCATAGAAGTAGCACCCATATGTTTGCCAACTGTGCCCTGTTTGTGTCTGAGTGTGTTGACAGAGGACACAACGTCCACTGTGGTGGGTCTCACTGCTAATGAAACACACACGTAGAGCCCTGAGAGAACACACACGCACCTCAACCACAATGTAGCTGCTGCTCCAGGCAGTCCTCCAATCAGAGAGCTCAAAAAGACACGTATTCCGTCTGCGAGCAGTTTGGCGTTTGTCCCTGTCGATCTGTCGTCTCCTCCTCCTCCTCGTCTTCTCCGTTGTTTGGCATGCGAGACCACCACCATCACCAGCACACTCATATTAATCTGTGTTTTCCATCGAAGATGTTCGGATTCTGAAGGAAACACGCAATCAATGCTGTTCCAATTCCACCGACCGCAATGGGCCCGTAGAATATATATACATATATATATATATATTTATATAATCTGGTTCAGAGGGCCAGCTAATGTTCCTTGTATATTTAGAGTAAAGGGTTAATTCGTTTAGGTTTAAAGTATGGTTTGGTGTAATAGTTTGCACGTGTGTATAGAGAAAAAGACAGCCTTTGAAAGCAACATCAGATGGAGAGGGTTAATCCAGTTATGTTTATAAAACAGAAAAAGATATATAGATTGTAGTTTTGGGTTCCTCATTCACATTCTTTGGGGAATGTTCCCTATTTTTTGGTTTCTCCCCGAAACTTAAGTGCAAACTGCTTTAAAGTGGGTGTAAGAAAATGACAGAATAATAATAATAATAATAATAATAATAATAATAATAATAATAATAATAATGGAATATGGTAATGGTAAGGAAATTGTTGTGGTAGGCCTACAGAAAAGTAATTGGCATGATTTAGTGAGCTCACATCCTGTTTTGGCATATTTTAAACAATCTTATGCAGGTTTTCACATATGGTTGTCCTGGCTAAGAATATACGACCATTAAGAGAGTTTGGCTATTTATCTTGTCGGGAGTAAAAACATGAAGCTACACGCGTGCTGGAATAAGCAGACAGAAATGTTTCATTAATCACTTCCCGCAGTATGGGCTAGTCAGCTCTGTCAGTTACACAAACAGTCAGACTAGCGATTTCCACGATTCCCGGGATGATAATTGACAACGTCTATGTTAGAGTTCAGTCAATACAACCTTGAATAAATAATTGTGTAAACAGAGAATGTATCACTGTAAATTCGTCTAACATAGTGTTACAGTCCCATAACCAGAAATGGGATGATATTGCAGCCCCCCTAGAAAGCGAACTGTTTCCTTGCAAATGTGCGTGTGGCATATTTGTGGGGGAAAGTTATATTCTCAAACTATTCTGGGACTCATTGACATAGAAAAACATGCCTGAACTATCAAATAAAAGACTCAGCAGACGTTTGTAGTCTTTTCCCGGGGCTTTTATTGAAGCCATATTTACACACTGAAACTGAAAGCAATGAAAGTCTTTGTCTCTTTCTGTGTGATATATTTTCCGCGTCCTCTGTGAGGATATTCGAGGGTTAGAGAAGCTGAGAATGTATGACCAGGAAAAGGTTTGCGTATTTCATTCCATTTATGACAGTGCACTGACACGTATTTTAATTAGGCAGAAGCTATTTGGTCTGTTCATTTTCCTTTTTCTTCTCCTCGTCCTCCTTCTCCTTCTTCTTCTCCTCTTCGGCTTCCTCCTCCTCCTCATCATTAATACGACTTTGAAATGGTTCCAAAGCACCCATACTACATTTGTTGCTACATTACCTCCATAGGTAGTTCAAACTCCATCTGACGGCATCGTCTCAGATACAGAGTCACACAGTTCAGGAGCATACACAGTAGTCATAAGGAATTATTCAGCGTGCTTAGCTTGGCCTGTTAGGGTTCACATCCCAGCCCAGTGCGTCTCTTCTGTCTTTTAATGATGCTTTCATAAAGTCTACGTTAGACTTCAGACAGAGAGGCAAAGCATACGGAACTGAGACACCTGTTTCAGATTGTCAACTTTCTGGAACAATCTTGTGATCTGAATTACTAGACCAGATGATATTTTTTATAAAAAAAATGTTTTAAGTCAAACTCGTATGCTCATTATAGATGGTTTTGACATGGCAGTTAAGTAGCTAAATGGACAGACACACAATTTCGTATTGATCATAATTGCCTGGTAAGAGACCTTATCAATGACTTTGAGGGGGAAATAAGGGTGAGGGCAATTAAACAGCTTTGCTTTATTCAGCTGTTGTTTTGTCCATTAAGGGATGTTGTGATCATAAAACGACCTCTTGGGGCTGAAACCCTAGATAACGTTTTTATATTATGCATTTATCAGCATGAAATGAGAGTGTGGGGGAGCATGGTGGGAAAAGCATTAATGGTTTCCCATTTCACCGGGCGTGCACGTTGTTACAGCTAAATAAGGAACATTGGGATGTGATTAGGATATAATGGGTTTAGCTCATGGTGCAGTCACCTGAGAAACCTTCACAGGGGACTGAAACAATATAAGCGTAAATGCGAGTGCATGAAGTTTAATGTACACAGATGTCGGGTCACTGCATTCACACTGATCACGGCGCTGTGTCACATACAAAACCAATCAAAGTTGAATGGCTTTTGGCAGACATCTTGTTCAAGATACAGACTTCACTGTTTTCCGTATGGGACCAGTGTTGTAGTCAGTCGTGTATGAACCTGTTGGAAAGGCAACGGCGTGCATACGTTCTTATTATTTTATATCTGACAAATTTTGTCAAATATCGCAAACACTTGGTGTTATACTGTCAATGTACAACCAGACTCCTTTCCTAATCACATTACTATGAACAGCTACCGGGTACAAATGTGCAGTGCATCTGTGTTTGCGTGATGTCACTTGTTGGGCTGTTGACATTGTTTTTTATTGTTGTTTATTGTTGTTTATTGTTGTTTATTGTGTCCGCTTATTCATAGGCAGTGCACTGTTAGGTCCTGTTAGTCTGTTGTGTGTCGTAACGGATTACGATGCCCTTGCACACTGAGTCAAATTCTTATTAGTAATTATATTGCACCAGTAAAAAAAAAATTTACCTATCAAAAAAGGTTATTCTGATTCTCATAATGTTTGATTTAAATATAAAATGTGAGGATTAGGCATATTTTACATATTGATCCATACAATTAGCTTCAACATATTTTGTTTATCGTCTTCTACAACATCTTTTATCAGTACGTTTTGAACATATTACATATACGTATATATATATGTACATACGTCTATAATGTATTTTCATATATGTATGTATACATATTGTATGTACTGTATGTATTGCAATCGTTGTGTAAATGACTGCAATGAGATAGACCTCACACACAGACACAGTCTCCATAGGAACGCTCTCCTGCAGTGACCTGCTGTGTTGCTCTTGACCCCCGCAGTAATTAACAGGCATGAAGGAAGCCTATAATTGCACTTTCACGTCATCGTTAAACGTTTTACTGCATTCCGGGATCCCCGCGGCGACCATGCCTTTTGGCACTTCTGATACCCAGATCAGTTTGCCACTCCCTCGATCCTGGACTCAATGTTGCGGGAAACCAAAAACTGATCTGGGGCAAGCGACTAAAGAAAAACCAGGCCTTATTCACTTTGCTGTGCAAACAAAATAAACTCCCTAGCTCAGCTGCCACTGTTGATTTCATGAGGCAGCAAGTAACAAGCAAGCCAATTCAACATCACAGACCATGACGCCATCTATTGAAAAATATGCAAGCGCACATTCTAAATATTACATTTATATTGTCTGAGATCATCTAAATAGTATTATATCGGGGATGGGAGGGGTTGGATATATCCACAAAATAAGAAGCTGTAGCTTTACAGTAAAATTACACACGAGTAAATGTATTGACAGTGAAAACAAGATTATGTTTGATCTGTACACAGATTTTGTGCCAATTATGCACAATGTACTGTAACTCCACCTAATAGTATCAACTTGCTGTTGGAAGCGGCTTCCTTTTGAATCCTATACAAACATGACGAAAACTAAAACTGAAACGGTGAAGGGCCCGTTTTCCAGGTCATAGTGCTTCTCAAGTGATCAAGTGATAATGTAATGGCTGTCATTATCATCCATTATCATCCATCCTGTTCTGCCTATGTGTTTCTGTTTTTTCCTGTGGAGATGCTTTTAAACTGCATGCCTGATATAAAGTGGTCTAAACTCACACGTACACGCACGCGCACGCACACACACACACACACACACACACACACACACACACACACACACACACACACACACACACACACACAAGAAACACAGACAGATAGACTGGCAGGCAGGCAGGCAGGCCGACAGACCGACAGACCGGGAAACAGACAGACAGACAGACAGACAGACAGACAGACAGACAGACAGACAGACAGACACAGACAGGCAGGCAGGCAGGCAGACAGACAGACAGACCGGCAGACAGACAGACCGGCAGATAGACAGACAGACAGAAAGGCAGGCAGGCAGGCAGGCAGGCAGGCAGGCAGACAGACAGGCACGTGCACAGATTTATTCACATGATACACTGGCATACCAGCCTGACTGCCATTACGCAAAAATGTTGCACGTGTTTCGTCACATTCCATTTTATCACACGTGCACTATTTCGCAGAATTCTTAACAAAATACACAAACTAGGCTAGGCGCACAAACGGCACAAACTTTACCCTTGTATAAATAAATGAAACAATAACAATAATGTTCACTAGTTTAAAAATCCCACATGGTCCCGGTTTAATCATTTTTACAAGGTCTACGATTTCCAGTTCTATCGGTGTGTCTAAGGAAGCCACATATTCACACTTCACAAAGAAATATGTGTAATAGTTAATGCTGGTACTACTACTACCACTAATTCACTCTAAGTAGTTATAATAATATTATAATTTGATAATATAAAATTATATAAGTTATTAGGGACATTGTAGAAATACTGCCTTCCTTCCATTCTCATCAGACTAAAAGGTTAGCTTAATAAACCTACGGTTGCTATTGTTTTTCATTTGACAATCTGAGTGATACAGTGATACAGAACAGGAGTTCAGAAAGATTCAAAAGGACATTGTCAAACTAAATACTAAAGAGACCTTCAGAAGGGAATGTACTATTCCTCCTATTCTTTATTCCTGAAAATAGTCACCCCTGCTCCATCCCCCAGTCCAGTGATGTCCCCAGTTGTGTTGTACCAAGTCGCTGGCCTGTCCCAGTGGGGTTCCCCAGTTCCAGTCACTGGCCTGTCCCAGTGGGGTTCCCCAGCACCAGTCACTGGTTTGTCCTTTCTAGAAGAGCATCACACCTGGCTTCTGCTTCAGATCTGGTTTCACAGGAAACATTCCACTGTGCCCCTATGTCCTCACCGAGTAACACAAAACCACAGATATGTATATATTTGGAGACAAACAAAGGTAAAAGTGTGACCAACCTTGACACCTGGAAGCCTCGCTGTCGATAGTGGTTATTGATCTCACACGCAGTATGGGTGGTATTGCTTACACCATTGAAAGTGTTCATGTGGCATAAAAAAAAAAAAAGGAAGACACTGACCAGTATATATGGGTTTTATCGCCATATTGTTTTTGACTTCGTTACCATCCGTCCAATAATTAATTTTCAAAACATAACTTAATTATTTATTCAAAACCTGGCTTTAGCGAAGGCTGCCCAATGGGACTCATGGACTATTTGTTATGGTGGAAGGTGGCGGTTTCATATATGGGTTGGGAGCAGTTAGCCTGTGGTTTTCTTCCCATTTTTCTCTTTAAATGTTTATTTACTTTCTGCCTCTTTTCAGGAATGAGAGTGAGAACACGTCGCCATGCGAAATATTTCCTCTTTGTTTTCCCCCACTACTTCTAACTGTTGTGAAATGAAGTCTTTATTGTGTCACAATTATAAGAATGACCCAGATTATTATGATTTACATATATAGTACAAGTCAAACGTTTAGAAACTCTGTCTCATTTACTTGAATAGGAAAGTGCGTTCAAACTTTTGACTGGTACTGTACACATACGTAAAGCATAATAATTAAATTAAAATCGATTCAACAATTACCAAATACGTGTACCTATATCCTATCGTTATATATATATATATATATATATATATATATATATATATATATATATATATATATATATATATATATATATATATATATATACATATATTAACCATATTAATATGGTTTCCGCTATATTCCAAGGGCAATAATAATAAACGGTTATTTTTATTGCACTTTTCTCTTTCTTAAGTGAGTTACAAAGTGCTTACACAACAAACAATTGTAAAACAAATCATGTAGCCAGATCTTTCTGGACCCAAGCTTTCCCCGGCTGCTGCAAGAGCTGGTCTTTCTGCTAGAATGATTAAGCCCTACCATCTCTGTTCCTTGAGGTAGAAACAGAACTATAGTTTTGAAAGCTGGGAAGGAGTGAAGGGGTTGGTTGGGGTAGCAGCCGGAGAAAACAGTCAGTCATGTTTAAGAAAGTGATTAGTATCAGAAAAAGAAAAAAAAGGGGAGAGAAAGAGAGAGAGCGAGAGAATACCCCTCTCTCTCTCTCTCTCTCTCTCTCTCTCTCTCTCTCTCTCTCTCTCTGCCCTCTTTTTCTTTACTTTCTTTCCATCATTTAGGGAAAGGAGGCACTCCCAAAGTGCCCAAAGTGGCCTCAGGCGTCTCAGGCGGAAATTTAACCAGTGTTGGAAGACGAAGACCGGAGCAGGAATCACAGAGCCACCAGTAACACAGGGAGAGAGAGAGAGAGAGAGAGAGAGAGAGAGAGAGAGAGAGAGAGAGAGAGAGAGAGAGAGAGAGAGAGAGAGAGAGGATAGTGAGGGAGAGAGGATAGTGAGGGAAGGAGGGAGGGAGGAAGAGAGGGATAAAGTGAGAGCGGGAGAGAGAGAAAGAGAAAGAGAGAAAGAGGGGGAAGCACAGAGAGGCCCTAAACTACTGCCCTTAACTCATCAACAGGTGCCAGAGAGAGAGGAGCTGAGAGACAGACACTTCATGTGCTAAATGGAGATCGTAGGAGGCAGATCGACTGGGAAGCTACAAGGTAAGACACTTTTGGTGATTCATCTTTAATTAGCTTGAACACGTTTTTTGTGTTTGTTTTTGACAGACATTTTAATTGGATTTCAAGTCATTTATGTGCTCGGCTTTCCTGGGATTTTACTTCTTACTTCGTTTACTATTTATTACTTTACTACGTTTTTTTTTTTTACTAAACTTTTGAATGTATAAACAGGTGAAGACAGTATATGGTATGATGCATCCCTGAATTAATTAGAATATTAAAGTATTAGGAAATTAGAGGCAATGTTTAAAAAAGCAATTATGTCATTTAAACCAATAAACTGCAGAGCAGTGATCATATTTTAACATATAATATTTTATAACCATTATGAGCTGAACAAGCTGTTATGATTTCATATTAGAATCTATTCCAACACACAAGCTGTTGGAGGGCACCCTCAGTGCCCTTTCCATGTTATCATCAATAGAAAAAATAGATGGTACTTTTAAATGAAATCAAATCACTTTTCAAACTCCACTCGTTTATTTTATTTTCAGGCTTAAAATTGCCTTTTTTCAGGAATGAATGAGCGCTACACTACTTACCTCACCACTTCCCTCTCTTTATGCTTCCTCTCTCTCTCTCTCTCTCTCTCTCTCTCTCTCTCTCTCTCTCTCTCTCGTCTTCTCTCTCTATGTTTCTCTCTCTCTCTGCCTCTCTCTCTCGCCTTCTCTCTCCATGTTTCTCCCTCTTTCTCCCCCCTCTCTGTCTCTATCACTCTCTCACTTCCCTCGCCTCTCTCTCTCTCTCCTCCTGTCTCTCTTTCACTCTCTTGCTTTCTATCTCTCTCCCCCTGTCTCCGTCTCTCACTCTGTGCCTCTCTCTCTGTCGTGCTGTGTGCTGTCTTTGTACAGTTGCATACTAATGCAGTGGGTAGCACGGCATGGATGGAGCAGAGTATTCTGTGAGTCACTCAAACCTCCCGGCTCGATCGTAGCAGTTCCATGACACTATTGCTCGTTAAAACTTGGTAAAGTGTGCGTCAATCAAACTGATTTTATTATTTAATGGATAATTTGTAATCAAAATAATCCCGATTATTATTTAATTCCCGCTGAATGTGGGTGTATGCGTTCCCTTGTCTGTGTGACGCCTTTTAGAGAAGCATGTACGTCTGGCACATTCCATTATCCCCATTTCCTCCTGAAGTTTACAAGGACGAAAAACACGATAGCCCATTAACACTGTCAGTCAATAAAACCTGTCAGCGGCATTATCTCCTGATATGTATGTCCGCTGTCACCGCTGACTGGCTTGGCCCGCCACTCCGTCTCATGCGAAGGGAGTGAGCCTGTGGATTTGACCTAATGCTACTGTTCTGGCCCGGGAGCTTTGACGAAACCAGCAGCAGATGTCGAGCGGTTCCCGACCGTTACGTAAGGCCGATGGAGTGTCTGCGAGGCTATTTACTGCGTTATCACCGCCTCCGTGGTTTGGTGGGGAGCGCACGCAGACGGACCTGCCGAGAGCGGGAAGGGGGATTAGGAGTTCACGGCGCTCACACCGCCTCTAATTGCTTTCAGCTTCGGCTTACATCCATCTCACTCTTTCTCTTTCTGTATGCCCTCTCTCTTTCTGTATCCTCCCTCTGTCTCTGTATCCTTCGCTCTCTCTCTCTCTGCATCCCTCTTTTCCATTTTCTTTCTCTGTCTCTCTCTCTCTTTCTTTATCCCCCCTCTCTCCTACTCTCTCTCTCTCTTTCTCTCCCCTCTCTCTCTCGCTTTATGTATCCCCTCTCTCTCTTTCTCTCCTCTCTTTCTCTCTTTTTCTCTCTCCCTCTCTTCTCTCCTCTCTCACCATATATACATCTTTCTCTCCCCTCTCTCTTCTCTCCCTCCCTCTCTCTCTCTCTCTCCCTCTCTCTCTCTCTTTTATATGCGGTCTATGTGCTGATAGAGGGGGAAATCTAACAAGCGTCTCCACTTTGAAACCACATCACACGTGGAGTCCCGACAGCAGCCTCTGAGAGTTTCAGACCTCTCTCCTCCTTTTTTCACAGTCACTTTCTCTCGCTTCATCCCCTCTTCCTCTCATCTGAGGCTCTGAGTCTGCTTGGCTTGATGCTTCATCCTCTCTTCCTCTCATCCATCTGAGGCTGGTTGATTTGGTCCGAGGTGATTCCTGGGGACTAGGGAACCTGTGAAGGGAACAGGCTGCCTTTTGTTTGATGCTTAACGGCCCTCAGGAGACCGCGGGGCCATTTGCACAGTCTGAACTCTCTTTCCTTTTTTTCTGTCTCTTCCTGCTCTCCTCTGCGTTTTTATGTCCCTATTTACACTTCAGCCTTCTCCTTACCTGGCCCCTCTCTCTCTCTTTCTCTCTCTGTATCTCTCTCACTCTGTCTCTCTCATTTTCTTTTTCTCTTTCTGTCTGCATCTCTCTCTCTACCCCCCCCCCCCTCTCTCTCTCTCCATCTCTCTCTCTCCACCCTCTTAGGTTTTGGAGGTAGATTACTGTTACTGTTCCTTAGAGTGTTCCTACCTACAGTTGATTGCATTCACAGTCTCCGGGTATTTGTTTTTGCTGTGAGTTAGGAGTTCTCACCAAACACGTCTTCCTCTCCTAAAACACTAGCGAAACTACTTACTGTTCATTTCGTTTCGTATCTCTCACTTTCTTTGGTTTTCATTTTAGCATGTCAGACAGATGTAATGTGTGCTTGTCTAGGTTTCATGAAGACGTTTAGTACCCACACCTTAACTCCAGAGCAAGTGTAACCGGCAGAGCTCAGGCAGCAGAGATTCGAGGGTAGAACAGGTAGAGCTGTATAATCTTTTCCCGCCCCTTTGCGTTGGATGACCGTCAAACTTCACAGCTTGTCGTCACGCCAACGGTGGGAATCCGAGAGGAGACGTTTTTGTGCTCGAGTCGTTGGAATCCCTAGAAGCCGAGGAAGTTATTCGCCTTTGCGTAGAAATGTAACGACTAGAGCAGACACGGACAACAACATCAACAGCTCAGATGAAGTCCCTTAGTGTGTCCATATCAGGTCTTTTATTTGGCGGTTGGAGCTGGGGATAGGTGTAGGGGAGATTGCTCGTAATTAAACTCAGATTTGGGGTACATTTGATTCATCAGAATTGTATCCTAGATAATAGGATAGCATGAATAGGGTAGAATGAATAAAATGAAACTTCAACCATTGTTTTTTTGTGGAAGCTTCCCAAATATTTCAGTCATAAACCAAACCTGCCAAACCACTGTATACTGCTTGTATTTATTTGACTAGAAAACAGCAACTTTAAATATCCTCTAACCTGGAAATATATCTTCCTTGTACACCTCCGGCCCCTCCACCCACACATGGGCCATTTTTAAGAGACAGTGGCTGGGTTCCCTGCCAAACACTTTCGAAAAGTAACGCTGGAATCCCCTCCAAGACAAATAGAAAATAAACTGAGAAAGAGCAAGCATCAAATAAGCCTGGCTGACAGTGTGGATATACATACACTTGCTGAGGACCCATAGATAGCCTGTCGCCGAGACCTCCACCACCAGGGCCTGTTTCCAGGGGCCTGCCTGTGTGATGTGGGTTATTCCAAGGTTGTCATTGACTTCCAGTACCACTAACTTGCTCTATAAACATGCAGAAGATGATAATCTGGACTGCAGCTTCTACTAATGAGGTTCCACTGTAGGCTAAATGCTAAGGCAGTGGCCATGATGTCATCTAATCTGTGTTTTGTATGAAATAGATATGGTTCTGATAGGTAAAAGCTAAATAATATGAATCTGAAGAGACCTTGGAAGTAAGGTTCAACTCCTAATCTGCCTTACCTCCAGAAAAAAGTATGCATAACCATGTTTTTTCTGGGATATTACATTTGAGGTGTGCTCTCAATTATCAAGGTTTTGTTTGAGAAAAAGAAGGAAGTTTAAGTGCCAATGTTTATTTGAATGTGACTTAAATTCAGTCAAATAGCCTTGGTTTAATGCACTATCAACATTTTATATTTTGGGAATTCATACACCAAGGTCAGGTACTAAAGCAATGGCTAACATTAGCTTTCAGACCAAGCAACTGAAGCTAGCTCTTACTTCTACAGAAAGGAAGGCCTATTAAAGCTTACATTAGGTCTTATACGAGGCTACTTATGCGCATTATCTAGCGTCAGCTAGCTCTCATAGGAAGCTACTAATGCTAACATTGGCTCCCAAAGAAGCTATTACTAGCCTAAGATATCAGAGAAAGTTACTGTTGGCCTCATAATGAAATAATGGCTAGTCGAGAGATTTGCAGATTTGGACTGCGCTTGTTGACATTTTAATGTTCCGGGTAATTCTCATGTCCAGTGGGGATCCTGGTCTTTTTTGTCAGCGGTTTCCTCATTCCTCATCTGCTATTCCACTCTTTGTTGCTTAGTGAGACATGTTTATTTAAATTTTTTTGATTGAGTTTTCTAACCGCCCGACCTTGATAAGCACCGTAAAAAATAAATAAAAAAATCCATCGCTGTATTGAAAAAGGTGGTTCAGGATCCTATTTGCATTTTTGTGCTGTAAGCATATTCCGATGACTAATCTTCTCTTCTTTTAAAGTTATCCAACCATTTTATTAAAACATGGTGGGTTTAACATATATAAACATCTGCGGTTTCTAGTTGTCAAGCACTGTGCCCTCTTGTTTTCATAACAGGGTTTAAAGTCACTTCATTAAGGTTTCCATATTTCCACAGACCACACAAGTTCAGACCTTTAAAACCTGACTTTCCAAACTCCTACCATTTTCTTCAAACAACTCATGCTAGAAGACAGTGTTTAATGTTTAATGTAATCCCTCTGATACACTTTCATTCACCTGGTTTAAACTACTTCTTTAAAGAGAAAGCTGCAGCTGTCCTATAATTTTGATAGCACATAATTTCACCTTTTCCAAAGGAAGTCTGCGTGGTAGGTCTAGATGACATCAACTGCCATTACACATGACATCATCTTCCGAGGAGAGAGTTCCGTGCTCCTTGGAAACGATCGGCTCGGTCGACTGAACACAATTACTGGTTTAGATGAAAAGGGGTTTCCAGCCAAAGTTATGACTGCAACGTTTTCGGATGCCAGACAGACATGCTTTGAGTTTCCTCTGTTTAAACATACGGTAGTCAGTTCCGCTGAATATAATATAAAGTAATCCAACACATAGGTGGCAGTTTGATTTCAAAGGTGGGGGTGGGGGGTGGGGGGGGGGGGGACAGTTAGTATAGTATTAGTTTCTCATGTTATATAAATATAAAGTTAGTTTTCGGACTCTAAAAAATGGGAGGTCCAATACTGCCTTCCAAAAAAGTGTGTGTGTGTGTGTGTGTGTGTGTGTGTGTGTGTGTGTGTCAATACTGCCTTCCAAAAAAGTGTGTGTGTGTGTGTGTGTGTGTGTGTGTGTGTGTGTGTAATGTGTGTTTAATTCAATTTAGTTCAAATAATCCAAAGATAAATTTTTCAAATAAAACAAAGATATTTTCATTTCAAAAGACCTGACATAAAAAAATATTTAAATCAATCGAAGATTTCTGTTATTCTGTCAGTGTTCCACTATTGCGTTTTTTTCCGTCCGTTGTTGAATTAATTATTTCATCATGTAAACGTGAACATCCTTCCTCCTCTCTCTCCGTTCAGCCAGTATGACCAGCAGACTCGCCTGGAGCGGCCTGTGCCTGCTGGCCTTACTCTGCTCCGTCCCCCAGCTCACCAGGGCAGACGACCCGTCCGACGAGAAAAGCCTCACCTTCAGCCACGTCTACAAGATCTCGGGCGCCTCCGACTGCAGAATGGCGAGCGAGCCCCAGGACCAGGCGAGCTCAGACATCCAGGCCACAGATGGCGCTGTGGCCACATTGGCCGGCGACAACGACATCGTCTTCAAGCACAACATCAAGCTGCAGACGCCCAGGTGTGACTGCGCGGAGTCGGAGGGCTTCAAGTCCCTGCTGTACAGGGTGAACGGGCTGGAGGAGGAGGTCAACTTCCTGAAGAGCCAGTGTTCCCAGGGCTGCTGTGGAAAAGGAGGAGGTGAAAGAGGTTTACACTGTGGACACTCAGTCAGCCAATCAGTCAGTCAGTCAGCCAGCCAGTCAGTCAGTCAGTCAGTCAGTCAGTCAGTTAGTCAGATAGTGAAAGGTTTTACATTGTGGAATCCCTGTCAGTCAGTCAGTCAGTCAGTCAGATAGTTAGTCAGTCAGTTAGTCAGATAGTAAAAGATTTTACTCTGTGGACACTCAGTCAGCCAGTTAGTCAGTCAGTCAGTCAGTGATGGAGCTCATTCAGTCAGATAGTCAGTCAGTCAGTCAGTCAGTCAGTACGTCATGTAGTCCACACACACACACACACACACACACACACACACACACACACACACACACACACACACACACACACACACACACACACACACACACACACACACACACACACAGCAGGTCCTAATATCTTCTACCTTCTAAATTAATATATCCATCTCCTCCATCAGGAGTTGACAAGAGCTGCAGCGGCCACGGCACCTACCAGCAGGACGCCTGCAGCTGCCAGTGTAACCCGGGCTGGGAGGGCCCCGACTGCTCCGTCTCCTCCTGCCCGGACGAGTGCAACGACAACGGGCGCTGCGTCGACGGCAAGTGCGTGTGCCACGCCGGCTACACGGGCCCCGACTGCGGCCAGCCGGAGTGCCCGGGCCACTGCAACGACAAGGGCCAGTGTGTGGACGGGAGGTGCGTGTGCTTCAGCCACTTCACGGGCGACGACTGCGGCGTGCAGAGGTGCCTCAATGACTGCGCGGGCCGCGGCAAGTGCGTGGACGGACAGTGCGTGTGCGACGAGGGTTTCTACGGCGACGACTGCTCCGCGGGTAAGCCCGTCTCAAGCAACGTAACGATGTTCCTGAGACGTTAGAAAGGAATTAAAGGGAAGGTGAAGTTGAACTAGAAACAAGGAATTAAAGGGATGATAGAGTTTAGGTAGAAACAGAGACTCGGTTTGTTGGTAAGCTATAAGAGGCTGGATTTAGTGACCTGAATTCATCTTTGTAACAACACCAACCATAACAATAACTTACATTGTTGCTTACACCTGTTTGTGTATGAATTCCTAGCTGGGTTTAAGAGGCAGTAGAGTGTACTCCATAAAGCTAAGCGCTGTCTCGTGTCTCTGGCGGTGTCCAGGCCTGGATTGCAGTCTGTCTTTGTGACGGTAAAGCATTTAATGTGTTGGCCTCTATTGATTATTGTGATCTCATGCGTCACTCGTTAACTATAAACATTGAACTCTGTGATCCTTACATAAATGTGCTTGTTACATTTATTCCTTGTAAAAGGTATTTCTTAAAGAGTTGGACTTAACAGGTATATTACTCATTAGTAAGTATTATCCATAATGTGAAGTCGAAGTATTTCCCATATCTGTCGTAAAAGCAGTAAGTCATCAACATATTACTGATATCTCTTTGAAGTGTTTGGCTTCACATGCGACCATACTGCCACAGACCGCTCATAGATATCTCCCCTATTAATAAGAAACTTAAGTGAAAATGCCTCCCTAAGGCCTCATAGTAAAAGCAATGGCGGCGTTTGGTTTACTTACAGTGCGGTGATCAGTGCGGTGATCAGCACAAGTGTTCACAAGTGCTCCACTTGAATCAATGAGGCCCTCTCCCTAAGGCGCTACTACCAAGGCAGCCAAGCTAAAGTATTTACAGTGTACAGTACAGGCCGCCACAGAATAGCATCACCCAAGACGTTTGCCAAGGGTTGTGCGGTAAAAAAGGCAAGAGGTGTACGAGTACACAACCAATCGCACTGGAATCCAAAGAATCTACCTCACGGCTATTTGTGTTTTGGTCGCTGGTCTTCGTATAGGCGGCTGACAGCTGCTCTCCGGCCACGGTTACTTTCAGGCGCTCTGCGCGGGCCAAGGGCCGAAACGGAGCGGCGTCGTTATCTGATTGGAAGGGGCAGGGAGGCAGAGAGAGCCGTCTCGCTGTTTGACAGCTCCGCTCGCTGGCGTCCTGCGCCTTAGAGCGTGACAGTAATTGGTGCGGGTCGGACCCTTTGGAGACAGTTTCGCTGCCAGTGGAATGAAGCTAATGATTTTTTTTCTTTTTGGACTGTGCTTTAAAGTCACGCCTGGTTCCTAGAGGCACCCCGCGTCAGTAAGAGGGAGAAAGAGATGGACGAAGAAAGAGAGAGGTAGAGAGAGAGGGAGACAGAGAGAGATAGACAAGGAAAGAGAGAAAGAGTCCTATAGTTCAGCAGCAGGTTACAACACCTAGTGGTAGCAGAAAGGGAAAGATATATATATATATATATATATATATATATATACATATATATATATACTGTGTATATATATATATATATATATATATAGAGAGAGAGAGAGAGAGAGAGAGAGAGAGAGAGAGGGAGAGAGAGAGAGAGAGAGAGAGAGAGACATACAGAGAGAGAGAGAGTGACAGAGAGAGAGAGAGGAGAGAGGTAGAGAGAGAGAGAGCCCAGTAGCAGGTCAGGATCTCATAAAGCTGCCTGCTTCCTCATGCTGTGCTGTGCTCTGTGTGAAATATATGGCTTTGTACAGACGTACAGAGAAGTGAAGGTGCTGTACGTGTGCTGAAAGGATTCCAACCACAACATCCAGCACGGGGTCAGAGGTCAAGAAAAGGAAGAAGAGCGGATCGAGTGAGAATGTTAGAGGAAGGAGAGGGGGGGGGGGGGCAGGGAAAGAGAGAGAGAGAGACGGTGAAAAGATGAAGAGACAGTATTTCAGTGACATATATAGAGAGAGAGACAGCGAGAGAGAGAGAGAGAAAGAGACAGACAGAGAGAGAGAGAGAGAGAGCGAGAGAGACAGAGAGAAAAAGAAAGAGAGCACCATTAGGAGAGATGAGGGAAGGAGGGAAAGAGAGAGAGAGAGAAGGGGAAGGAGAGAGGGGGCAAAGGAGAGTGAAAGGCTGTTGATTTTAGACGCTGAGTAACGAGAGCCAGCTCGGAAGCAAAAGCCTTCACCAAAAGCTGCTCTTTGTTTCACATGGCAGGCCTCCATTTTACAGGCTCTGTGATAAAACGTCAATCTAAAGCCACGCTTTGGACCTTTTCTTTATGATCCTAGAAAGATAATCTATGTATAATAATGGGGTTGTGAGGTCATAAGGTAACGCCGCAAGGGTTTACCAATAGCAGAGGCGGTAGGGTTCAGATTAGAATCTACTATGATGCGCTTTGTTTAGAATAGGAAGCCCATAGGATGTATTAGAATACGTAATGTTTCTCCTTTGATGAACTGGTGTGTTCCTGGAGAGGTCTGAAACAACACAACAAGACTGTTTATGATTTACGGCATTAGCGAGGGTTTCTGCTGAAGACTAAAATATGTGAAGGAGAAAATATGTGCTGAAGATCCTTGTGAAGTCCGCCATAACAACATATTATGATACAATATTCCCGTTCAATATTTACTTCATTATCGTTATTGTTGCTTGTCGTTTTTGTTGATTACGTTTACATTTTTACCAAAGATAATCTGAAGAGGACACAGCTGCCCAGACATGACTACC
>JAPMUY010005867.1:90000-95000 GCA_026901105.3 Galaxias olidus
GGGCTTTGGAAATCAATTATCTCCCTGTCAGTCGGATCGAGTGGGGTTTCGGCTTAGCCCCGGGGGCCACAGCAGCAAAACGCTTTTAATTTGAGAGCATTAGGCTAGGTGTGTTAGGTTTGTTGTCAGGTGTCAACCTCTGACCCACCTGACATACCCTCCCTCCCTCCCGCCCGGAGTTAATCTCTTCAGGCAGACGGTAGCTTGTCTTCGCCTCCGACTACCACATTCTTTCATTTGATGTTGTTTTTTGGCACGTCAGGCTTAAAGGACGCTTCTAATGGAAAGTACCTGTCCCCTGTTATCGGCTCGCTGACAGACTGTTGGTTCAAGATGATTGTACTGGAATGCCGAGGTCGTATTTCAAAGGGCGACGTTCCCACCCTGGAATGGAAAGGAACAAGGAGTACGATAAGAGCTTCTTAGTTAGTCTCAGGCCCACCATTAGTGTGTGTGTGTGTGTGTGTTGTGTACGTGGGTGTGTGTGTGTGTGTGTCTGTGTGTGTGTGTGTGTCTGTGTGTGTGCGTGCGTGCGTGCGTGCGTGCGTGCGTGCGTGCGTGCGTGTGTGCGTGTGTGTGTGTGTAAGACTTCTTTGTGGTGCTGCTACCGTTCTGTATGTGAAACTCCAGTCCTCTCTCAGACTCTCCTGACAGATGACATTATAGAGACCTCCTTTAGAGACACCTCTCCTTCCCTCTCCGTCGCTTAGTAAAGCACACACATTCTTCTCTTCCCTCTGTTTCTCTCTCTCTCTCTCCTTTTCTATTGCTTCCACCTCTCTCTCCCCCCTCTCTTTTTGTCCCTCTTTCTCTCTCTCTCTCTCTCTCTCTCTCTCTCTCTCTCTCTCTCTCTCTCTCTCTCTCTCTCTCTCTCTCTCTCTCTCTCTCTCTCTCTATCTCTCTCTTTTTCTCTCTCTCTCCCTTTCCCTCGTTCCCTCCCTCTCTCCCCCTCTTTCTTTCTGTCCATCTCTCAGGAGACTGACAGACAGACTGGCCGGCAGATTATTTCGCCTACTCAGAACCGAAGAGAGGGAAATGGCTTTTCAATATTGCTTTCCAGGAAAAGGGTGTATACTTGTTTCAAAACAGTGAAAGCTAGATTGTTTTTATTTGTACTCAATAGTAGTAATATTTTCTTACCGGGGGGTATTTTGACAGTTTATAATGTTCCTCTCTCTGTGGGACTACATGAACTTCAGGACTGCCTCTCCGGGAACCATCACCTTATCGTGGTGGAGAGGTTTGTGTGTCCCTATGAACCTGGGGGCTGTGTTGTCTGGAACCTTGTGTTCCTGGTAGGGTCTCCCATGGCAAATTGGTCTCGGGCGAGGGGCCGGACAAAGAATGGTTCAAAAACCCTCATGGAAAGAACTAAAAGAGAGGATGATACCCGGCCCGGAGGAAGCCCGGGGTCCCCTTCTGGAGCCAGGCCCAGGAGGAGGACCCGTCAGCGAGCGCCTGGTGGCCGGGCTTGCCACGGAGCCCGGCCGGGCACAGCCCGAAAAAGCAACGTGGACAACACCAATGTCTCGCCTTCTCCGTCCCGTGGGCTCACCACCCGCGGGAAAAACCAAGGGGGTCGGGTGCGCTGCCAGAAAGGTGGCAGTGAAGGCAGAGGTTTTCGACGGATCGGACCCGGGTGGCAGAGGCTGGCTTTGGGGACGTGGAACGTCACCTCTCTGGGAGGGAAGGAGCCGGAGCTTGTGCGGGAGGTGGAGCGCTACCAGCTGGATCTGGTGGGGCTTACCTCTACGCACAGCCTCGGCTCTGGAACCTCACTTCTGGATAGGGGTTGGACTCTATTCTTCTCCGGAGCTCCCCAGGGTGAGAGGCGCAAGGCTGGTGTGGGGATACTCACGAGTCCCCGGCTAAGTGCCTCTATGTTGGAATTTACCCCAGTGGACGAGAGGGTCGCCTCCCTACGCCTGCGGGTCATGGGGGGAAAACTCTGACTGTTGTCTGTGCCTATGCACCGAACAGCAGTTCGGAGTATTCGGCCTTTTTGGAGACCCTGGATGGAGCCTTGTATGGGGCTCCTGAGGGGGACTCTGTAGTCTTGCTGGGGGACTTCAACGCACATGTGGGCAATGATGGAGACACCTGGAGAGGCGTGATTGGGAGGAACGGCCTCCCCGATCTGAACCCGAGTGGTGGCTTGTTATTGGACTTCTGTGCTAGTCATGGAATGGCCATAACGAACACCATGTTCGAACATAAGGATGCTCATAAGTGTACCTGGTACCAGAGCACCCTAGGCAGAAGGTCGATGATCGATTTTGTTATCGTATCATCGGACCTGAGGCCATATGTTTTGGACACTCGGGTGAAGAGGGGGCAGAGCTGTCAACTGATCACCATCTGGTGGTGAGTTGGGTCAGGTGGCGGGGGAAGCCTCTGGACAGACCTGGTAAGCCCAAGCGTGTAGTGCGGGTGAACTGGGAACGTCTGGAGGAGTCCCCGGTCCGGGAGGCCTTCAACTCACACCTCCGGCGGGGCTTCTCTGGCATCCCTGTGGAGGCTGGGGGCATTGAACCGGAGTGGGCGATGTTCAAAGCCTCCATTGCTAAAGCTGCGTCTGAGAGTTGTGGTCTCAAAGTCTTAGGTGCCTCAAGGGGCGGTAACCCTCGAACATCCTGGTGGACACCGGTGGTCAGGGGAGCCGTCCGATTGAAGAAGGAGGCCTTCCGGGACATGCTGTCCCGGGCGACTCCGGAGGCAGTTGCAAGGTACCGACAGGCCCGAAGGACTGCAGCCTCGGCCGTGGCAGAAGCAAAGCAGCGGGTGTGGGAGGAGTTCGGAGAAACCATGGAGAAGGACTTTCGGCTGGCACCAAAGCGGTTCTGGAAGACCATCCGACACCTCAGGAGGGGAAAACAGGGAACCATTCAAGCTGTTTACAGTAAGGATGGGACGTTGTTGACCTCAACTGACAAGGTGATTGGGAGGTGGAAGGAGCACTTTGAGGAACTCCTGAACCCGACAAACCCACCCTACATGGTAGAGACAGGGCTGGAGGATGATGGGGGATCAGCGTCAATCTCCCTGGCGGAGGTCACTGAGGTAGTCAAACAACTCCACAGTGGCAAAGCCCCAGGGGTTGATGAGATCCGCCCAGAAATGCTGAAGGCTTTGGGTGTTGAGGGACTGTCATGGATGACACGTCTTATCAACATTGCGTGGAAGTCGGGGACAGTACCTAAGGAGTGGCAGACCGGGGTGGTGGTTCCCCTGTTCAAAAAGGGGGACCGGAGAGTGTGTGCCAACTACAGAGGCATCACATTACTCAGCCTCCCCGGGAAAGTATACTCCAGGGTGCTGGAAAGGAGGGTTCGACCGATAGTCGAACCTCGGATTGAGGAGGAACAATGCGGTTTCCGGCCTGGTCGTGGAACAACGGACCAGCTTTTTACCCTCGCGAGGATCTTTGAGGGGGCCTGGGAGTATGCCAATCCGGTCTACACGTGTTTTGTGGATTTGGAGAAGGCGTATGATCGGGTTCCCCGGGAGATACTGTGGGAGGTGCTGCGAGAGTATGGGGTGAGGGGGTCTCTACTCAGAGCCATCCAATCTCTGTACTCCCAAAGCGAGAGCTGTGTCCGGGTCTGCGGCAGTAAGTCGGACTCGTTTCCGGTGAGGGTTGGCCTCCTCCAAGGCTGCGCTTTGTCGCCTATCCTGTTTGTGGTATTCATGGACAGGATCTCACGGCGTAGCCGCGGGGGAGGGGGGCTGCGGGTTGGTGGGCAGAGGATTGCATCACTGCTTTTTGCAGATGATGTGGTCCTGATGGCATCATCAGTCTACGACCTGCAGCACTCATTGGATCGGTTCGCAGCCGAGTGTGAAGCGGCTGGGATGAGGATCAGCACCTCCAAATCTGAGGCCATGGTTCTCAGCAGGAAACCGATGGATTGTCTAGTCCAGGTAGGGAATGAGTCTTTACCCCAAGTGAAGGAGTTCAAGTATCTTGGGGTCTTGTTCTCGAGTGAGGGTAAAATGGAACGAGAGATGGGCCGGAGAATTGGAGCAGCGGGTGCGGTGTTGCAGTCGCTCTATCGCACCGTTGTGACGAAGAGAGAGCTGAGCCAGAAGGCAAAGCTCTCAATCTACCGGTCTATCTTCGTTCCTACTCTCACCTATGGTCATGAAGGGTGGGTCATGACCGAAAGAACGAGATCGCGGATACAAGCGGCGGAAATGAGTTTCCTCCGGAGGGTAGCTGGCATCTCCCTTAGGGATAGGGTGAGAAGTTCAGCCATTCGTGAGGGACTCGGAGTAGAGCCGCTGCTTCTTTGCGTAGAAAGGAGCCAGTTGAGGTGGTTCGGGCATCTAGTAAGGATGCCACCTGGCCGCCTCCCTAGGGAGGTGTTCCAGGCACGTCCAGCTGGGCGGAGGCCGCGGGGCAGACCTAGGACCAGGTGGAGGGATTATATCTCCACACTGGCCTGGGAACGCCTTGGAATCCCCCAGTCAGAGCTGGTTAATGTGGCCCGGGAAAGGGAAGTTTGGGATGCCCTGCTTGAACTGCTACCTCCGCGACCCGACCCCGGACCAAGCGGATGACGATGATGATGATGATGAATCGACGGCCTCTCCACAGGGAACGGTTTATTCTTTCATAGAAGTTAACCTGCCAGCGAGTTACGAGGTCCACAAACAGAGCACAGTGCTGAGTCTGGTTCTGTTACTCTGCCCTGCTTCTCATTCTTTTGCCCTGCTTCTGGTTCTGGTAACCTGCTCTTCGTCTGGTTCTGTTACCCTGCTTCCGGTTCTGGTACCCTGCTTCTGCTTCTGGTTCTGTTACCCCACTCTCCTTCTGGTTCTGTTACCCTGCTTCTGGTTCTGTTACCCTGTTCTCCTTCTGGTTCTGTTACCCTGCTTCTGGTTCTGTTACCCTGTTCTCCTTCTGGTTCTGTTACCCTGCTTCTGGTTCTGTAACCCTGTTCTCCTTCTGGTTCTGTTACCCTGCTTCTGGTTCTGTTGCCCTGCTTCTGGTTCTGTTA
>JAPMUY010005867.1:97500-110000 GCA_026901105.3 Galaxias olidus
ATGCAGAGTGATAAAGAGAGATTGAGGGAATGAGAAAGAGCGAGAGAGAGAGAGAAGTAGGGAGAAAGGATGAAAGAGAGAGAGAGGGCAATATTGAAGGAAAGACGATGAAAGAGAGCAAAAGAGAAAGCGAGAGGACAAGAGAGCGAAAGAGAGAAAAAGAAAGGGCGTGAAAGAGAGAAAGAAAGAGAGGAGAAGAGAGCAAACGAGAGAAAAAGAGAACGTGAGAGAAGGAGAGGGAGAGAGAGAGGGAGAGAGAGAGCGGCGTAGTTCCCTTCTCTTCTTGAACGCGTCATTAATCACCCGTGATGTGAGCAGAGCGGTGACACCGCACTGACCTTGGCAGAGCCACGGTGGAATAGACCCTAAATGATGATGGCTTTTACATGTCTTCTCTCTTCCTTTCTCTCTCCCTCTCTCTCTCTCTCTCTCTCTCTCTCTCTTTCTTTTTTTCTCCCCCTCTATTTCTCTCCGTCCATCGTTCCTTCTTCATTTATCTCTAATGTTTTCTTTACTTCACTACCCAAACCAATTCACACGCACGCACACGCACGCACACACACACACACACACACACACACACACACACACACACACACACACACACACACACACACACACACACACACACACACACACACACACTCACCTTCACATTTGCCACTTACTTAAGTGCCCTCTGTCATGTTCACAGGAAGGTGTGAGTCTTTTGTAAGCGATCTGGTTCATACAGTAGTTTCCCTTTAACATTAAAATATCATTAATATCAGTGGCATGTAGTTAAAGTATAGTTCAGTGTCTGATTAGGTCCTGTGTGAAATGATTGAAATGGCAAACCCGGTCATTTTAACGTGGATTCAATGCTTTATAATGTTGTTGTTTTTTTGCCAAAATAATAACTGATTTTGTTTCTTCGTTTGATTTCCCTTTCCCTCTTTTTGTTTCTCTCCCGTCTTGCGTTTCTTCATCATCGTCGTCTCCAACGTCATCAACCGCCATCATCTTCGTCATTGTCTTTATCTTCATGATCTTCATCATCATGGTCACCTTGTTGTTCCTGTGTAATTTCCTGTCTCCTTCTCCTCTTCCTCTCCCCTTCTTTTTCTTCTTCTTGGCCATCACGGACACCATCATGCTCTTCTTCACTGTCCTTCATCATGCTCTTCTTCAATGTTCTTCATAATGCTCTTCTTCAATGTTCTTCATCATGCTCTTCTTCAATGTTCTTCGTCATGCTCTTCCTCACTGGTCTTCATCATGCTCTTCTTAAATGTTCTTCATCATGCTCTTCCTCACTGGTCTTCGTCATGCTGTTCTTAAATGTTCTTTATCATGCTCTTCCTCACTGGTCTTCGTCATGCTGTTCTTAAATGTTCTTTATCATGCTCTTCCTCACTGGTCTTCATCATACTCTTCTTAAATGTTCTTTATCATGCTCTTCCTCACTGGTCTTCATCATGCTTGTCCTCACTGGTCTTCGTCATGCTGTTCTTAAATGTTTCTTTATCATGCTCTTCTTCAATGTTGTTCATCATGCTGTTCTTAAATGTTCTTTATCATGCTCTTCCTCACTGTTCTTCGTGCTGCTCTTCCTACCTCCGTTCCTAAACCCAGACATGGACGCCGTCCCCAGCCTGCTCACCAGGGAGGTGGGTGAGCACCATGCGGTGGTGACCTGGGAGCGCGTCCAGGCCGACGTGGACGGCTACGTCCTGAGCTACAGCTCTGCCCAGGGCGCCAGCGGGGAGATCCCTGTGGGGGCGGACAGCGCCACCTACAGGCTGACAGGCTTGAAGCCCGGCGTCGCCTACACGGTCTACGTATGGGCTGTGAAGGGCTACCGCGCCAGCAGGAAGAGCTCCACGCAGGCCGAGACAGGTACACTGTCAGCCTGGGCTCCCAGGGACGCAGTCGGGGGGGGGGTTCGGTGTTTTGGTTGCGCTTTTCTCCCATGCTCCCAAGGGGAGGGTGTGTGTGTGTGTGTGAGAGCTTTGATCTTTGAACACACGCACACACACACACGCACACACACACACACACGCACACACACACACGCACATACACACACACGCGCACGCGCGCGCACGCACACACACACACACACACACACACACACACACACACACACACACACACACACACACACACAAGAGACCGTTTTCTGTCTCGCTCTTTGTTTATCTCTGGAGAGGAAAAAAGAAAAAGAAGAAAAGAACAAGTGAGAAGAAAGTGCAGCCCATCTTCTTGAAAGCGCTCATGGGCCTTTGTGTTTTCAGAGTGATCCCGGTAGACAGGAGACCCACCTACTCATCCTGGGATTACTGCCAAGAGGGGAATGATCCGCTCCGCTCTCCAGAGGCTGTTTTAAGCTAACGAGGCTGGACACCTTTGTTTAAGGAGGTTTTTTATTTTTATTTTTTTTTGGCAGTGCCTGGGTTCAGATTACAGCGGAGAGAGAGAGAATGGAGTTTGACGTTACGAAAGCGGAGCCCGCGGCCTAATGCAGACTGCGCGTGTGTGTGTGTGTGTGTGTGTGAGTGTGTGTGGGGGGGGGTATGTCTCTCCGTTAAGGGCCGTCGCAGTGGGACGTGGTTCTGCCCGTAGGCTACGGCCGCGCCGTCACGCCGCGTTCCGGTCGAGTGAAGTGGACGCGGTGGCCGCACGGCTCCTGTCCCGTAACTCCCACACTCCCACACGGATTGATAGATCTGAGAACGGGACCGGGGGAGGGGGGTTGGCTAAACGGGAGCGCTGGTGCCTTTTTTTTTGTCAGGAATTCCCTTTCTGTTTCCCAGAACCGGGCTGGTTGTGGCCGGGGATCAGTTGGGACCGGTGATCCGTGGTACATGGAGCTGTGGGAAAAGTGATGTGTGTCGGGGGGTAAAGGGGGGGGGGGGGGGGGGGGGAGCAGAGGTCTGTTTCAAGGACAGGATAGAAAATGTGTTTTTACAATAACCATAGTTCCTCCGGCTCAGAGGTCCAGAGTTAAAGGTCAGGGAGCTTGTGTTACATAACCACACCACTGACTCAACAGTTAGGTGAGTTTTTGCGGAGGAGTGTTTGAATGAGGATGGATCTGTGACGTAACTAGGAGTTCGACAATTCCAAGTAAAATGACCACCTCTTGGAAAAACGATTAGCTCCTCCTAATGAGAAAAACGATAAAAAGTTATTCTTCTGAGCGTAACTGAGATACGTGGGGGAAAAGAGAGAGGGACAGAGAGGGAAGGAGGGAGCGAGAGAGCACAGTGGGTGAGACACAGGTCAGGACACGCGTCTCGTAAACGCAGCGAGGTCGGCATGTCGGATGTGTTCCCCAACGTCCCTGTGATGCCGGAGGACACACAGTACCCTGTGTCCGGGAAAAGGGAAAAGGTCATATGGGATCCATTAAAGACAAACGTCGTTTGACTTTATTAGCTCCTAAACTCCTCATAGACTCCCGGAGTCAAGTCTATCAATCCTGCGCTAGTTAGCCTCTCCAGCCACCATGCCGTATTTCAAGGTGAACACTTTGAAAACGAATACTTAGAACTGGTTTTGGTTGAGAACTAATACTTAGAATAGATTTTTGTTGAGAGCAGATGTGTCATTGGGGTTTTCAAGTGGACACCTTCCACGTCAAATGTTTGTTAAATTGATCCCATGCCACTTCCAGAAGGCTTAAAGGTGAACAACGAGGTCTCAGAGCCACCCTCCTCTATATCCGCTCTCGGCACGACTGCAAAGTAAATAAAAATACAATCTATTTAGCTGTGACACATCCCTGCTCTATTCCTGCAGAGTCCCTATTTTCTCAGATTGACTGGTTTTGTACTTGCCTGTCTGTTGCTAACCTCTAAGTTTGACCGCTGACTTTACAAAAAAGAAGCTCTGCACTTGCTTCCAGACCAAATGGATTCATTACAATAGAGGAGTTTCTTTCTTTGTCTATCACATTAGCTCTACAAAGTACACACTCTTCTGTGTTGGACGAGTGGAATATGTTTGATCTTCAGTTGGTTGTTGCAATCTGTGCTGGGACTCTCAGCTGTTGGCCGACATCTGCTAGCATTTTCCAATCAAAAGCTTTCCTCAGATGCCCTCAGCCTAGTGTTGTGTTGGCCTATAAATCTTCTTTCCCTGAACTCCCTCCCGGACAAAGCGGATGTGGTGCGTGTCGCCCTCTGCTCCAATGGGCAGGGCATTAACTATTGACCGCCGATGCTCTAGTGCGGCAGCCAAGCACTTTCGTGCCAGGTATATCTTTCTTGAGGAAGGCTTGTCTTGCACCCAGACATTATGTGTTTGAGATTAGCTGCCTCCGCACAGAGGGGGCATGTTGGATCCTCACCTACCCACTGGCTAAGATTTGTAGGTGCTGGCAGTACAGTAGCTTCTCATCTATGAAGAATACAAAATCTACCCTTTACAACCGATATGCTCCTGGATTTACTCTTATTTTCATTCCATCTTTACGGTTACTAATCTTTTAGTACGAGGAGCAGTTGACAATATTTCATATTGTCCATAAATGCCCGAATGGGAGGAAGGCGTCATCAATCCATTTGGATGCTGGGCTTATCACTTCCATGGCCAAAGTAAACGCCAAGGATATGATTGTACATCCGGCCATGATTCCAATCTCCAGACGTTGCCATCCTGTGGTACATTTTGGAGTATTACTGTACAACACAATTGTATGTTCTGAAAGTATGCCTGAACCAGGTTGAAAATTTGGATTTGGTACCATAAAGAACTCAAACGCAGTCTCCTCCATGCAGAGCTGGACGCCCCTAAGGACCTGGAGGCCAAGGCCATCCAGAGGGAGACAGCCACCCTGACCTGGAAGGCTCCTCTGGCCGACATCGAGGGATACGTCCTCACCTACAGACCGGAGGACGCCAGCGCGCAGGTACTGTGCCGTACTGTTTAAATATACAGCGTATAGGATGGTACTGTACTATACTGTTTGAATATACTGCATGTAGAATGCTACTGTACTGTATAAATATACAACATATAGCATGGTACTGTACTGTACTGTTTAAATATACAGCATATAGAATGGTACTGTGCCGTACTGTTTAAATATACAGCGTATAGGATGGTACTGTACTATACTGTTTGAATATACTGCATATAGAATGCTACTGTACTGTTTAAATATACAGCATATAGAATGGTACTGTACTGTACTGTTTAAATATACAGCATATAGAATGGTACTGTACCGTACTGTTTAAATATACAGCATATAGCATGGTACTGTACCGTACTGTTTAAATATACAGCAAATGTGATGGTACTGTACTGCAGTGTTTAAATATACAGCATATAGGATGGTACTGTATCGTACTGTATACATTTACCAGGCTTATTTCCATTTGGTGGTACAATGTAAATCATCCATTACATTATTTACATCTTCACAGTACCTCCGGTTCAACATAGCTTAGTAATTGTAAGCTATAACAAATTCTTATCTTAGATTGAAATATGCTTTGCTTACGCAACTGACTAATTTATGTGTTTGTAGTCAAGATATCTTCAAATGAGTTTTGTAAGTTAGTCAATAAAACTAACTGTTTGTGTACTTTTTTTTGTTTTGCACAGACTGTTGAGAAAAGATTGAAAGCCAGAGAAACCAAGCTGTCTGTGTCTGGTCTGGAGTCAGCCAAAAGCTACATAGTGACCATTCTGGCCTACAGGGGCTCCAGAGTCAGCAGAGTGGTGGAGACCCTGTTTAAAACAGGTACGTGGCGCCGTCAGCTATTATTGAAATGATTATTTAAGTGTATTTATTTATACAGGGTCGACTGACTGAGACTATGTCTCTTTTGCAGCAGTGCCCTGTTTGCACGTAATGAAAAAATCTAATAAAACCTATGGTACAACTACTACTAATAGTAAATATACCAATCATAGGAAACAATCTGTTAGCTACTCAGCTTTAGGGCAGCAGCAGGTACATTTGTTATTTATTACATCTGAAAAAAACAAAACTACAAACAGCAACAATATGTTTATAGTCTGTATACACGGAAAGTAAAGCCACAGAAATACAAGAAAAAAAAAAGTTTTTCAGCTTGTGTCTCTGCTGTGCCCCTCTTCCCTTTTTCTCCCCTCTCCCCTCTCTCCCCCTCCCCCCTCTTCCCCTTTCCCCTCTCCCCTCCTCTCCCCTTTACCCTCTTCCCTCTCTCCTCCCACCTCTTCTCCCCTCTCCCCTCTCCTTACTGAACAGTGGGTCTCCTGTACCCGTTCCCTATGGACTGCACCCAGGTGATGAAGAACGGCGAGGTGAAGAGCGGCGTCTACACCATCTACGTCAACAGCGACCGCTCCAAGCCCATGGAGGTCTACTGTGACATGGACACGGACGGCGGAGGCTGGCTGGTACGGGGTCACTGCCCGGGCTGGTCCAGGGGTCACTCCCCGGGCTGGTCCAGGGGTCACTGCCCGGGCTGGTCCAGGGGTCACTATACGGGCTGGTCCAGGGGTCACTGCCCGGGCTGGTCCAGGGGTCACTGCCCGGGCTGGTCCAGGGGTCACTGCATGGGCTGGTCTGGGGGTCACTATACGGGCTGGTCCAGGGGTCACTATACGGGCTGGTCCAGGGGTCACTACACAGGCTGGTCTGGGGGTCACTATACGGGCTGGTCCAGGGGTCACTATACGGGCTGGTCCAGGGGTCACTATACGGGCTGGTCCAGGGGTCATTATACGGGCTGGTCCGGGGGTCACTACACGGGCTGGTCTGGGGGTCACTACACGAGCTGGTCCAGGGGTCACTACACGGGCTGGTCTGGGGGTCACTGCCCGGGCTGGTCTGGGGGTCACTATACGGGCTGGTCTGGGGGTCACTGCCCGGGCTGGTCTGGGGGTCACTATACGGGCTGCTCCGGGGGTCACTACACGGGCTGGTCCGTCTTTATAAGACGTCTCGAACGTCATTTAGGGCTAGCGATGTCAAGAGTATATATGGTTCGCTATACTAGTTTAATCTATTGAAGAGCATGTAGAAAACTACTTATACAATAATGTACAATTTATTAATCTATGTAAATAAATCAATGTCATTGTCATTCGAAGGGAGTTGAGTAATATAGGTTCTCTCTCACTTCAGACAAGCGTGTAGATTTAGCTGCGTCCTTAAAAACACTCTTAGGATATAAAGAGTTGGTAAGATACTGTCGGCTCTTTCAATATATGTATGTACTATATTGTATATATATATGAAATGATTTACATATATTGAAAGAGCCGATAGTGTATTAACTCCTTATATTCTTTAATGACAACTTTCAGTAGAGTTTTTACATCAAAAAAGAAGAGGACACTCATGTGAGGAAACTAACGCTTACTATGAAACCCTTCCTCCTCCTCATCCTCCTCCCTATTCCTCCTCCTCCTACCCTCATCCTACTCTCCTCCTCCTCATTCTCCTCCTCCTCCTCCCCCTCCGCCTCCTCCTCCTCCTCATTCTCCTCCTCCTCCCCCTCCGCCTCCTCCTCCTCCTCCTCATTCTCCTCCCCCTCCGCCTCCTCCTCCTCATTCTCCTCCCCCTCCGCCTCCTCCTCCTCCTCCTCCTCATTCTCCTCCCCCTCCGCCTCCTCCTCCTCCTCATTCTCCTCCTCCTCCCCCTCCGCCGCCTCCTCCTCCTCATTCTCCTCCTCCTCCCCCTCTGCCTCCTCCTCCTCCTCATTCTCCTCCTCCTCCCCCTCCGCCTCCTCCTCCTCCCCCTCCGCCTCCTCCTCCTCCTCTTCCTTCCTGCCTTCCTCACTCACTCTCAGGTGTTCCAGAGACGTGACACGGGGAAGCTGGACTTCATGAAGCGCTGGAGGCAGTACATCCAGGGCTTCGGCAACATGACGGAGGAGTTCTGGCTCGGTCCGTACACACAGTGTGACTGTGTCGCTTTAAACCCTCCTAAAGAATAATAGAACACATTTAGCTGATACATGCTGGGGACCGTGTTTATTTTGTACCCTTATTGCTGCTAGTCAATTCAGTCCTCAGGCTTCATTTGAAGAATGTGCAGGAAAATTCTATTACATAGTATTTTTACTGCCTCTGTTACATTATGTTCATAAGGCAAAGCTAAGTCCTTTGGACCCTTTGTTTGGCCCTTTGACATGTTTAGGTTTTAGTTTCACTTTGACCTGTCCCACTGACCCCCCCCCCCCCCCCCTTAGGTCTGGACAACTTGTATGAGCTGACCAACACGCCGACCCAGTACGCGCTCAGAATAGACCTGGGCCTGGGCTCAGAGAAAGCCTTTGCCGTCTACGACGACTTCAAACTGGCTCCGGCCAAACAGAAGTTTAAGCTGACCGTCGGAGCATACAGTGGAAATGCAGGTACTTCATCGAGATCAATGGAAAAACATGAGATTGCCACACAGACTCATACATACCGTTGCCATAATGATACCAGGAGAGAAGGCTGGGATGGTACCTCTTCAAATAGTGTACTGATTGATTCGTAGTTATACCGGATGTATGCCAATTGAATAATGTATATAAGTAGACTATAGCGTTTAGGTAAAACTAAGGTAAACAGGCAAAGCTATTTCGTTTTTATGTTGATAAAAAAAGTGAACACTATTCAAAACTAATAGACATCAAAGTTGAGATATCAATTTATTTAAATTATTTTCTTCTTCTCGATTTTTTTTTCAGGCGATGCCATGACCTACCACCAGGGGCGCCCTTTCTCCACCGTGGACTCTGATAACGATATCGCCCTCGGCAACTGCGCCCTGACCCACCGCGGCGCCTGGTGGTACAAGAACTGTCACCTTGCCAACCTCAACGGCAAGTTCGGAGACAACAGGCACAGTATGGTAAGAAAAGACCAAAAGACCATTGGCGACCGAACTGTTAGTCCCCCCATACAGTGTAAAGCGCTTTGGGTGTCTAGAAAAGCGCTAAATCAAATGCAATTAATTTAATTACAAAAAGAAGAGAGATTTTAACAAAAGGTTATGACTTTGTTCGGAACCACATGCTTAAATGCATACTGCATGCACATTTTGACGTTATATTTAGAATGTTAAGGATGCATAGTATGAGATTCCAAACTGCCAAAATCTGCAAGTTGGATCTTTTTTCCATGATACAGTTTTTGTTTTTAATTAGCTATGGCGTGTGCTACAGCATTCTTGGGGAGGACAGTAAGGAAGTGTACTGCCAAGCACAGATTATCTGATCACATATGCACACACAAAAGCACTTTATGTGGCGCGAGAGCAGCATGAAATCGTCCCTCTCTTGGTCTTTTGATGGAAAAGCCAAAACGAACTGACAAAACCCTGGACCCAACCCCTTGCCTGCTGTGGTGCCACTGAGCTTATTTCTGTTCACATTGTGCTTTCCAGCATGTGGCCTCGTGTGTGCAGCCAGAACGGAGAAGCTTAGCCGTCTCAGTTTGTCTCCGTTTAGCCAGTGTGTAAAGCAACCGCGCCGTACCGTCTGATGGGTGCAGTACGGCACAGCGCCAGCCGATGGCGCTGTTGCTGTAAATATACGGATTTTTCGGACAAGCCATCAGTTCAAGGTTTTTAGAGAAGTAGTGGCCTGAATCCATCAGCTTTCATAAGCGGACGTTTTCTCACAGTCTTTGTGGAGATACTTTTTATTTTATTTTTTTACCTTGCTGAAAGAGCAACACAAAAAAGTGGGTTTTAGGGGTTCAAGGAGGGATTTCTGCTAGCCTGCAGAGGCAATCAAAGCCAGTGGAATTACTTCTTCTCCTAGGACACAATAGACTCTGTGACACTGTCTCTCGGTATTGCATCTCTCTCCTTTTAGATGGCGTCCATGTTTACAGAGCTTGGAACCACCAGCTGTGAACTGTCTCTCATTGTCTCTTTCGTTTATCCCTGCTTCCCCCCCTCTTCCCCCCTTTTTTCACCTCACTTTATATTTCCATCTTTCTTAAAAAATCGCTCTGCTCTGTTGTTGTTGTCTGCTCAATTTTCTCCTCTGCCTTCCATTACCCTCCTCTTCCTCCCTCTGCCTCTTCCTCTCCCTCCTCTCCCATCTCCCTCTCCCTCATCTCCCTATCTTCCATCTCCCTGTTTACCCTCTGCCTCTTCCTCCTTCTCCCACTCCTCTCCTCTCCTCTGCCTCTCCACTCCTCTCCTCTTCTCTGCCTCTCCTCCTCTCCTCTCCTCTGCCTCTCCTCCTCTCCTCTCCTCTCCTCTCCTCTCCTCTATTCTCCTTTCCTCTCCTTCTCTCCTCTCCTCTCCTCTCCTCTCCTCTCCTCTCCTCTATTCTCCTCTATTCTCCTCTCCTCCTCTTCTCTCCTCTCCTCTCCTCTATTCTTCTATATTCTCCTCTCCTCTCCTCTATTCTCCTCTCTCTATTCTCCTCTCTCTCCTCTCCTCGCCTCTCCTCTCTCTCTCCTCTCCTCTCCTCTCTTCTCCTCTCCTCTCCTCTCCTCTCCTCTCCTCTATTCTCCTCTCCTCTCCTCTATTCTCCTCTCCTCCTCTCCTCTCCTCTCTGCCTCTACTCCTCTCCTCTATTCTCCTCTCTTCTCCTCTCCTCCTCTCCTCTCCTCTCCTCTCCTCTCCTCTCCTGTCTTCTCTTCTCCTCTCCTCTCCTCTCCTCTCCTCTATTCTCCTCTCCTCTCCTCTATTCTCCTCTCCTCTCCTCTCCTCTCCTCTATTCTCCTCTCCTCTCTTCTCCTCTCCGCCTCTCCTCTCTCCTCTCTTCTCCTCTCTCTCCTCTATTCTCCTCTCCTCTCCTCTATTCTCCTCTCCTCCTCTATTCTCCTCTCCTCCTCTCCTCTCCTTCTCCTCTCCTCTATTCTCCTCTCTTCTCCTCTCCTCTCTTCTCCTCTCCTCCTCTCCTCTCCTCTCCTCCTCTCTTCTCCTCTCCTCTCCTCTGTTCTCCTCTCCTCTCCTCTCCTCTCCTCTCCTCCTCTCTTCTCTTCCACTCTCCTCTCCTCTCTTCTACTCTCCTCTCCTCTCCTCTCCTCTGTTCTCCTCTCCTCTGTTCTCCTCTCCTCTCCTCTCTTCTGTTCTCCTCTCCTCTGCTCTCCTCTCCTCTCCTCTACCTCTCCTCTCTTCTCCTCTCCTCTCCTCTCATCTCTCTTCTCATCTCCTCTCCTCTATTCTCCTCTCCTCTCCTCCTCTATTCTCCTCTCTTCTCCTCTCCTCTATTCTCCTCTCCTCTCCTCTCTCTCCTCTCCTCTCCTCTCCTCTGCTCTGGTGTGCCTGTCGTCCCGGTCCTGTCCTCTCCTCTCCTCTCCTTTCCCCTCCCTCTCTTCTCCTCTCCTCTCCTCTGTTCTCCTCTCCTCTCCTCTTCTCTATTCTCCTCTCCTCCTCTCTTCTCCTCTATTCTCCTCTCCTCTCCTCTATTCTCCTCTCCTCTCCTCTCCTCTCCTCTCCTCTCCTCTCCTCTATTCTCCTCTATTCTCCTCTCCTCTCCTCTCCTCTCCTCTCCTCTCCTCTCCTCTCCTCTCCTCTATTCTCCTCTCCTCTCCTCTATTCTCCTCTCCTCTCCTCTCCTCTATTCTCCTCTCCTCTCTTCTCCTCTCCGCCTCTCCTCTCCTCTCCTCTCCTCTCCTCTCCTCTATTCTCCTCTCCTCTCCTCTCCTCTATTCTCCTCTATTCTCCTCTCCTCCTCTCCTCTCCTCTCCTCTCCTCTCCTCTCCTCTCCTCTCCTCTACACTCCTCTCTCTCTTCTCCTCTCCTCTCCTCTCCTCTCCTCTCCACTCCTCCTCTCTTCTCCTCTCCTCTCCTCTCCTCTCCTCTCCTTTCCTCTCCTCTCCTCTATTCTCCTCTCCTCCTCTATTCTCCTTTCCTCTCCTCTATTCTCCTTTCCTCTTCTCTATTCCCCTCTCCTCTATTCCCCTTTCCTTTTCCTCTATTCTCCTCTCCTCTATTCTCCTCTCCTCTCCTCTCCTCTCCTCTATTCTCTCTCCTCTCTCTCCTCTATTCTCCTCTCCTCTCCTCTCCTCCTCTCTTCTCCTCTCCTCTCCTCTCCTCTCCTCTATTCTCCTCTCCTCTCCTCTCCTCTCCTCTATTCTCCTCTCCTCTCCTCTCCTCTCCTCTATTCTCCTCTCCTCTATTCTCCTCTCCTCTCCTCTATTCTCCTCTCCTCTCCTCTCCTACCTTCTCTATCTATTACTCTCCTCCTCCCTCTGCCTCTCCTCCTTGTCTCTCTCTTCTCTCTGCCTCCACCTTTTCTCCCTACCCTCCACCTAACCCCCTTCCCCTCCTCCATCCCGCTCCTCCTCCCCCCTCCCCTCACCCCCAGGGAGTGAACTGGGAGCCATGGAAGGGCCACCTGATGTCCCTGGACCAGACCAGGATGATGATCCGGCCGGCGGGGACAGCGTCCTCCTCTTCCTCCAGGAAGAGACGGTCGCAGTCGGGCGCGGCCGGCCGCAGAGGGGACACGAGAGTGAGGAGCCCGGCCGAGTAGAGCCCGGGGACCTTCCGTCTCTCCCTCTATCTCTCTCTCTCTCGTCTCACCACCATCCCTCCATGTTTGTCCTCCATTATCCAACCA
>JAPMUY010005867.1:120000-127500 GCA_026901105.3 Galaxias olidus
GGCGTGAGGATGGCAGCGTGGGACTAGATTTCACACGTCACCATGGTAACTATGTGGTTCTTTATGGTGCACAATGTCACCCTACTAAATCGACACGCTCACCCAAACGATTTCTCACCTGCTCACAGTTTCCAGCGTAAGTATTCTCAGTGCCTCCAGAGAACTTTACTATCAGTTACATACAGCAACGCCATGGTCGAAATGGTCTGACACGTTCTCCAGCACAGGCCGGTGTAACGCTATGCCCAGAGACGACCTTTGACCTCCGTGCGTTCTCGCCGGACACCCTCTCAGCCACGGATAGGAATCTTTCTGGAATGTGGACACAAACAATCCTCCAATGTATTTGGCAGTAGGGGAGGAGGGAGGTTGATGGGGGGGGGGGGGGGGGGTTAACACCAAAACAGGAAAGGTGTGTTGGTGACACACAAAGCCAGGATGGGGGGGGGGGGGGGCAAAATGTTGTGATTGCACCCACTTATATTTTCTTCCACTACTGACTGACAGTATGGCAGCTATTTTAAGGAAGTCAACTCTTGAGGCCGAGGCCAACTGAGAGGCTAGTGGGGGATAGTGGGGGGAGCGTGGGGGGGGGGGGGGAGTGTGGGGGGGCAGTGAGGGGATGTGGGTTGAGAGACAGAAGGCAGGCTAGGAATATTTAATGAGACCCGGGGCCAAACCAGCACTGGAGGAAAGCACTCACCCACTGACTCAATGCGCTCCTCGATCACTCCCACTAGCAACTTTGTCTGCTGCCTGCTTCAACTCTAAGCGCTCAGAGAAATCGCAATCAATAAACGCTTCCTAAATGTTTTATTTTACTTTACACATATTTTGTCAAAGATAACACAATTTTTTTCACATTTCTCTTTCTCTCTCTCTCTTTCTCTCTCTCTCTCTCTCTCTCTCTCTCTCTCGCTCTCTCTCTCTCTCTCTCGAAACACAAGTTTGTCACCTTACCGAGGGGTTGAGAAAGAGGTGTAATTATCATCTGCTCAGTGAATATAACACAAGACAGCGTTCGAGTTCATTAACGCTCAAACTTGGCGTGACCTTTGACCCAGGCTGAGGGGAAAAGGCCACCATAAGGCAGAGGAGAGGGAATAAATCAGAGGAACATTAAAACGCCATCAAAAATAAAACTGTGATAATCCATTCCAAAAGAGATCAATTCAAGTTGTTGACGAATGCTGACAAAAGTCCTTCTAGGTTTTAACATTAGTCAAAGGTAAATAGTTGTGGACTTTGTGGCAAAATGTATTTAAAGCTTAGTGGTAATCTTCAGAGCCAAAAGCTTCTGAACTGCCACTTCAAATTTCCTGTTGAAAGTTTCTAAAGGCGGTTTCCCAAACAGCAGTTCGAAAATCCTACAGGGACTTTCAGAAGCGCGGCTAGTAGTAAAAACAACAACAACAACAACAACGTCTATAATCATTTCAATTCGTTCGTTGACGGATTAAAAAACTCACACGCAACAGATGTTTTGAAAAGCGGCAGGCTTACCCGCGGACACTTATGAAGTGGGTCTCCAGGTCTGCCCTGTAGTTATCCAGTAAGATCACCTCTGCCAGCGATGTCTTTAAGGCTTGTGGTCCCACTCAACTAGTTAGTATTGACTGAAGCTGGTACTCCCTCGCCTCTCTCTCTCTCTCTCTCTCTCTCTCTCTCTCTCTCTCTCTCTCTCCCTGGTTTGCCGGTCTCTGTAATAATGGTTCCTCTGTCTCAGCCTGTGTGCTCCTGCATGACGTGCTAGCTCTGCATTCTTGTGGTTTACACACACACACACACACACACACACACACACACACACACACACACACACACACACACACACACACACACACACACACATACACTCAAACTCTCTCTCGCTCTCTCTCTCTCTTACACACACAGTCTCTCTTACACGCTCTCTCTCTCTCTCTCTCTCTCTCTCTCACACACACACACACACACACACACACACACAAGTTCTAAGTCACAGCAGGAAAATAAGAACATTGAGACTTGTACCGTACTGCAAAGTTCTCTCTATCTCTCTCTCTCTCCCTCTCCTTCTCCCTCTCCCTCTCCCTCTCTCTCCCTCTCTCTCTCTCTCTCTCTAGTTCACAATTCCAAACCTTTTAAAATTCTGAGCTAGACATGACAAAAACAAAACACCTCCAAAGTTTACAATCTGAGGTTGAGAAGAGATGAAATACGCCCTCCCCCCCCCCCTCCCCTCCCCACACACACATACAAAAAGGAATTGAAAGTATAGAAGTTTCTAAAATAGATTTAGGCCTCTCTTGCTTACATGTGTGTGTGTGTGTGTGTGTGTGTGTGTGTGTGTGTGTGTGTGTATGTGTGTGCATGCGTGTGTGTGTGTGTATGTGTGTAGTTAGCTTCCCTGCATGATCCTTAAACACAAAGCAGATAGCCTTTACTAGTTTGAGACATCAATACTGATTGATGGCACACTCTCATTCTATCAACCCCCTGGTTAGGAAAATTACACGGAAGTTGTGTGTGTGTGTGTGTGTGTGTGTGTGTGTGTGTGTGTGTGTGTGTGTGTGTGAATGCGTGTGTGTGTGTATGTGTGTAGTTAGCTTCCCTGCGTGATCCTTAAACACAAAGCAGATAGCCTTTACTAGTTTGAGACATCAATACTGATTGACAGCACGCTCTCATTCTATCAACTCCCTGGTTAGGAAAATTACATGGAAGTTGTGTGTGTGTGTGTGTGTGTGTGTGTGTGTGTGTGTGTGTGTGTGTGGGTGTGTGTGTGTGTGTGTGTGTGTATGTGTGTAGTTAGCTTCCCTGCGTGATCCTTAAATACAAAGCAGATAGCCTTTACTAGTTTGAGACATCAATACTGATTGACAGCACGCTCTCATTCTATCAACTCCCTGGTTAGGAAAATTACACAGAAGTTGTGTGTGTGTGTGTGTGTGTGTGTGTGTGTGTGTGTGTGTGTGTGTGTGTGTGTGTGTGTGTGTGTGTGTGTGTGTGTGTGTGTGTGTGTGTGTGTGTGTGTGTGTTTATACAGGCACTTTGGTCATAGCTAGAATGGCAAATGGAAAATTATTAAAATAAATAAATATATACAGCATATATTATACTTACAATCTCTGTTTTACCCCAGTCTTACTGTAAGTGCTACACACTGTATGAATCAACAGGCACCTTGCTGGTAGCTATGCAGTGTTGTGTTTTTAACCTCAGTCTTAAGTGCTGCACACTGAATGAATCAACAGGCACCCTGCTGGTAGCTATGCAGTGTTATAGTTACAGTGTGTTTTTAAGTCGGTCTTAAGTGCTAAAACACCGCTGTGTGTGATGGGTGCTTGATGAAGATATCAGCTGTAATAGGCCTAAATTAAGATCTGTCACCTGGAAACCCCCTGGCATGGGCATTTTCTGAGCCCAGCCCACCAACACACACACACACACACACACACACACACACACACACACACACACACTCGTGCGTGAATAAATGAAAATAAAGAATAAAGAATTCAGCAATATTAGAGAGCAATAGCGCTATGTTAACTTAAGCATCCTACAGAGAATAGTTTAGAGTAATAATGTTCAGCTGCGCATCCTGTACAGAGAGAGTTTAGAGTAATAATGTTCAGCTGAGCATCCTGTACAGAGAGTTTAGAGTAATAATGTTCAGCTGAGCATCCTGTACAGAGAGAGTTTAGAGTAATAGTGTTCAGCTGAGCATCCTGTACAGAGCGAGTTTAGAGTAATAGTGTTCAGCTGAGCATCCTGTACAGAGCGAGTTTAGAGTAATAGTGTTCAGCAAAGCATCCTGTACAGAGCGAGTTTAGAGTAATAGTGTTCAGCAAAGCATCCTGTACAGAGCGAGTTTAGAGTAATAGTGTTCAGCAAAGCATCCTGTACAGAGCGAGTTTAGAGTAATAGTGTTCAGCTGAGCATCCTGTACAGAGCGAGTTTAGAGTAATAGTGTTCAGCTGAGCATCCTGTACAGAGCGAGTTTAGAGTAATAGTGTTCAGCTGAGCATCCTGTACAGAGAATAGTTTAGGGCGACTGCTCAAGGTCTTGGTTTGTGCTTCTGACTCGGAGTGCTAACGAAAGGTAAAAAGGTTAGGGGGGGGGGGGGGGGGTCGGTGTTGAAACCTGACAGTGGGCCTGTTGGAGGCTCCATACATAGTGTTGGTGTGTGTGTGTGTACTTGTATCTGTGTGCTTGTATGTGTGTGCTTGTATGTGTGTGTGTGTGTGTGTGTGTGTGTGTGTGTGTGTGCTTGTACGCGTGTGCATGCGTCTGTGTGTGTGTGTGTGTGTTGTAGGGAAACCAATCCTCAAACCATCCCCCTCATTCCAGAGAATCAAAGCATGGTCTCTCAACACAAAGGGCCATAAAACCTTAACTCTATTCCAGCAATTCCAACTGCTACTTTAAGGATTTATGAATTGGGATTAAGAAACTGTCGCAAAGGAACAATCAATTAAATTATTGGACATTGACAATGAGAAGAAATTGTAACATCAATCTTTTGCATTTTGTAATAATTATATATTTTGTATTGTTTTACTAAGCTAACTAACATAATTAGCCTAGTCATGTTTGGTATCCAAATGTCCACCATGATATTTTGTAAACTTTGCAAACGTTTATATAGAACATATTCTTAGCATACAGGTATAAATAGAAAGAAAATGATTTGAGCTAATCAATCTGAAAAACCTTATCTCATACAGTGAGATAATTTACACCTCTAGTCCCTGACCAGTGGCCAATCAGGTGACCTCAGCCACCTTTTGGACACCCCTTCTCAGACTAGCTTAAATAGATTTTCGAACCAGGAAACGTGGCTTTTTAAGATCCGCACGTAACCTGGGAGGCCGCCCTGCGTTACACAGGTTGATAAAAATTGCACCCAAACTTAATCCTTGACCACGTGTCTGCAAGCAACTCTTTGGACAAAGGATTTTAGGCCTTTTTCCTCACTACAAGGCCGGAAAACCTTGCACACTTTCAAACTGAACCAGCGCACGATTAACACGTCAAAGAAGACCAAAAACCCACGTTGCTGTTCCATGTTTATTCAAACAAGGAACTAACTTTCAGAACTTTACCAAAGGAACCACGGACTTCTCAAACTGGCTCCAGCCGCAACAACAAGCTAATAAAACCAATCCGTGAGCCACAGCTCCGCCTTTCTTCTCACAGTAACGTAACCCATGCTTATCAAACGTTGAGCGTTGGATGCTAAAGCTTAGACAATTTCTGATGTGTTATGCTTACCATAACTTATCAATATTTCAACTGTTATACTGTGTATGTTTAGCTACTAACCACTTTAGTTTATTAATGTCATCATTTAGTCATTCTTTGTAGTACTGTAATTTTCATGTGTTTTAGACTAGTAAATAAATAGAATTGCTTTGCAACCAATCCCAGCTGTGTCATATCTTCGTTTCCATACAATCATTTATTCTCGTAACTTAGAACGTCACTACTTCAGAATTGAGACTAAAACTTCAACTAGGCCTACTTATTAAATTAATGCCAAATCAGACCTGGTTTCCCATCGAGCCATGCAATAAGCTTAAATCTTTGGGTGGTGCCCCCTTAATTATTTAATATCAAATTGATCGATTATAATATTAATTTATGAATTAATTGTTAATCTATAAAATTGATAAAGAGTAGTTTACACATAAGTAGTGAACCAGAAACCCTACAGTGTGCTTGTGCGCGTGTGTGTGTTTGTGTGTGTGTGTGTACGTGTGTGTGTGTGTGGGTGTGTGTGCTTGTGCGCTTGTGTGTGTTTGTGTGTGTGTGTATGTGTGTGTGTGTGTGTGTGTGTGCATGTGTGTGTGTTTGTGTGTGTGTGTGTGTGTGTGTGCACGTGTGTGTGTGCCAGTGCCAGCACACGTGCACGCTCTCTCCTATAACCAGTCCCTGAGGGGGGAATGCAGGCCGTGACTCACTCCTGTAAAATGTTTCGAAACAGTGCTATGAAAACATGGATCAGGGCAGCAGGCGGAGGCGGATTGGGAGGGAGGGAGGCCGGTCTATATAAGGGAAAGGTCTCTACCTCGTCCGAGATTGGCCCTCGACTCCGTGGTAAACATAAGGCAGTCACAGAGAAGGGGGGTGGGGGGGGGTTCTATATTTATAAAATGGCTGTTTAGCAGGAACTTAGCAAACTTGACTTAAAAAAACTGCAAACTGCTTTTCTGGACATTGATCGAGTGCATTATGTCAAGAATGTAGAGACTGTTCAGTATGTAGTGTCTTTATGGCCAATGACCTGATTATGTCTGCAGTCTACTTCACAGCTAGGGTAAAACAAACCGGAGTCAATTCCCACTGCAGCAGCAGTGAACTATTGGAGTTTCCCTGGTTCTGCTTCCACAGGAGTGTTTCACGGCATCTGTTGTCCGAACAGACTGAAACGCACCGCGTGAAGCTGTTCTCACATAAACCGAGGCAGTGACAAATATACTGTGGTTTTGGTCCCTAGTTAGGGCCGAAAGACAGCAGCGAAGCTTTCACAGAGCAGGGCCAAACTGAGCTGCATTGAACTGGACCCTGTTAATAATGGGTTTTTATTGTGACGTCCTTCACTGTGAAAATACTAGAGTAGCTTTTCCCACTGTATTAAAGGTGTTAGTGGATGTATAGGCCATGAAGTACAGTTCAGACCTGCGCTGTAAATAACAACAAACAGACCAACAACAACAACAACAACAACAACAACAACAAAAGTTTATGAAGGTACTTGTTGAGAGGAGATGGACGTGCCAAGTACGCGGTTTGTTGAACAAGATAAAAAAAAAAAAACGCTGAGGTCATGACCTCGTGTGGTCATGCGATAGCCAGAACGCCTGACAGAGCACTTCCTGTTTCAGCATCTGATGCGTTCGCCGATTGCGAGACAGCAGAATCTTACTGTGTGAATGTGTGTGGGTGGAAGGGAAGGATATGGGAAGAACAACACATAGAAGTGCATGGCTAGCAACCTTAATGTGCTGTGCAAATAGCCAACTATTCAAATTACACTAAACAGACAAGCTATTATAAAATAAAATAAAAATGATGGTTGGTGGATGGTTTTATTTTTAATAAACACAGTTCAGCCTCAATTGATGTTTGTATGAGAGCAAGTCAATCTCATTTTGAGCAACATTACAGCTTCATTGAGAAAGCTAATCTCTGCTGGGCTATCCATCAGCGAAGCAATGATCCTCCGGCAGGTAACCGCCATTTATCACTGTCCTCCGATAAAAACACACTCAGCATTCATTACACACCAATGAAATGTGTAATTTGTCATTATGGATGATGCTCTCCTTAATAAATAAAGGTCCATAACAGAATGTGTCAAAGTCATGCTTTACAATAGCCTTAAAAACGTCATGGCTAGACTGACTGAACGTAAGAGTTTTCATTTCAAAATGGCAGAAAACGTGCATTTTCTCAGTTGTTGAAAGAAAGTAACTACTGTATCCAAGGCTGTACGTTTCTTTGACTAATGC
>JAPMUY010005867.1:132500-150000 GCA_026901105.3 Galaxias olidus
ACCATTTCCTGTTCAGGGGCTGAGGTTAAAGGTTACTAACCGGTTGACCTGTGGCCCCCGTGTCTCCTTTCTGCTGCTCTTGCTTTGCATATCCGTACCGTATCATCCCCGTCTATTATAATGCCAGTGTTGTTCATTATTTAGAAGAGCTATTTCTGCTTGCACAGCATGTCTCACTGTACTGTATATTGGATAATTAATGTCCAATTATAACTCCGGTTAATTATACAGTGGGCCTGAAATGTGCTGAATTCTGTTCGAATTCTGTCCAAATCATGGGTCTGCTATGGAATCGCATAGGATCCCAACCGTTCAGTCTATCAAAGCAAACGGAGTGTCAAGCCAATGCTTTGCATATTAAAACATGACCCTGTGCAGATAGAGTGGCCTTTCCGTGTTTCAGGGTCAAAGGTTCTCTTCTAAAGCGAGGGAAGACTTGTCAGAAGTGCTTAGTGAATGTTAAAATCTGAGTTTTCTCCTGTTTGTGTGTGTGTGTGTAAAGTCAGCAGGGAGGATCTTGATAGACGCCTAGTACAGAATCTGATGATCACCATCACTTTTCAACATTTTAAGCTGATTCCACATCATTTATAAATGGCTGTCTTTGGGATCAGACACTGATTTCTATTGAATGCTATGTATTATTTTGCCAAACTATATATATATGTATATATTTAGGTGTTGAGGTATTTACTTATGAACTGTATATGATGAAGCACACCCAGTCCAACTTAAAAAGTTGATAGACAAATTGTGAAAAACTTTCTTACGGTTGATTTCATCAGGAATTGATCAGCCTGTAACAGCACAAAAACACACCAAACGGACAATTTCAATATTTTATTAATATGTAGAAAATGTATTAAAAAAGGAACTATACTGTACATGTTTAATTCAAACTAGGGCTAAATTCGATCATAATAGCCAAGATCATTCCAACAGTTTCCTAAGTCTGAGCACACAATAGCCTTTCAACAGTCAATACTCAACACATCTTCATGGCAAGCTTAACAACAAGTGTTGTTTGTTACTGGGAAGAAACCAAAAAAAAAAGTAAATTATGATTTTATATCATATATTTATTCCGTTTTGTTTTTTTATTACAAAAGAAATCAACAGTAAATCAATTCCAAGTATTGATTACACAGCTTTTTCTTGTGGGTCTCAAAATAAACATGAATAAATAATCGAAAAAGCTAGTTGACAACATCTCAATATGCCTCAATATGTTTTTAAGCAATATACACTTTGTAATATAATAAATAAAAAGCTCAAGTTGTGTATGTAGAATGATCAGACCAGACAGACTCTTTTGGTCAGTGTCTCTCATTCATTTGAACTGGTATTGCTGTTGCTCAACGTTCTTGACAGACACACACAGAACCGTCTTGTTTTTCGTGTTGCCTAGACAACGAGTTAGTTAGTTACGTGTCAATCGTTTTGAAAACCGTATGTTAAAAGTTATATTATTTTGTTGTCTTCCTCCGTTTGATTATGATTAACTCTATTGCCGCTCCAGAGAAGAAAAAGATCTGATGAGTGAATTAATAATAAAATATGGATTGCTCTCTCCAGAAATACAGTATTTTTTCTTGCAATGTTCTATAATGAAGAGATCTCAAAACCTTACTTGAATACACACACGGAGAAACAAATACATGATGTACTAGTTGACTTTAAGGATGTAGTACTTTTGTCTAGCAAAGCCTGGGAGGAAGGCATATGATGATTTTGTTCAGTCGTGATCGGCATCTACAAATATGGTATTCAAAACAATTTTCACTTAACATAAATGACATACAAATTATTTGAAATTCATCACCAAAAACAAAACAAAACTGCTGTAATCAGCCACAAGTTAGTTATCAGTAAAAGGTTTATAATCTTGGGCACCCAAACACTTGCCATGTTCTCCACACTAACCTCTACACGGACAGTTACAGTACAATCATTCAGTTCCTTTAATTGCAGAGCTTTGCTATCCTACTTATGTCGCACAAAATGCACCGAGTCAAAGATTCTCTAGATAATTAAATGAGTCTACACACACTAGTCTAGTAAAAAAAACAAAAAAGATTTAACAACAATGTGTCGATCGGGGAGGTTGCATTAGTAGCTCTGAAAATAGTCACTTGACATTTAGAATTCAGAGGGAAAATGAGGCAGACCTGGACCAAAACCATGTAAATGAGATGGTATATTTTGAAGTATCGAATACATGGTATTTTTATTTCATCTGAAAGTATTTCACTATCTAAGGGTACTCAGACAGGTTCGAGTGAACGCACCCCTGAAATGGCCACCATTTCATTTGATTTAACCCAGGTCTATGGAGTAACACGAGAGAAAATATACTTCTCTTGTGATTCAACACAATAGCATTGCTTAGAAGGTACTGTTTGCATGCGTTAAGGTATACTCCTTTTAAAGGTTAGAAAACAAAGGGTTAATGTCGCAATGCTCCAGAGTGCTAGTATTTTAGTTTGCATCTACAAGGGAAAAGAATAAACAGGTATTGGTTGTTATCTTTTATATATATATATATATGTATATTTAGTATTAATCTAAAGGATGGACAATCACCATTGTTTCAAGTCTAAATGACAGCGGAAAAGAACAACATCAGTTATAATGATACAAGCTTGCTTGTTGATTTCAAACAACAATATCAACCAAGTCAATGTGAGTTAATTGGTTACAAATAATTGTTTGTTGTATATCAAAACTACAGCAGGCCAAATGTTACTCGCAACGACATGGTGTCATTATCACCCACTGACGCCAGACCGTTTAGAAGGATCGTGTAAAACAAAGAGATTTGTTTTTTCTTGGTTTTAAGTTGAACTACAAACAGCCACAAAACCTAGTGAAAGATTATCTTCACAGAAACCATATCAAACGTCAAAGATTTGGAAACATGAACATTTTCTATGTAAATCTTTGGTTTTATGTGAAGACTAATGACACCATTTTTGCAAGTAACAAAACAACACAACTAATAAATACACCTCTTTAAAATGATTTTTAAACATTTAGTGGAATTTCATTGGTCAAAACCAACCGAAAATGATGCCACAACTATTGAAGGGTAATATGGACCAATAAGTTAAAATTATAGTCAAGAGGAAATGAATATTGAACAACAATGGTTATATTATGCTTTGACTTAGTGCAAATACTTTCCCAGTGTTACTTTATCAGGAGTTACTTCATATTAAAGTCATATTAAAGATAATCTAAATGCTATAGTTCACCATTCATGATTCTTAATGTTCATGACTTTTAACCTCAGACATTGTCTTTACATTCAAAAGTAAAATGGACACGAATAAATATAAATAAATAGCTCTAATTGAATCCACTGCACTCTGCTGGTGTTTTGATTGCAATTGCAAATGTATGAATGTTTCCAAAAACAAACAAAAAATCAACTTTCGCTATTTCATGGGAATCGCGTGAATCTGGAATTTGAAAATGAGCTCATGAATTTTTGTTAACCTAACACCCATTTCACTGACACAGAGTCAAATCATATTATGAAAAAGCGGAATATTTTTTGCCACAATATTAGTTATAAAAATAGAGATATCTTACAGTAAATATTTCAGGGCATATATAATTTTCGTAAAATCGATAATTATTTGCGTTGGGGTCAAATAATGCTAGCGCTCACATTTCGTATTTGTGAAGGTTACTTTGAGGACATTACTTCAGATCCCAGTACAAGGCAAATGGCGTAACGAGAAAGCCCGCGGGTTTGCCTTTCGTTTTTATATTTTACAGCAAACAGAACCATTGTCATTCAAATGTTTTTTTTTTTTATAAATTACAGAAAGTTGCTTTACTTATCAGAAATACAGCAGTAACAGCAAAAGCTGGATGGGACGTGCAGAACCACCGACAGAGAGAGTTTTGTCAAGTTAAAACCATATCAACCAACGCCATTTTCAGAGCAGGTTCAGCCAATTTGTATCGTAGGTTTTCATGAAACAATCAAACGTCTACACTACAAAAACACTCCCTCACTTCCAATTCACTGTTGATGTAGCGCTCCAAATTTGATCTAAAGCCTTTTCTTAAAGATTTTCTACTCTTGCTACAGCGGCAGAAAAACAAAACATTTTTGACGTGGGGTTGAAAGCGTTAACGTCGTCCAAACTCTCTCTGGACTTTGGTTCTGAGCGGGCGGTTAAACGGGACGTCTTCTACGCAGGGACGGACCTCCTCCTCTTCCCACTGACGCTGCGGTAGTTAAACGGCCTCATCTTCATCTCCACAAAGGGAATGGAGAACTCGTGGCCTTTCCAGTGGTACCAGTTAATACCCTGGAGAGAGAGAGAGAGGGGGGAGATGGGGAGAGAGAGAGAGGTTGAGAGAGTGAGATAGATAAATAGATAGATAGATATACAGACAGACAGACAGACAGACAGATAGATAGAGACAGGGGGGGGGCGGTGAGAGCAAGAGAGAGAGAGGGGGTTACAAGAACCAAAGGTTTCTTTTTCAGGATGTTTTTTCGTTTAAACAAATCCTTGATACATTTCACGAGGCACATTTTGACTGCTTTGAAATGTCATGCATGTATTTTTAACTGCACCTCTCTGATTCGTTGCTACTAGATATACTGTATGTCTGAGCAATTTTCTCGTATGAAATAAATGTCGATTAGATATTAATGTTTTTCCGGGGTTAGAAAACATTCCTCCATATGTAAAGAGCTAACAGACTTATTAAAGAGCACGGTAACTTAAATTAACGTTCGCTTGAAGGACTCGAAACATGTTATTTACCCTTCAGTATTCTCTGGTAGAGTAATTACAACAAAGAAAAACACAATCTCCCTCACACTTCATCTCCCCTTTTCATGTCTGTCCGTCCGTCCGTCCGTCTGTCACTCTAGTTTTCTTTCATGCCATCACAAGGCAGGAGTTACAGGGAAAGGAAAGGGTGAGCGGGAGCGATGCCGCGAGGCGCCTTTGTACTGGAAGCTAATCGACGCTGCACACATTGGCCGTTTCTCTTGGACTTCCTGTCACAGAACATCCAGGACTGGCCCCTTCTGTTCTGTGACGTTTGTTTCACACAAGAACACAGAGGGGTTTGAGCCGGAGCCGCGGCAACAGACCTTCGTGTCGCTCACCTCAGAGGGGACTCAGAAGAAACGGGGAGCGAATTCCACATACAAGGAGAAAACGTTTAATAGACAGAGGCCCTGGCAGTGCTCGCCATCGCCTACTGATGCTATCCCTAACGTACTAATTATGACTGAAAACCCGTGTGTTGTGTGTAAGTGTATGGTGCACGTATGTGGTTCAGAATGTTTGGTAAAAGGGTCCGCACGGTGCCTAGCCCCGTTCTTAACGAGCCGGTTTCCCAGGCATAAAGAATTCACGTACCGTTGTGGAGTAAAATGAAATGGCTGGAGATGGTTCGCTATTAAACACAGACTTTTACAGGCCAGAGTAATGACACAGGGAAAAGAGTCTGTCTAATGCAAGTCTTTACCAATGTGGCTGAGGGTCTGTCTTCTGATATGTTTTACTTGTCAGCTTCAACAGTCCCATAATAATAGGTTAGTTTGTAGTCGCTAAAAGGGTGGATGCTTAACATTTAACTAGCCTGATAACCTTTAACTTCATCTTCAACAGACACATTTGAAAGAGGGATTATTGGAGAAGATATGGAGAGTATATAGCAAGCTAAATGGCTGACTAGAGCTAAAATAAACAAACTAATATTTCCATTGTGTTATGTCTGTGTCCCGACCAACTAAAAACGCTGGCTATGGGTTATCTGCCATCGCAACAACAACAAAACAACACAAACAAAAATCGGACATGAGAGTTTTGAATACTGATGGCCATTTCTGGTTTGGAGATAGCCTTGTTTAGCAGGGACATGCTGGACTGTTTGTATTTTGTTTTAGATTTTTTCATCTCATTCGACGTAGACACTCAAAGCCAATAAACACGCTTATCACAGTGCCAGATTAACCATAAAACAAATTAACAACAAATCAACAACAAATCAGTTCACTTTTTCAATCACTGTTTTTCCCCCAAACCACTTTTGTTTCTTCTTCCCTTACCTGACTGTGTCGGGACTCTCCGTACTTGCCGTTGAGGTTGGCACGGTGACAGTTCTTGTACCACCACGCCCCTTTGTAGGACAGGGCACAGTTGGTCACGGCGATGTCATTGTCTCGGTCTTTGGTGGAGAAGGGTCGGCCTTGGTGGTAGCTCAGAGAATCACCTGGAATGGTGAGGAGAAGTACAATATTATAACCTGGAATAGTGAGGAGAAGTACAATGTTATAACCTGGAATAGTGAGAAGTACAATATTATAACCTGGAATAGTGAGGAGAAGTACAATATTATAACCTGGACTAGTGAGGAGAAGTACAATATTATAACCTGGAATAGTTAGGAGAAGTACAATATTATAACCTGGAATAAAGCAGAGGAATTACACTATTAAAAGTCTGTCGAGAAATAGTGGCCTTTTTAAATAAGGGCCTCTTTGCATGTGGACTGCCCCCACTCAAACACTAGAGAACACACGGTATCAACCCAGGAGACATTTCATCTCTGAACGCACAGCCTCACCGTTGTATTCATCTCTCCATAACACTCTCCGGGTACCAGGTAACGCCACAGATAAACGTGCAGTGCATTTGCATGGTGTCCCCCCCCCCCCCCAGGTGTAACCTCAAGTACTGTTGTTGTTGTTGTTGCTGTTGTTGTTGTTGTTGTTGTTGTTGTTGTTGTTGTTGTTGTTGTTGTTACTCACCGGCCGTGCCGTTGTACTCTCCTATCCGCAGTTTGTAGAGGTTCCTGGCGTCGCCGAGGGAGAACTTGTCGTAGTTGGCGTACACGGACTCCGGACCGTCCTTCATGTCGATCCGTAACTCATAGCGACCCTGAGCGGAGATCTTCTGAACGTTGTCCAGGCCTGAACAAACACAGTTCAGCACACAATGTTTAATGGTATAATAATAATAATAGTGTTAACACAAACATGAGCACGCACACACACGCACGCACGCACGCACGCACGCACGCACGCACACACACACACAGACACACGCAAACACAGATCATTTTGTTTCTAGCTTGTGGTAAAAAGTACAGTAGCAGCCTTAGTTGCCTTCTTCTGAGGAAAATAATAAAACAATTCTTGTGTATGCGTCCTTGCATGGGAAGACCATCACAATTCAATCCATCTGGAATCATTCTGCTAAACTGTATGCTTGGACACAGTGTGTCCCATTAACTGAACGAAGCATAAAGAGGAAAATGTAGTATTCAACTAGATTACCAGTGGACACACGAAACAACGTGTTACTATGGCGATGGAACATGGCGCTGTCCCGGTTTTGCCGAGAGATGCCAAGCAAACTGGGTTTCAGTGAAAGGTCACTCCTAATGATGTCTTCTAAAATATATGTCTCCATAATAATTGCATAAAGTTATAAACGAGCAAAACATAGAATTCATCATCCGAACCCGAGCGGCACCGGTCTGGTGACGTAATTCGGAAAGCAACGTTTTCTGCGAAGACACATCAAATCACACGTTGCCATGGCGATAATAGGGTAACCAGTATCCGAGGAGCCCGTATCTCCCAGCCTGCAGATTTAAGGTGCGTTTGGCCCATTTAAGACCAGCAAGAGGGCTCCGGATGATAAGGGAATATAGACTGGGGAGATTACAACCAGCTACCCCCTCCCCCCCGCTCTAAAAGATAACAACAGACATGGACGCTGCACGCAGGTTTGGCAAGAAAAAGTGCTTCCTTCCTGTTTAACCTCCAGGCAAAAAGAAGAAGAAGGATAAAAAAAAAATCCCCATGTCATGTTGGAGATTAATCAGGGAAGCAGATAAAGGAGAAGGTTCCCGGGTTTTTTTGTGTCTTTTTTTTGTCAAACAGGGAAGCCGAGGCTGTGACTCTGCCACGTGTGTGTGTGTGTGTGTGTGTGTGTGTGTGTGTGTGTGTGTGTGTGTGTGTGTGTGTGTGTGTGTGTGTGTGTGTGCACGCGTGCGTGTGCGTGTGAGGAGGGACGGGACACAGTCGGTATTACAAAGGCAGCAGGGCCCCCGTGGGTGACGAGGGAGAAGCAATCGGCGTAATAAGATCCTGTTAAACATTGAGTGAACTCCAATTTGCTGTGCATTAAGTCGTATCCTCAGCTGTTCATCTGATAGTCATAGCCGTTCCTGCTATCGTTTACGCTCTCTGCATCTTATTCTCCTTCTCTCTCTCTCTCGCTCACTCTCTCTCTCGCTCTCTCGCTCTCTCTCTCTCTCTCTCTCTCTCTCTCTCTCTCGTTATCCTTTTCATGATTAGAAAGGGAAGCAGGGGCGTAAACAAAAACAAAGTACTTTTGAAGACAGTAAAGCTTCATTTTTATTACGATATCGTAACACCATAACGGTCCGCTCTTCTACAGCTCGGCCTTCTCCGGCAGAAAAGACGAGGAAATTAAAAAAGAGACGGATGAAGATCACGTCTCGCATAACCATATCTATTTCTTTGAATGACACTATCCGTCTGACCAGGTCGCTGAGTCAGGCAGAATGAATAGTCCTCCATAACAGTGATGCAAAAAAAAAAAATGGCGTTCATTTTCAAATGGCATCATCAGTTAAAGACTATTCAGCCCCGGTAGGGACTCATGTGACCGTTTATAGCTTGACCGTCTCCATAGTGACGCCATTAAACCAAAATGGAAGCCATGGATCTCTGACCACCACAGCTGTCTGGTCGTCGTGGAGTGGGAGGAGGAGGAGGGGAGACAACAGAAGGGGCGAAGAGGAAACGTGACGAATCGTCTGGACACTGTGACTGACCAGACCATAGCCCATAGATAGATAGATAGATAGATAGATAGATAGATAGATAGACAGACAGACAGACAGACAGACAGACAGACAGACAGACAGACAGACAGACAGACAGAGCCCTATGTAAGTAAATAAAATCCTAATCATTTCCAGTGGAATCTGACGAGGTCACCCACTCCGTCACCACGAACCAGCATAGTCTGAGCTATTCTACTCTATCCAAGTACAAACTCTGTCCTTTCTCAAATGTTGTGATTCAAAGACCGCTATTATTATTAATGATACAAAAAAATTGTTTTCTAGGAGTAGTTCTGTGCCTGAAGCTAACCTTTTGAAAAAAGACATTTCACCCGAACCCTCTCTGACTAGGAACATTGGCCCTTCTTCAAGGACTCCTCTCCGTGAGTCGGCATGGCGATTCCTCGCTCAGAGAAAGGGAGTGGTGCTTCATAGACATAGTTAGATAGATGCTCTATCTCTGTGGTGGTACTGTGTGTGGAACAGAACGACTTCAATTAGTTAAATTTTTAGTATCACAAACCGTCTCCCCACTGGGATCTAACTTTGTGTGTCTCCTAGGTAACCTGCCGATAAGGTATGGGCTGATGATGAGCTAATGGAGAGGGAGGGTCTGGTTCGTAATCAGAGGTGAGGTTGAAGTAAAGGGTGACTACGCAAAAGAGACAGCGATGGAACAGTCATGTATGAACAGCTGCACGACAACAAAATTAAAGAACGTACAGAAACAGACCACGGACAATAGACTGACCTCCCCGCCGCACCTCTCTCACCGCCCATTGAACCTGCTGGGAAATAGCTTATAGAACTGTGACTGGCCGATGGCATACATCATTTTGCTGCTTCGCTCACCGACCTGTTTTCAATAGAGTCGCGCCTCTATATCTACTATTTCTACGCTGGAAACAGCATCTGGCTGTGGTGCAGGGCTAGGGATACCCGGGGGGGGGGGGGGGGGGGGGTCGAAGGTCAGGCCCACACCACGGGGGTGGAGGCGGATTACTGCTGAGTCAGTGGCTTTGGAAGCAGGTCAGATGGAATCCCGGCGGACTGCTGGGAGGGAAGTGCTTTGCATTTCCCTCTCCGTGCCTTAAAGGTCCGTGTTTACGTCCATTCATCACGGCAGACCTACTGTGCTGTTTGGTGGCCATTACAATGCCCTGAGGCAGGGATGTTCTATCACCACACTGTATGAGTAAATAAAGTTATAGGAGTGAAATAATAATACTAATAAGCAGTGGAATCTCATTTCACTATGCTGCATAAATAAATAAAATAATAATACTAATAAGCAGTGGAATCTCATTTCACTATGCTGTATAAATAAATAAAATAATAAGAATAATAACAGTGAAATCTCATTTCACTGTGCTGCATAAATAAATAAAATAATAACACTAGTTTACAGTGGAATCTAATTTATGTCACTACACTGTTTAAATAAATAAAAAAATTATAATTCAATAAAAATGATAATTTACAGTGGAATCTAATTTATGTCTCAAAACTGTTTAAATAAAAAAAAAAATATATAATTCAATAAAAATTATAATTTACAGTAGTATCTAATTCCTATCACTACACTGTGTGCAATGCATGCAAAAAGAGATAATGTTATCCAGCGTCTATTAGCTCCTGGTTAACGCAACTATAGGCACCATTTTTGTACTAACATATTATCAATACATTTCATCTGATAGCACATTGTAATGTCTCTGGGAGAATTAAAACATTGTGGTTCAGATCAGTCCTCTTGAAGTCTCAGTATTTCATATAAATTTTCTCTGCCACCGGGTACGATCTCCTACGAAACCGTGATCAATTGCTTTATTGCACAAGGAAGTGTGTCCACTTTACGACGGTTAGGTGGAAATAATTACACCAGACCAACGACAGGGGTCGCCAAAATCACCTCCTACATAATTCTGCCCATAGCAACTTTAAGAACGCCCTCTCTAATCTCTCCCAGGAACTCTCTCGGAAACAATGTGTCCCAGTATTTTTATTTTGTTCATGACATTCCTTAACGTCCTAATTGAACCTTGACTAAACGCAGCACAGTGCAAGGTGATGATGAGAGAAGGGGTTCAATCACGTACCGTCACACATATCACCAAACACCATTCAAACTTTGTAATTACAAAGTTAACAATCCTCAAGATTGGAATTTGTGTAATGAAATATTCATGTATATATATTTTTTTTCCTGTTATCATCAATTTCAAAACAATGACATGAAAAGTGGTTTCCATGATGAAACACTGCTCAGACCCAAATTCTCTAATGAATATAATTATACCTTTTTTTTCTTCTTCGTATAATGAGGTTTTCTGAATAGACCCACAGTGCATAAAAAAAACGTCTATTGTTTTGCATTAAAAAACCCAGAATGCTGCCGAAAACAATTGCAAAGTAATTTCGGGGGCAAAATGAGCTTTCTGTGGCGAATTAACAAGCCAAGGAGATTTATGATGAGTGACAACGAAAGAGGAGGCGGAGACAGGTCACATGACGCACAGGCAGACAGGAAGTAAGGTCGGTAAGATAATGGGGAGGGGTTATAAGTTGCCTAATATTTTATCAATCTAATTAATTACCCGTCATAGAGTAGTCGTCTTAACATTTGAATTATTGTTTGTAAAGTATAAATAAAGTAATTGTGGGACAAACGTTTGTGGAGAGGAAAGAACTCGGACGTTAACAATGGCTTAAAGAAGAGGAATCATAAATGGTACCGAGCCAGAATTCATCCTCCAGGTTTCCAAAGCCCACTCTGTAGTCACTCCACTTCCTGGAGAAGTCCGTCAGGCCGTTCTGACGACGCTGGAACACCTGGAATACGGAGATTGGAATACCGTTTTCCTAAAGGTAGATGCATAACTTTTGAACACTCAAATGAACTAGAGAACTCTGACTCTCCTGCTCAATATCCTCTTTACATGACTCTCTCTTTATCAGCCTCTGACTAATTCCTCTTTTCTTTCTCTCTCTCTCCTACTCCTCTCATTGCTCCCTACATTTTATCTCCCCTCATTTTTCGTCCACTTTCCCCTTCTCTCAAGAACTCTCGTTATCTCTCCCCCTCTCCCTCTCGCCGTATCCATCCATCTTCCTCGTTCACCTTTTCGCCTCCTCCTCTCCATCACCCTTCCCATTGTGTTTTCATTTCCGACACGACCCCCCCCTCCTCCTCTCCCCCTCCGCCACCCTCGTTCAGCGCCCACTCGTGCCCCTCCTCCTCTCCCCCTCCGCCACCCTCGTTCAGCGCCCACTCGTGCTCCTCCTCCTCTCCTCTTCTACTTGTACTTTGGTTGGGTTTCTAAGACCCCCCCCCCCCCCTCCGCTCACCATCCCCCTCTCCCTTCTCTTCTCTTCCAGTTGCCACTCGTCCTTTATTTTTTCCCTCCCCAGGTAACACTCACGGTCCACCCCTCCTCCTTCTCCCCCTCTCTCTATTCCTCTCTTTCCGCGTCTACTTATCCTGTAGTTTTCCGTCCCCCTGGTAACACTTAAGATCCACCCCCCCCCATCCCTCTGTCCCTATTCCTCTTTCCGCGTCTACTTATCCTGTAGTTTTCCGTCCCCCTGGTAACACTTAAGATCCACCCCCCCCCCCATCCTTCTGTCCCTATTCCTCTTTCCGCGTCTACTTATCCTGTGGTTTTCCGTCCCCTGGTAACACTTAAGAACCCCCCCCCCCCCCCCCCATCCCTCTGTCCCTATTCCTCTCTTTCCGCGTCTACTTAGCCTGTAGTTTTCCGTCCCCTTGGTAACCCCTACGATCCACCCCCCCCATCCCTCTGTCCTCATTCCTCTCTTTCCGCGTCTACTTAGCCTGTAGTTTTCCGTCCCCCTGGCAACACTTAAGATCCACCCCACCCCCCTCCCCCATCCCTCTCTCCCTCGTCCTCTCTTTCGCCGTCTACTCATCCTGTCGTTTCTCACTTCCCCCCCGGGGTCACACTTACGATCCAGCCGCCCTTGTCGGTGGCCATGTCGCAGTAGACCTGCACGCCCTGGCTGGGCTCCCGGTTGATGTAGATGGTGTAGACGCCGCTCAGCGTCTCCCCGTTCAGCAGGTGCTGGGCACAGTTCTGGGGCGTGGCAAACAGGCGGTTCCCTGGAGGGGGGAGAGCAGAGGGAGGGGAGGGGAGGGGAGGTCGTTTCGGGGTCCGCGACGGAACCGAGAGTCTGCCTACATGTACAGGTGTGTGTGTACCTGAATGTACAGGTGTGTGTCTACCTGTATGTACAGGTGTGCAGATGTACAGGTTTGTGTGTGTACCTGTATGTACAGGTGTGTATGCTTACCTGTGGTGAAGATAGTGTGTATTTACCTAGATGTCCATGTGTGTATGTTTACCTGTGGTGAAGATGGTGTGTATTTACCTGTATGTACAGGTGTGTATGCTTACCTGTGGTGAAGATGGTGTGTATTTACCTAGATGTACAGGTGTGTATGTACCTGAACGTACAGGTGTGTGTCTACCTGTATGTACAGGTGTGTGTCTACCTGTATGTACAGGTGTGTATGCTTACCTGTGGTGAAGATGGTGTGTATTTACCTAGATGTACAGGTGTGTATGTACCTGAACGTACAGGTGTGTGTCTACCTGTATGTACAGGTGTGTATGCTTACCTGTGGTGAAGATAGTGTGTATGATGTACAGGTGTGTATGTTTACCTGTGGTGAAAACAGGTGAGTCTCCCTGGATGTGAAGACACTGTGTATATACCTGTATGTGAGTGTGTGTACCTGTGTGTGAGTGTGTGTACCTGTATGTGTGTGTGTACCTGTATGTGTGTGTGTGTACCTGCATGTGAGTGTGTGTACCTGTGTGTGAGTGTGTACCTGTGTGTGAGTGTGTGTACCTGTGTGTGAGTGTGTGTACCTGTGTGTGAGTGTGTGTACCTGTGAGTGTGTGTACCTGTGTGTGAGTGTGTGTACCTGTGTGTGAGTGTGTGTGTGTGTGTGTGTGTGTGTGTGTGTGTGTGTGTGTGTGTACGTGCATGTGAGTGTGTGTACCTGAGTGTGAGTGTGTGTACCTGTGTGTGAGTGTGTGTACCTGTATGTGAGTGTGTGTGTATGTGTGTGTGTGTGTGTGTGTGTGTGTGTGTGTGTACGTGCATGTGAGTGTGTGTACCTGCGTGTGAGTGTGTGTACCTGTGTGTGAGTGTGTGTACCTGTATGTGAGTGTGTGTGTATGTGTGTGTGGGTGTGTGTGTGTGTGTGTACCTGTGGTGAAGATGTTGTGTGAGTGTGTGTACCTGTATGTGAGTGTGTGTGTGTGTGTGTGTGTGTGTGTGTGTGTGTGTGTGTGTGTGTGTACCTGTGGTGAAGACAGTGGAGACGACAGTGCTGGTGTCCAGCCCCCGGGCGGCCTGCAGTCTGACGGTGTATTCTGTGATCTCCCCTAAACCCTCCAGACGGATCCAGGTGTCCTCGGCGTCCAGGATCAGCTCCTGACACACACACACACACACACACACGCACGCACGCACGCACGCACGCACGCACGCAGACAGATAGACAGACAGACAGACAGACAGACACACACACGCATACATACACACATGTTATGTATGTGAAAATGCATGTTTGTACAAATACACTTGAAATGTTTAATAACAATGCATTCTGTTGCAAAACACTCATTATATATGACAATGATTTTCAGAACATTATCTCAGGCATAAACACAATTGGATCTGTTCCCCCCCATCCCCAAAAATGAAAATGAACTGCTGGCTGGTGTGTAGCTCATAACATCGATATCATCAGCCAGCAAACAAATCCTGGTGGAATCCCCACTCCCTGGAAGTGAAATGAAACATAGATGGCCGTCAGAGCCGTTAGAAATGTTGGCTGGCTTTTTGAGGCGCTGGACCAGGGACAAGACAAACCCAGGCTGTTTCTCTGTGTGATAAGAGCTGAAACACTCACACTGCACAGAGGGGGGCAGAATGGAGGGAGGGGCAGAAAAGAGAGGGGGGGGGGGGGGGCAGAATGGAGGGAGGGGCAGAAAGAAGGGAGGGGCAGAAAAGAGGGAGGGGGACAGAAAATAGGGAGAGACAGAAAGAGGGAGGGGGGGGAGAAAGGAGGGAGGAAGAGAGGAGGGTTTTATCAGTCTCCACTGCTGATGAGCTGACAAACCTCAGAGACTGAAGTTTCTATTTTGGTTGGAATCTCCTGACGGCTCAATTCTCTACCTCTGTCTTTTTTTTCTGTTTTCTGACAAATCCATTTTCATCGAGCAGATCTTTGGCTCAGAGACCCATTTTGTAGGTGTGTGAGTGTTTGTGTGAGAGAGCGCGAGCGCGCGTGTGTGTGTGTCTGTGTGTGGGTTTGCAGTCTCTCTCAGCCATCTCTCTCTCTGGCATATGAAATGGAGAAAGAATTTAGTGATGTGCTCTCTGACGTTCTCCCACTGACACCAGTGTACTGCAAAGTTTTTGAGGGAATATGAAATATGAACCGCGCTGATTAAATATTCAGCCGTTTTCAGAATGGCACACATGTCATGCAACATGTTATGTGTGAATTATGCAACAAAGTAGCCTTGTAACTGTATCTGATTCTATCTGTACTATCTCTCTCTCCCTCTCCCTCTCCCTCTCTCTCTCTCTCTCTCTCTCTCTCTCTTTTTTTCTCTCGTTCTCTTTCTCTCGTTCTCGTTCTCTTTCTCTCTCTTTCGCTCTCTCTCTCTCTGTCTCTCTCGCTCTCTCTCTCCATCTTGCTATCTCTCTCTCTGTCTCTCTCGCTCTCTCTCTCCATCTCTCTCTCTCTCTCTCTCTCTCTCTCTCTCTCTCTCTCTCTCTCTCTCTCTCTCTCTCTCTCTCTCTCTCTCTCTCTCTCTCTCTCTCTCTCCGGTGCCTGAGTTTGTTTTCCCGGAGATAAGGGACCGTTGCTAATCCACAAGCCGGACCTCAGCCCGTACAGTACGTGTTAACGACGAAGGAGATGTGGGCCTGGGAATGACAGGTCAGCATGGTGGATTGCAGCACTTAAACAAGCTCATTACATGTGGCTGGTGGGTGGGAGGGAGGCTGCAGGCAGCCACAATGCTTTACCATCAACGCGCGATGGGGGGAAGTGATTACACACTTGACCAATAATGGGCGTCTAATTGAAGGGAATCCTTGACGCCAGCGAGTGGGAAAGGGTGCTAATGTAACGCACGCCGGCCGTCGTGTTTGGTCCGAACGCAGATAATGGGAGAGGAGTAAATTGGAGAGATATTAAAACATGACATGGAACAGGATTGGGAGTGTGTCGGGGGGGGGGGGGGGGTCATTAAAGGAGTGCTTCGACTGTAAAAGACGATTTGGGAAGGCTCGTTCCGACAGACGGAGGGGGTCGACGGGGATTTCATTTTGAAAACACGCGAGCAGCACGCGAGTGAAAGCTAGTGGCGGGCTTCTGTCGCTTTGCCAGTTAGTCTGGTTTACGTAAAAATGATCCGACAAAGCCGCCGCGCTCGTGGACGCGCGCTAAAACAGAGGCTCCATATCTGGACCCACTGCAGTGTACAGTATGCACTTTGGAGTGGATTTGGAGAAGGCGTATGATCGGGTTCCCCGGGAGATACTGTGGGAGGTGCTGCGAGAGTATGGGGTGAGGAGGTCTCTACTCAGAGCCATCCAATCTCTGTACTCCCAAAGCGAGAGCTGTGTCCGGGTCTGCGGCAGTAAGTCGGACTCGTTTCCGGTGAGGGTTGGCCTCCTCCAAGGCTGCGCTTTGTCACCTATCCTGTTTGTGGTATTCATGGACAGGATCTCACGGCGTAGCCGCGGGGGAGGGGGCTGCGGGTTGGTGGGCAGAGGATTGCATCACTGCTTTTTGCAGATGATGTGGTCCTGATGGCATCATCAGTCTGCGACCTGCAGCACTCATTGGATCGGTTCGCAGCCGAGTGTGAAGCGGCTGGGATGAGGATCAGCACCTCCAAATCTGAGGCCATGGTTCTCAGCAGGAAACCGATGAATTGTCTACTCCAGGTAGGGAATGAGTCTTTACCCCAAGTGAAGGAGTTCAAGTATCTTGGGGTCTTGTTCTCGAGTGAGGGTAAAATGGAACGAGAGATGGGCCGGAGAATTGGAGCAGCGGGTGCGGTGTTGCAGTCGCTCTGTCGCACCGTTGTGACGAAGAGAGAGCTGAGCCAGAAGGCAAAGCTCTCAATCTACCGGTCTATCTTCGTTCCTACTCTCACCTATGGTCATGAAGGGTGGGTCATGACCGAAAGAACGAGATCGCGGATACAAGCGGCGGAAATGAGTATCCTCCGGAGGGTGGCTGGCATCTCCCTTAGGGATAGGGTGAGAAGTTCAGCCATTCGTGAGGGGACTCGGAGTAGAGCCGCTGCTTCTTTGCGTAGAAAGGAGCCAGTTGAGGTGGTTCGGGCATCTAGTAAGGATGCCACCTGGCCGCCTCCCTAGGGAGGTGTTCCAGGCACGTCCAGCTGGGCGGAGGCCGCGGGGCAGACCTAGGACCAGGTGGAGGGATTATATCTCCACACTGGCCTGGGAACGCCTTGGAATCCCCCAGTCAGAGCTGGTTAATGTGGCCCGGGAAAGGGAAGTTTGGGATGCCCTGCTTGAACTGCTACCTCCGCGACCCGACCTCGGACAAAGCGGATGA
>JAPMUY010005867.1:152500-160000 GCA_026901105.3 Galaxias olidus
TGTATTTTGAGTTATTAGTTGTTATTAGTTATTATTATTATTATTAATATTAGTAATATATTAATTGAACATTCAGCTCCTCAGAAACATCGCAATTCATTTAAAAGCATGTTTATATACAGATCCTGGCTGCAATATTACACCCCCATATTTGTATAGGCCACAAAGTGTGTGGAGGTCAGTCCCATTAACACTGTGCTTAGTCATTAAATATGATCCCGTCACGTCTAATTGGCTCCGTGGAGAATCACACTCGCCTTTTTATAATCAATTTCCCGACAAAACGAAATATCCAGTTGAGATCCCAGTTTCCTCTCCTTACATCAGATGAGTGAGTGGGATCTACGGGCGTTCGTAAAAAAAGAAAAGAAAAGAAAAGAGTACAAAACGGATGACTCTCTGTTGCCACGGGTTACATCATAACCACGGGGACGGATTGTTATAACCGAGACCCTAAACTGATACCATGGATGATGAGATGGAGTGCATAAACGTATAGAAAATATATACCTACTACCGTCACAATGGCACAAGTCATTTGAAATAAACCAAAAGTAAAATAAGCCCATGATAATAATCATGTCGTTCCATGTAACAGTTTCTCTCTTTCTTTCTTTTCATCTGCAGTGGTGACTTGGCTTTATCTAAGAGACCGTGTCCAACAGCCCCCCTCTAAGACTGTCCCTGTGGATGTGACTACAGCTGTGACCCCCCCCCCTCAATGACTGTGGATGTGACTACAGCTGTGACACCCCCCCCTCAATGACTGTCTCTGTGACTATAGCGTGTGCTGTCCCTGCTCCTTGACTGTCTCTGTGACTATAGCGTGTGCTGTCCCTGCTCCTTGACTGTCACTGTGACTACAGCGTGTGCCGTCCCTGCTGTTTCACGGTCACTGTGACTACAGCATGTGCCCTCCCTGCTCTTTGACTGTCACTGTGGCTGTGACTACAACGTACAACATCCCCTCTCCACAACCATGACTGTGACCCCCCCCCATGACTGTGACTGTGACTACAGAGTGTGCTGTCCCTGCTCTTTGACTGTGACTGTGACCACAGAGTGTGGTGTCCCTGCTCTTTGACTGTCACTGTGACTACAGCGTGTGCTGTCCCTGCTCTTTGACTGGGGTTGTGACCACAGCGTGTGCTGTCCCTGCTCTTTGACTGTGACTACAGCGTGTGCCGTCCCTTCTCTTTGACTGTGACTGTCACTGTGACTACAGCGTGTGCTGTCCCTGCTCTTTGACTGTGACTACAGCGTGTCCCCTCCCTGCTCTTTGACTGTCACTGTGACTACAGGGTGTGCCCTCCCTGCTCTTTGACTGTCACTGTGACTACAGCGTGTGCCCTCCCTGCTCTTTGACTGTCACTGTGACTACAGCGTGTGCCCTCCCTGCTCTTTGACTGTCACTGTGACTACAGCGTGTGCCCTCCCTGCTCTTTGACTGCCACTGTGACTACAGCGTGTGCCCTCCCTGCTCTTTGACTGTCACTGTGACTACAGCGTGTGCCCTCCCTGCTCTTTGACTGTCACTGTGACTACAGCGTGACTACAGGGTTTGGCTGCTGTAATGATGTCACAGGGTCACAATGTGTTGTCTTCCTACCCAGCCATCACTGCTCCGTATGAGACAGCAACAACATGTCCCTGAGTATAGATTCTTCAAACCACACACACACACACACCCACAGTGACACACACACACACACATACACACATACACACACACAGCGACACACACACAATCCAATCACACACACACAGGGACACACACACAGTCACACTCACAGTCACACACACATACACTCTCTCTCTCTCACACACACACACACACACACACACACACACACACACACACACACCGACCCTCTGTGCCCCCACCCATCTCCTTATCTGACAGGCTGCCACTGGGCTGAACATGCGATACCTGAAGGGTTGGCTATCTCTCAGGGCTTACTCCGCCTCTCCTCCCACTCCCACGTTATCGTGACGGACACTGACTCAACCTTTGCATAATGGCTTAAATGTACGTGTGCGCGTTTTAATGAGGGCCCACATTCAACTGAGAGAGAGAGAGAGAGAGAGAGAGAGAGAGAGAGAGAGAGAGAAGGAGAATGAGATGGAGACGGAGGAGAGGAGGACCCGCTGTCTTGACTGCATTGTCATGGTAATTAGCACATGTTGCGTGCAGAGGAGGAGGATAAAAAACGTATCCTAGTCTTTTCAGAACCTCTCCAGTGTCGTGTCAAGTGTGCCCAAACCCAATGACAACGGCTCACAGGAAGTGATGTCACGGTCTGTCACTATCTGAGACCTTTGTGATGGTCCAGCTCACTTAGTGTTTGAGGCCCACCCAGGGAATGAGTCATCTCTGAGGCTACATTTGGCCTGTCCGCAGGCATCAATAAGGACAACCATCAGTCAGGACCCCAACTACACCATGCAGGAAGCATGAGGCCGTGGCCAAAAATAAAAAGTAATACAAATACAGAAAAAAAACCATAAAAGGCACTTTAGAGGGAACTCAATTGACCCCTATGAGGTGGCTGCACATCAAAACGCGACAGCAAAGGTTGGCACTCCACTAGCGAAAAGCCAATCGACCGCGACTCTTTTTCACAAATTAATTTCGCTCAGAACGGTGTTTATGGATTAGAGTTTTCTGAAAGGGCACAGGCTGATTAGGCTCTGGGATTAAGGTTGTTGCCTGCGTTACTTATTTTAAGGTCTTAGTTAAATCAAGCACAACTTCGACAGGCGTCGTTTAAATCACTTTGGTATGGCGCGCGCTGAGAACGGGGCAGCGTAGAACTTCTAATATGATGTAATAATTCAAGCACCAAGTACCGTGGTCGATAAAGTTTGACACAACGGGGGAGATTTCATTGACCAAGTAGCAGATTAATTGGCTTGTCCCAGTAGCATGCTCTATTATTGAAGATGGGGAGTACAAAGCAGGATCAGTAGCACGTTTTATAAGGTGTGAAAACGGTTATTATTGAACCGTAAAGATTTTTCATGGGGAAGTGTTCTGCAAAGTATTCTGCACCACTGTTTCGGGTTCACTGTAAAATCAAAAATATATATTCTGTATCCTAATAAATAAATAGATAAATATGTGGCCTGTTTCTTTTTTGTGGAAAAATAAAGTTCAGTGGAACCTGGGGGAGAAAGGATTGTTGTTTCGGCAGCGGCGCTGCTGCCGCAGTGCATTGTGGGTAACGGTGGCGCTCCGTTCCCTGGGGGACGTAAATGCCCCATGCTGACGGAGGAGCTTTTGAGTGTTTCCAAGAAACTTTAAAGTGGAGAGAAAACTAGTGGAAGTAAAGTTTTAGAGCCACAACTCTAAACTAGAACAAGTACGTCTGTCCTAGAACTTTAGAATAGGCATACATTCTCTGAATCAAAATAAAACACAAAATAAATTAGAATACATACTGTTTGCTTAAATATTTAGTCTTTTCTATGATTATTTCCTGGAGGTTCGTGGCTGACCATATAAAGACATCTCTGAACATTCTCAGAGTCCTCACCTCAACCAATCCAGGCGTTTAAAGAAACTACAAACAATCAATCCAGACGTAAAAATGAAGAAATGCAAAGCCCAGCGTCCACCTACGTGTTTGGAAGTTGGCGATGACGGTGCCGCTGGTCAGGGGCCCCTTGGTGGCGTACAGGGCCAGGGAGTAGGTGGTGCTGGGCTTCAGTTTGCTCAACTCCTTCTCCTGCTTGTCCCCGTCTACCAGGATGGTGTCTGCCGTCACTGAAACACGAAGAAGAAGAAGAAGAAGAAGAAGAAGAAGAAGAAGAAGAAGAAGAAGAAGAAGAAGAAGAAGAGGAAGAAGAGGAAGTAGAAGAAGAGAGAGCCCTGGGTTTGTAATACACTCATGTGCTGTAAATAAAATGTAAATAAAATTAAGTTTATTTATGGAGCACTTTAAAAACAACAGAGTTGATCAAAGTGTTGTACAATAATTCAAATACATGACACGCGTATATACATACCTTTAGAAGTTCTATATGGAATATATATATACAGTAAGATGTGATATACCAATATATGATAAACAGTATATGTTATATTGTATAAAAGATACCATATCAAGGTGAATAATTATGCAGTAATTTAAACATTTCATGGTTCAAAAGGAATTTGGAAAAGGAATTTGAATTGAGAACAGCTATACAAGTCAAATATAAGAAATAAATACGCATATCTAAAACGATGCTACACCCCAATACAAATGCTGTAATGGAAGAGGACCTGTGGCTGCGGAGTATCTGTTTCGACAGAGAGTGGAACAGGGGAGGACACAGAAAAGCCCGTCTCTCTGCACTGGGGTGAACGACACGTCGATGCTTTGGCCGCGCACCATCCACTCCAATACCAGTCCAGCAATTTCATCCCCAACCTTTCGGGAAAGGAGCATTCCCCAAGGTCCTACAGGGGGTCATATCTAATTGCATGTTTCATAAATCAACTTTAAGAGTCAATTTAGGATTCTAATATGTATTAGCACAAGCAATTTATTTGGAACTAATCTAGACAGATCGATGTTTTTGCTTTTCTTTCCCCTAGTATTGACAATACGAACACAGCTGTCTCAGGGCTAATCTTAGAGAAATTAGAAGCCAACGCAAAAACCAGCGCCGTGATTTCAACGTGGCGGGGGAGAGAGAGATAAAGATAGAGTGTGAGAGAGAGAGAGAGAGAAAAAGAGAGCGAGAGAGAGAGAGAGAGAAAGAGAGAAAGAGAGAGAGAGAGAGAGAGAGAGAGAGAGAGAGAGAGAGAGAGAGAGAGAGAGAGAGAGAGAGAGAGAGAGAGAGAGAGAGAGAGAGAGAGAGAGAGAGAGAGAGAGAGAGAGAGAGAGAGAGAGAGAGAGAGAGAGAGAGAGAGAGAGAGAGAGAGAGAGAGAGAGAGAGAGAGAGAGAGAGAGAGAGAGAGAGAGAGAGAGAGAGAGAGAGAGAGAGAGAGAGAGAGAGAGAGGAGAGAGAGAGAGAGAGAGAGAGAGAGAGAGAGAGAGAGAGAGAGAGAGAGAGAGAGAGAGAGAGAGAGAGAGAGAGAGAGAGAGAGACATACTCGGGCTAAATTAAACAGGACGCTTAATTAACACTCTGAGGAGTCAATACGACGCTGACAAGAGGTTGCAGATGAGCCATAATTCGGGGGGATATTGATGAGCACCGCATCGACGGGAGTAGCCGGGCCCTCTGCTCCCTTCATGCTGGCAGGGGCGTCTGTGCAGTGACAAGCCCAGGCAGACAGCCATCCGCTCGGGCTACAAATGAGGCATTGACTGCTGGCGGAGAGCGGTATGGATGTGTGTGACGGGTCCTGTCCAGCTGCTGCCGGAAGATAAAGTATAGATTGTAAGGGGGGAGTGGTGTGGTGATAAAAATCGTTTTTGGGGTGTCGTAGCCGACAGGAGATGCTGAGCCGCGGTGCCGGAGAGTTTCGGGGAAAGTGAGGTATTGTGTGAAAATATTTGCCAGGATGGTTTTTGTGGTTGTCATAAATATCGCATTTCTTTCCATGCACACAACACCGACTGGGGGATTTACTTGTTACAGCGAGCAGTTGTCAAAAACTTCATCATCGCAAAATACTTACCTCATTCAACCCATTCGTCACGCAAAGACACACACACCGGCACACACACACACACACACACGGAGACACACACACACGGACACACACAGACACACACACACACACACGGACACACACGGACACACACACACGGAGACACACACACACACACACACACAGACACACACACACACACTCGGAGACACACACACACACACGGACACACACAGACACACACACACACACAGAGACATACACACACACACACACACTCGGAGACACACACACACACACACACACTCCCACGGTGCGTAGTCTCGGGGCGGGTGTGGTACTCACGCTGGCCGTGGGTGAGAGTCAGCACATAGTTGTCAACGGCGGACAGAGGAGGGGTCCAGCGGAGCAGCGCTCCCCTCGGGGTGATGTTGAGGGCTGTCAGCTCCACGGGCATGTCCATCGCTAGAGAGAGAGAGAGAGAGAGAGAGAGAGAGGGAGAGAGAAGGGAGGACATTAAGAGAGAAGGAGAGGACAAGGATACAGTCAGCATGGGAAGGAATGCGAGTGTGTGTGCTTAGTGTGTGTGTTTAGTGTGTGCGTGTGTGTGTGTGGGCGTGTGTGCGTGTAAAGTGTGTGAGATATTAATGTGCGCTTCATCTTCACCCCCCTAGCACCTTGGGTGCCCCCCCTGCTTTGGCTGTGGTTGAACCCGATAGGATATAAACACACAATAAGGAATGGGAAGAGCAACAAATGAAACACTATTCAGAACTATGGCTGTCTGAGGTGCAATTACGGAGAGTAGATGCTACGGCTGCGCGCTCTCATGCTAATTACTAATGACTTTCTCTCCCAGCGCGATCACAATTCCTGCTACTGTTCCCGACATCAAAGGGAAATTATACAGTCAGACACGGAGTCCACGGCATTCTCCACTCGACTTCTCCCAGAAAGCCCAAGCACCCAACGAGACTGACTGTAATTATACCTCCAAGTTAGCGTCGTAACCTCACTACCTCTCTCTCTCTCTCTCTCTCTCTCTCTCTCTCTCTCTCTCTCTCTCTCTCTCTCTCTCTCTCTCTCTCTCCTCTCTCTCTCTCTCTCTCCCTCTCTCCCTCTCTCTCTCTCGACTCTCTCCTTTTCAGGGCGTTATGAAGTGAGCTAGGAGAATACGAGAACAAATGCAACAGAAAAAGAAAAGAGGAAAAAATGGAAAAAGAAAAGCATCTTCAAAAAGGTTTGGCTTAGATAATGCAGTTAAAATGACTTTGACCTCATTCCATTTTTATACAACCTTTCTGTTATTTGACATAGGCTTTTATCCAAAGCGACTTTATACCGGGAGAGATTACAGGGACAGTCCCCTGGAGCAACGTAAGGTTGAGTGCCTTGCTCAAGGGCACACTGGCGGTGGTGCTCCCAAGTGGGATTTGAACTCACGGTCACAACAAGAGCAGCGCTCTACCCACCAGGCCACCTTCCCTAATCTAATCAAATGAGAAAGGAAAAGGCTGATCACAGTAATTAACACCGAACTGCAGCATATTGATATGTGTTCAATGACATTCTTGCTGATGCTTGGCTCCGGGGGGGGACGGCAGGGGGGATGTGATTAAATCCTTTATTTTAATAGAGAAATATTTTTTTAAATGAATCCAATCTGGGGCTCAGAACTGAACGGGTTGAGAGCTGATGGACTACAGTGACTCACGTCTGTGGAGACCTCCCATTGCCTCTCAGGACGTTTCGATTCCATAACGACTGTCAACATGTCAAAATGACATGCCATATGTTCATTTTGACTTACTCGCCTTTGATTAGGTATATATGTGCTGTACCATACATCTCCAGATCTCTCTAAGGAAATGTACATACTATATAATAGCAGGACTGAGATTTAGAAAATGTAT
>JAPMUY010005867.1:165000-177500 GCA_026901105.3 Galaxias olidus
ATCACATGGAGGTAGGCTCCAGGGTGTTTGATCTATCAAAGCAGTGCAGGATAGGTGTATGGCTCTGGGCTTAATCCCTGCACACAGCATGGAGGAGGTAGGTTACAGGTAGGCACCTCTGGCAGACTGGTAGGAGAGCTTGTAGTAGTCAAAAGGGGCCAGCGGTCTGTACCAGGAGATGGTGACGGAGTCCTCCGTCACGTACGATGCCGTCACCTCCTTAGGGGGGTCCATACCTGGGGGGGGGGGTTCAGAGAGAAAGACATAGAGGGGGGGGGGGTGAAGGAAAAAGACAGACAAAGAAAGAGAAGAGGGGAAGGGAGGGAGTGAGAGGAAGATAGGGTTATCAATACAAAAAGATTTAGGGAGAGAAAGAGAAAAGAGAAAGAGAGAAGAGAAAGAGAGATAGAAAGAGTTTGTGGGAAGCGATATACACACACGCTCTTTGTGGCCAAGCAGATGGCCAACATTGATTATTTATCAGTATACATCCAAAGATACATTTCCATCAACTATTGTGTCCAAGTCATCCATACAAGTCTCTTCATCCATGTGGCAAATCCAGTTAAAAACTCGGAACTTTAGAGTCTTGGCGACGAGTTGATATAATAATATTCACAATATAATCTCCCCCATCATTAACCAGCACCCGGACCTGCCTACTGTCCCTCTGTGTTTCAGCTGTGTAGCTGGGGAGAGCAGAAGGCCAGGCTGGCCAGACGATCCCAGAGAGCGACGGACGTGGAGCGCGTTGGTGATTGAGTTCCTCCGTTAGCTCCCCCGGGGGAATTTATCCTTCCAATTTGTTTACGCCTCCCCAGAGCTCCTCGCCACGGCGATGGCAATTGGTACTGCCAGATGATGTACACAAACAATTAAGCCAACCGGAAGGTCTGTTGTTGTTTTAAGCGAGCGAGGAAGAGAACGGGGGGGGGGGGGGGGGGGGGGGGGGGGGGGGGAAGAAAGTGAGTGAGGGAAAGAAAGAGAGAAAGAAAGCGACAGGGAGGGAGAGAGAATAGAGGAAGAGAGAGAGAGCGAGTGAGAGCGAGAGAGAGATACAGAGACAGACAGACAGACAGACAGAGAGAGAGAGAGAGAGAGAGAGAGAATAGGGAGAAAATAAAAGATTGCCTTTTATATTGGAGGCGAGCCGCGCAAATGCTTGTAGGAGCTAACAGAGTACCTGACTCCTATTACCATGAGAATAATGGCCGTCATTCAAGAGCGGCAAACACAATTCCTAACCTGTGGTTCCCCCAGACTTCATTTGAATTCCAACCTGCGAGCAGCAAACCTGTAAATAAGCAGTGATTATTCATGTATGCCTATCTCTAATTGTTTCAGTTTGGCAGCACTGGCTGGAGGTAATAGCGGGAATATTTTAGACGAGCTATTGTTGTGATGCTGCTTGTGTTCGGGCCAGCCCAACATACTGCAGCAATATGGTCCAGCTCGGGTCCCAGCCTGGCCAGGTAGTTGAGGTCTTTATTTGGCTGCGGGTTGGACATTTGAAAGCAGACGCTGAAGGCAGATGCTTCGTTTGTTCTGTGATACGTAAATCATGAAACGAAATGTAAGGTAACAGTTTTTTTAAGTCTTCGCTCCACTGTGCTGTTGCATTTTCATGCTCTTTATCATGGATTGTGAAAGTTATTTTTATTTTCTGGCTCTGACAGCAATCAGAAAATTATTGTGTCAGCTAGGTAAACATAACTTCGTTTACTGAATTTAAACTAACATTTTATTGACTCGCAGACAAAAAGATTAAAGTTTTGCTATGGAAGGCTCTACATTTTTATAAACCTCCACAAATAAACAGTGCATGTATTTATCCCAGCCTTTAAAAGCTGGGATACAAACATTTTATTTTTTGAACGAAGTATCAAAGTTGCGCATCGTGACATGAATACAGCCAAGAAAATGGCCCGAAAAATTTAAGCATTTAAAAGAAGCCCTTCCAGAAGCTTTCTATATTTATACCCACTCATTAAAAGAACATTTGCATTTTAGTGAACTGTGCTAGGCAAAATTTAATCAAAAAATTATTTCCATTGTATCGAAAGAAAGCATAAACCCCTTTAAACAATCACACAATCACGCACACAAACACTGCCTCAAATCCTAATAGCTGACTCTTAAAAGAATACGTATTCTTTCCAGTTCTCAGAGAGGATGTGTGTTTTTCTCTATGTTTACAGCAATGACAGCATGCAGATGGTTACGAGAGGACAGTTAATATCTCTCTTGTTTAGAGAGCTGTCTTCTAACGCGGCACGTCTCGGGGCGTGTGTGTGTGTGTGTGTGTGTGTGTGTGTGTGTGTGTGTGTGTGTGTGTGTGTGTGTGTGTGTGTGTGTGTGTGTGTGTGTGTGTGTGTGTGTGCGTGTGCGTGTGTGTGTATGTGTGATCGTGCGTGTGTGTGTGTGTGTGTGATTGTGTGTGATTGTGTGTGTGTGTGTGTGTGTGTGTGTGCGTGTGTGTGTATGTGTGATCGTGCGTGTGTGTGTGTGTGTGTGTGTGTGTGTGTGTGCGTGCGTGCGTGCGTGCGTGTGCGTGTGCGTGCGCGCGCGCGCGTGCGTGTGCGTGTGTGTGATCGTGCGTGCGTGCGTGTGTGTGTGTGTGTGTATGTTGTGTGTGTGCGTGCGTGCGTGCGTGCGTGCGTGCGTGCGTGCGTGTGTGCGTGCGTGCGTGCGTGTGTGCGTGTGTGTGTATGTGTGATCGTGCGTGCGTGCGTGTGTGGTAATCCACCACACGGCGTCTTGTCTTCCAGTGAATGCTGCCAGCTGGGGACAACAGCCTGGGCCAAGTGGCGGCGGCGGCGCCGCGGCAGAAAAGGTATTTTTTTCAACGCCGCTACGTCCTCCGTGTTCAAACCGGGGTAATTAAGTAAGGATTACACCCGGCAAGCATTAATGAATCCGGGAAAGGTGCGGACGATGGCGCAGCAGTGAGCGACAGATCGTTAATGAGAGGAGGGTGAGCAGTGAGCAGAACACGCTCAAGAGGAAAATAGAAAAATAGTATTTTTATGGATGAATGGACGTATACTAAAGGCCCGCTGTAAGAAGTTGCTGACAAACGTTTTCACTTTCTCTCTCAACAATCTCTCTTGTTCACTCTCTCTCTCTCTCTCTCTCTTGCTCTCTCTCTCTTTCTTTCTCTCTCTCTCTCTATACATAAAAATCACAGAGAGTGAACATATGAAAATGGAACAGGAGACAGTAGCAGCGTTGCCTGTCTCTACCTGTCGGTAAGACCCCGGTGAGGAGCACGGCGCTAGTCACCAAAATGGAAGTGGGAGGGGTGACAGTGGCAGGGTTGCCTAATAAGGTCACAATAGAGGTCACAATAGAGGTCACATTAGAGGTCACAGTAGAGCCCGTCTCTACCTGTGCTGAGCTCACAGTGGCAGCGTTTCCTAGTAAGGTCACAGTAGAGGTCACAGTAGAGGTCACAGTAGAGGTCACAGTAGAGCCCGTCTCTACCTGGGCTGAGCTCACAGTGGCAGCGTTTCCTAATAAGGCCACAGTAGAGGTCACAGTAGAGGTCACAGTAGAGCCCGTCTCTACCTGTGCTGAGCTCAGCAGTGGCAGCGTTTCCTAGTAAGGTCACAGTAGAGGTCACAGTAGAGGTCACAGTAGAGCCCGTCTCTACCTGTGGTGAGCTCAGCGGTGAGGGGCTCGGAGGTCTCGTCCCCCTGGATGGTGATGAGGCTGACGGTGTACTGCGTGGACGGCAGCAGACCCTGGACCAGCAACCTGGTCTTGGAGCCGTCCAGGGTCACCTTGGAGGTGTCCGTGCCGTCGGACGAGCTGTAGCTGAGGATGAAGAGGTCTGCGGGGGGCGCCGGGGCGTTCCAGGAGGCCAGCGTGGAGTCATAGGTCACCTCGGACAGGTAGAGGTGCGTCACCGGACGGATCCCTGGGGGTGGCGATGAGGAGGGTGGGGTTAAAGGTCAAGGTCGCACTGGTTGATGAAGTCACGGGTGGCTGATTGGAGTGAGGCGATGATGACGGATGTGAAAGAGAGAGTCTGGAATCAACAAGACGATGAAGGATGATTGAATGGTGAGAGGCGGAGCTATGAACAGTGACCACCAATCAAAGAAGGTTGTGATCAGTTTGAAGGAAGGCTGTGATCAGTTTGATTGAGAGGTTGGTTTTAAGACTTGCTGACAGAGATTACAGAGAAGCAAGGCACTGACCAAGATGAAAAGAAAGCCAGAAATCTATAAAGGAAGGAAGGAGCCAAACAAGCAGAAAGAAAGAAAGAAAGAAAGAAAGAAAGAAAGAAAGAAAGAAAGAAAGAAAGAAAGAAAGAAAGAATGAACGAACGAAAGAAAGAAAGAAAGAAAGAAAGAAAGAAAGAAAGAAAGAAAGAACGCAAGAAACGAGCCAAAATAGAAAGCAAAGGAGCGAGACAGCAAGAAATCAAGAGAGCAAGAAAGCAACAGAGAACCCAGGCCTTCCTGAAAGCTGCCTGAGCTGTCAGCCAAATGGCTGGAGGTGAAGTCCAAGGGATTCATTTGTCACGCCGTCGTAATTGACACACGGCTAAGTGAGGCGCGGTTTGAACCTTGGACTCTGGTCACGGATCGGTTATGGCTTTTTTTTTCCCCCCACCGCCTTATGATTGAGGTGAACGCTGACCTCAGATCTGAGCCTGAGGACCAGCGTCACCTTTCGCGCGGGCGTGACAGATGTCGTCACGGTGGGCGACGGAATGAGAGCGGCGCGGGCGACAGGTGATTAATTCTCTTTTATTTCTCCCACGAGAGAAGAGAAGAGAACGGAATGTGTAATGAACAAAAGAAGAAAAAAAGAAGAAAGAGGATTTTGATAAAGAAGAAAAGACTGGAAGGGTGTGATGAAGATGATGGTGGTTATGTGGAACACGATAATGATGTCGACAATCAGTGTTTCCCGCTTGTAAATCAAGGCCTACAGTTTCAAAGTAAGTCAAATATGAATACAAAGTATTCAAAGTAAGTCAAATATTAATACAAATGCAGTCTCCTAAATGTTATAGTATCTCCTTATGCATAAATGTGCTTTGAAGCTGTGCTGTTTCTCCCATTGAAATCGTTGTGTGAAGCCCAGTAGAGCAGAAGTAGGCCTACGTTCTTTTCCGTGGGACTCTTTTCCCGCCAGAGCCACACGTTCTCTTTAATCTTCCTTTTTCACGGACAATGCGGCGTGTCTCTAATGTGCCCCGTGGAAGCGGCCACACGTGACTAAACGTTACTCAAGGGTTAGCAACAATTTCGGCTTCGCTATTTGATGACGCCAACAACTGGCGGAGACTATCATTAACCCAGATTCTATTTAGAGGAATAACATCTGCACGCGCACTCCTAAAATAAACTCTCTGCTAAGCCCCCCCCCCCCCCCCACCGCTTCAAGAACAGCCTCCTTCCAACTCAGGAAGCACTGAGATAACGTTAAAGGTAATGTTAATGTTAATAACTCGATGATTACAGCAATGATGATGAAAGTCAACAACCAACAAAACAGTATTTTTTTGTTTTTACTTTAATTAAGTCTAGAAGGAGTCGCCGAGCAAATGACGAGAAGAACATTTCCTTTCGGTAAAAGGAAAGAGGTTGTTTTCTTTTTCCCCCTTTCCCTCATTTGCATGGGAGTGAATCGCAGCAGCAATAAGCAAGCTTTTGTAACGAGCTCCGTAAGGAGCATTAGCCATGATTGATTATTAACAGGAATCTTTGCATCAAAGCCACATTCTATATTTCCTATAGATTCAGGTGCAAGGGGACAACACTGCAAAGGTGATACAAATGCTGATCAAATCATATCCGCAGTACAGAATGTTTTTCGATAGTAAATTCTCAAATGCAAGGAATAATAATTAATAAGTAATTAATGAAAGTAATAACTCGTTAATTTAAATATTGAACTTCATACATATCCCCCTTCTCCTCCCAGCCTTACCAGTGTGAGCGTCTTAAACCATTCTGTGGTGTAATTGATGTAAGCGTTGATGCCTTACCTCCTCCCAGCCTTAGCGTTGATGCCTTACCATTCTGTGGTGTAGCGTTGATGCCTTACCGGTGTAAGCGTTGATGCCTTACCGGTGTAAGTATCTTAAACCACTCTGTGGTGTAAGCAGTGTAAGCGTCGATGCCTTACCAGTGTAAGCGTTGATGCCTTACCGGTGTAAGCGGTGTAAGCGTTGATGCCTTACCGGTGTAAGCGTTGATGCCTTACCGGTGTAAGCGTTGATGCCTTACCGGTGTAAGCGTTGATGCCTTACCGGTGTAAGCGTTGATGCCTTACCGGTGTAAGCGTTGATGCCTTACCGGTGTAAGTATCTTAAACCACTCTGTGGTGTAAGCAGTGTAAGCGTCGATGCCTTACCGGTGTAAGTATCTTAAACCACTCTGTGGTGTAAGCAGCGTAAGCGTCGATGCCTTACCGGTGTAAGCGTCGATGGTGGCGGCGGTGCTCTGCTGCCTGCCGCGCCGCGCTGCCACGGTGATGGTGTACTCGGTGCCCGGCTCCAGGTCGGTCAGGGTGGTGGTGGTGGTGTCTTTGGGCACCGTCAGCTCCGTGCTCTGGCCCAGGGCGGAGGTGTAGGTGACCCGGTAGTGGTCTATGGGGCCCTGCACCTGACCCCACACCAGGGTGATGGTGTTGTCTGTGGAGGCTGACAGTGTGAGGTCCAGAGGGACATCCAGGTCTATGGAGAGCAAAACAACATGGCGTCATATTTTTTAATAAGTAAATAATTAACATATTTAAATGGGAAAGTGTGTCCAAACTTTTGACTGGTACTGTATATTTATAACATCGTACAGATGCTAGGAGAGGTGGGGAGGCAAAATTATTCGCTCTTTATTATACATTTTAACAAAACTATATAGCACACACTACATTATCTTAAGCTCACGTTAGTTCCATAATAAAAGTCCTGCTTTCCATGCCAATAGGAACGTTTTAGCCGGGTTTTTTTCTCCGTCTTCCTTTGTGCTAGCTGAACATTTGACCGTTCCTGTTAACGTGCTCAGTAAACGGTGTCACTTCAATCTAATTGAAAGCACGCGCCTAATCAGCGTCTGAAACAAGCCCCTTTGATTTGATTGATAGTTCAATTCTTTTTTTACAGACGGGTAGACCGGCTGGAACAGGGCCGCGGGTCCAGACATGGACTCCTCACGGCTCAGTCGGCTCTGCAGCAGTCGGTGGGGTTTCTGTTCTTCCCACGGACGCCAGGTCATTAGCTCGCTCACCAGTCCTGGCGTTCACGGTTGCCGGGGTGCTCTGGTTGGCCCCTCGAACCGCGGCGATGCCGATGCCGTACTCAGTGCCCGGCAGGAGGTCTGTGGGTAGAGGGGGGACAGGGGGGGGAGGGACGGACAGGGGGGGGAGGGAGGCAGGGGGGACAGGTGCAGGAGGGAGGCAGCAGGGAGGGAGGGAGGGGTTACGGGGGTGGATGGAGGGAGGGAGGAGGGAGGGGTTACGGGGGTGGAGGGAGGCAGGGAGGGGTTATGGAGGTGGATGGAGGGATGAAAGGGGGACAGGGGGAGGAGGGAGGCAGGGAGGGAGGGGTTACGGTGGTGGATGGAGGGATGAAGGGGGGACAGGGGAGGAGGGAGGCAGGGAGGGAGGGGTTATGGGGGTGGATGGAGGGAGGGAGGGATGACAGGGGGAGGGAGGAGGGAGGGAGAGGTTATGGAGGTGGATGGAGGGAGGGAAGGGAGGTTACAGGGGGAGGTGGTGGAGGGAGGGAGAGGTTACAGGGGTGGAGGGTGGAAGGGAGGGATGGAGGGAGGGAGAGAGGGATGAGGGAGGGGAGGATGGATGGGGGGAGGGAGGGATGGAGGGATGGAGGGAGGGGAGGTTACGGGGGAAGAGGGAGGGAAGGAGGGAGGGATGGAGTGAGGGATGAATGAGGGAAGGAGGGAGGGATGGAGAGAGGGAGGGAAGGAGCGAGGGATGGAGGGAGGGAGAGGTTACGGTGGTGGAGGGAGGGAGAGAGGGAGGAATGGAGGGAGGGATGAGGGAGGGGAGGTGGAGGGAGGTGGAGGGAGGGAGGGAGGGAGAGGTTATGGGGGTGGAAGGAGGGAGGGAGGGATGGAGAGAGGGATGGTTACGGGGGCAGAGGGAGGGAGAGGGGATGTGATGTGGAGGAAAGAGGGATGTAAGAGAGGGAGGTAGCGGGAGATGGATGGAGGAAAGAGAGGGGCAGGTGAGGATGAAGGAGTCAACGTGAAAGAGGGGAAGAGGGAGAGAGAGAAGAGACAGAGTGAGGTTTAAGATAAGCCTCGAGGAGATGTGGAGCACATTCATTTCATTTCAGTCCATGGCCAGAAAGATCATTCACTAATGAACATCTCATAGGACCCCGCACACACACACACACACACACACACACACACACACACACACACACACACACACACACACACACACACACACAACTATGACAGGTACACACACACACACACACACACACACACACACACACACACACACACAACTATGACAGGCACACACACACACACACACACACACACACACACACAACTATGACAGGCACACACACACACACACACACACACACACACACACACACACACACACACACACACGCACGACGGGCAGAGTGAGCTTTTCATAACAACCTTTATTAAGCGTTGCATTAATAATGAACCCTGGGCCAAATTCCATGTTCATCAATATGTCATTGGGAGATTTCAGCTAACCTTTTTCCAAGTGTATAATTAATCAGTGTACCGATCAATACGGCAGCAGAAGGCTTATCAGGCCCCAGAAATGAAGAGAGCAGAGAGGCATCGATCGCTTCCTCTGAACCCGCCCCCGGCTTCTCTCCTTTAAGCCTGTCTTATGACGCTACATCCTATGTGGCGGCCTGCTCTTTAGAAAACCCACCGCACACGGCACACCCTGACCCTGACAGCTTTTCAATAAAGGGCTACACACACACACACACACACACACACACACACACACACACACACACACACACACACACACACACACACACACACACACGGTGGAGTACAGTCTGAGACGTTTGGTCATTTGCTGCATCGACATGCGCCCCAACTTTAAACGCGCTAGCATCACTCTGCACTTAAATGGTCCTCTTTCAGCTATGACGGAGGCATACATTGTTTGGCGGATTAAATCTCCCCCCTTCAACCTGCGGTTCAATACCTATTAGGTGAAAGCAAAGGCCATGCTAAATATCACCACACAGAATTCCTGGGAGCACCTCCCATAAATCAAACGAGTCTCCTTCCTACCCGTAGAGACAGACCCACCGAGGGAGACATGCACACATTCTACTAAAAGAGACATACACACATCTCACTAAGAGAGATATACACACATCTCACTAAGAGAGAGATACACACATCCACTAAGAGAGATATGCACACATCCCACTATGAGAGACATACACACATCCACTTGATAGAGATACACACATCTCACTAAGAGAGAGATACGCTCACCCCACTAAGAGAGAGATACACACATCTCACTAAGAGAGAGATACGCTCACCCCACTAAGAGAGAGATACAGATGTCACACTAAGAGAGATATACACACATCCCACTAAGAGAGACAGACGCCCATCTCACCCTAAGGTATAGCCACAGTTTGAGCTTATAGCCAATTTGCATGCAACTTCCTGTTATTACTAGACTCCTTCAACTTAAAAGCCACGTCGCATGCAACTTCCTGTTATTACTAGACTCCTTCAACTTAAAAGCCACGTCGCATACAACTTCCTGTTATTACTAGACTCCTTCAACTTAAAAGCCACGTCGCATGCAACTTCCTGTTATTACTAGACTCCTTCAACTTAAAAGCCACGTCGCATGCAACTTCCTGTTATTACTAGACTCCTTCAACTTAAAAGCCACGTCACATGCAACTCCCTGGTACTCCTACACATGTAAAGCCACGCCGCTTCCCGTGTGACCCCGCTCACCCGTGAGCGTGGCCTTGCTGGTGGCGCCCGGGCCGCGCGGAACGACGACCTTCTCGTACTGGTCCCCGGAGAGGGTGCTGTAGATGAGCTGGTAACCTTCGACCTCCGCCTCGCTGTTGTCCCACTCCAGCTCCAGCGCGGTGGACGTCTTGGCGACGGCGCGGAGGTTCTTGGGGGGGTCGATCTCTGAGAAGAAGGACAGGACTGACAGAGTTGGGGGGACTGAGACCGGTCATCCCATGTGGCGCGGGTTCAGTTGAAAAAGACTGTTTTTCATGATGTTAGAAACATGCTTAGAAACATGCCAAAAACGTGCAGGCTTATGATTTTAGTCTTCCTTTAAAACTAGAGAGAACACGCATATGTGCAGCGCATGTGTTAGTTGATCTCACTAATGTAACCATAATATAAATAATAAACAGTATACTGTGTATATTCGAAATTTCATAAACGTGAATTCTTCATATTGTACATTTACTAACACAAATGATAAGCGTCAGCACTCAAAAGTGGTGTAATGTTTAAGTAACGTATGCTGATATCTGCATTGTCGTCCTCCGTGCAGCAGATGGCTAGCGTAACAACACGTTCCATATCTCATCACCACTCGGTTCAAGGCGTCCGCACTGACCAAAGCCCCGCCCCGCTCCCCGGCGGCTCTCCGGCCCGCCGACCGTCCTCACCCGTGGTGAACTGAGCGGACACGGCGCCGCTCTCGTTCCCCTGGCGGACGCCGCTCACGGCCACCTCGTAGCGCGAGCCGGGCCGCAGGACCTGCAGCGAGTACTGGCTGAGGGTGGGCTGCAGGCGGAAGGTGGTCTTCAGGCCCCCGTCCCCCACCAGGCCGTAGCGCAGCACGATCTGGTCCACCCTGGCCCGCGGCGGGGTCCACTCCACGAAGGCCACCGAGTCGGAGACGTCACGCACCACCAGCTGGGTGGGGGCGTCGATCACTGTGGAGACGGACAGGGTGGGGGGCACACGTGGTTTGACAGGACAGGGTGGGGGCACACGTGGTTTGACAGGACAGGGTGGGGGCACACGTGGTTTGACAGGACAGGGTGGGGGCACACGGGGTTTGACAGGACAGGGTGGGGGCACACGTGGTTTGACAGGACACGGAGGGGGCACACGTGGTTTGACAGGACAGGGTGGGGGCACACGGGGTTTGACAGGACTGGGTGGGGGCACACGTGGTTTGACAGGACAGGGTGGGGGCACACGGGGTTTGACAGGACAGGGTGGGGGCACACGTGGTTTGACAGGACAGGGTGGGGGCACACGTGGTTTGACAGGACAGGGTGGGGGCACACGTGGTTTGACAGGACAGGGTGGGGGCACACGTGGTTTGACAGGACAGGGTGGGGGCACACGGGGTTTGACAGGACAGGGTGGGGGCACACGTGGTTTGACAGGACAGGGTGGGGGCACACGTGGTTTGACAGGAAACGCATCAACGGCGACGCCCCTTAATGTCCTTTCTATTTGTATGGTTTCATTCAATGAATCGCTAAAGCATAAGATCAATTATTATTTTTGTGTATGTTATTTGCACATTGATAATCATGCTTGGGTTTAATTCGGACAAAACAAAATAAACATCGGCAAAAGCTAAATGTGGTGGCCATAGATAGCACGTTATACCATTTGAAACTCTTTTATAAAGTGTATATTTCTCTGAAAGAAGCTGGAACCATCAGGTTCACCAAAGGGTGTCAGATGGCTGTTGGAACATTTGACAGGCCATGTTTTCCAGTCATTGCTGCCCCTGTCAGGCTAATCGTTCAGACACAGCCTTTACCCAAGCAGAAACCCAGAAATAACCCTCACTCAAACAGCCGCCATGGCAATTTTGTGCTTATCTAACCTCATTCAATTAAGAGTGATGAAAAGAGAGCACGTTTGACGAGGGAAAGACGTTTGGGTTTTCTTTGGTCTGAAAAAGTCCGAAACGCCGCACTGTTGTGTTTGTCAGCGACGACGACAGCAGAGTGTGGCTGATAGCGAAGGTCATGTCTGGACTGGCAACGTGTTCATTGGCCTCTTACGTTTCTGTTTTCTTAACCTTTGTCTTATTTGAAAGAAGGTAAAGAAGGCGCTGACCCTGCCGATGAGAGGTTGAACAACCAGGTTGAACGGTTTCCTTCCCGTGAGCGTGAAAGTGACTCGACTGGATTTTCAAACACGGGAGGAGAAGGAGAGTGATGGAAGGTGTGGTCTCTCTCTCTCTCTCTCTCTCTCTCTCTCTCTCTCTCTCTCTCTCTCTCTCTCTCTCTCTCTCTCTCTCTCTCTCTCTCTCTCTCTCTCTCTCTCTCTCTCTCTCTCTCTCAAATCTCTCCCTCGACAGACTCTCTCTAATGTCTCTCTCTCTCTCTCTCTCGTCTGCCCAGAAATTCTTCCCACACAAGACGTTTGCCTTTATTTTAACTTTCTATCTCTCTGCCTCTCTCTCTCTCTCTCTCTCTCTCTCTCTCTCTCTCTCTCTCTCTCTCTCTCTCTCTCTCTTTACTGTCTCCTTTCTTC
>JAPMUY010005867.1:182500-200000 GCA_026901105.3 Galaxias olidus
CCCGGTTACCATGGCGACCCTGGGAAATAGGTAGCTGACTGACCAATATTCGGCTACTTTGTGCTCTGTCCATTGTAAAAAAATATCTCTCATATTTACTAGTTTTGTATATTTTCATTTCAGGAATGTTAGATTAGGTGAAACACTTGTGCTATTTATGTATTTATTTGTGTTTGTTGAAGTCTGAAGCCTCTTTGTTGTGGCCAGCTGGTGAAGGCCAAAAGAGAAGCCCGGCGCATCGCCCCCCAGAGGAAAGGAGGGGAGAGCTCACCCGGCTGTCTGACCAGCCTGGGTGATACACACAAACACACACACACACACACACACACACACATCAAGGGGTCATGATGAGGATTGGGGGGCGGGGGTGTTTGGTAAACAAACTGTTCAATCTCGTTGTTGATAAACATGCTTGGACACACACACACACACACAAACACACACACACACACACACACGTTCTCCATATCTCACTCATTCTCATTCTCACTCCCTCTCTCTCACTCCATAATCTGTGACTGTTTTGGCTCCACTGCTGTTGCTGCTTTAACATACTTCCTGTTTACCCGTCACCATGGAAACACTGTGTAGTATACTGTGCTTTCTGCCAGAAATGCACAGGAGTCAATTTAAAAAACAGCTCCACGCTCAATGCCCCCTGTTTGATCAGACAGGGCTGCTAATGATATGATAACCTTGATTAAAATTATGAAGAGTGAAACCAATTAAAGGGAACCTGTCATTTGTGAAATGTATTCCGTGCCTACAAACGGCGAACGCCGGAACGGTGGGGCGTTTCGCCAGACAAGGCAGACTGTGAAAACATCATCCAATCGCCTCACCACTGATAATTGAATGTTTACTGTTTCTGAAAGGCAGTTTGGTATTCTGGGTTGGGTCGTTTTTCTTTTTTTTGTTTGGGGGAGGGGCATTTCTCTTCTGCTGAGAGGGGGAACCGTAGAAACCTCTGTGGCCCCTCCGCCAATCTGGCATTCACACACACAGCATGTGGACTGCGCCGTAATCACACGCCCTGCTGGCAAACACAACCACAGCAGAGTCCTCCACTTCTCCAGGCAGCAGTAATAGACCCAACATCTGAGAGAATATGAGGACACCGGGAAACAGAAGATTCAGAAGACTATGTTTCATGGCTAGTGGATGAAGACTTGTCTATGAGGAGGTTAACAGGGGCATGATATTTAATGAACATACAGTGTACACATATATACATATATATACAGTACTCTGCATATGTTTTGGGCAGGTCTGAAGTATTTAAAGTTAGAAAAAAATGTATATATAAAAATATAAATGTTAAATGTTTACTTTTCTTCATTAATTCATAAAACACAAAGTGAGGGAAAAGCAAATCTGTATCAAATCAACATTTGGTGTGACCACCCTTCGCCTTCAAAACAGCATCCCCCTGCCTAAAACTTATGCACAGTACTGTATATATATATATATATATATATATATACAGTTAGGCCCAAAAATATTTGGACAGTGACACAATCTTCATGATTTGGGCTCTGCATGCCACCACATTGGATTTGAAATGAAACAACTACAACGGAATTGAAGTGCAGACCTTAAGGTTTAATTCAAGGGGTTGAACAAAAATATATGATTAAACATGTAGGAATTGTAGCTATTTTTATACAAACGCTCCTCATTTCAGGGGCTCAAAAGTAATTGGACAAATAAACATAACCCCAAGTAAAATGTTACTTTTCAATATTTTGTTGAGAATCCTTTGCAGGCAATGACTGCCTGAAGTCTGGAACCCATGGACATCACCAAACGCTGGGTTTCCTCCTTTGTGATGCTTTGCCAGGCCTTTACTGCAGCGGTCTTCAGTTGTTGCTTGTTTGTGGGTCTTTCTGCCTTAAGTTTTGTCTTGAGCAAGTGAAATGCATGCTCGATTGGGTTGAGATCTGGTGATTGACTCGGCCATTGCAGAATATTCCACTTCTTTGCTTTAAAAACTCCTGGGTTGCTTTTGCAGTATGTTTTGGGTCATTGTCCATCTGTACTGTGAAGCGCCGTCCAATCAACTTTGCTGCATTTGGCTGAATCTGAACAGAAAGTATATCCCTATACACTTCAGAATTCATCCGGCTGCTTCTGTCTTTTGTCACATCATCAATAAACACAAGTGACCCAGTGCCATTGGAAGCCATGCATGCCCATGCCATCACACTGCCTCCACCATGTTTTACAGAAGATGTGGTGTGCTTTGGATCATGAGCTGTTCCAATTCTCCTCCAAACTTTCTTCTTCCCATCATTCTGGTACAGGTTGATCTTAGTCTCATCTGTCCAAAGAATGCTGTTTCAGAACTGGGTTGGCTTCTTCAGGTGTTTTTTGGCAAAGTCAATTCTGGCCTTTCTATTTTTTGAGGCTGATTAATGGTTTGCACCTTGTGGTGAATCCTTTGTATTTACTCTCATGAAGTCTTCTCTTTATGGTAGACTTAGATACTGATACACCTACTTCCTGGAGAGGTTCTTCACTTGAGTGGATGTTGTGAAGGGGTTTTTCTTCACCATGGAAAGGATTCTGCGATCATCCACCACTGTTGTCTTCCGTGGACGTCCAGGCCTTTTTGAGTTCTCAAGCTCACCAGTGCACTCTTTTTTTCTCAGAATGTACCAAACTGTTGATTTGGCCACTCCTAACATTTCTGCTATCTCTCTGATGGATTTCTTCTTTTTTTCAGCCTCAGGATGGTCTGTTTCACCTCCATTGAGAGCTCCTTTGACCGCATGTTGTGTGTTCACAGCAACAGCTTCCAAATGCAAACGCCACACCTGGAATCAACTCCAGACCTTTTAACTGCTTAATTGATGACAGGTTAATGAGGGAAGAGCCCATGCAGCGTTGTTATTTTTTTTGCAGCCTTCCGAGTCAATTGTCCAATTACTTTTGGTCCCTTGAAAAAGAGGCGGCTACGTATTAAAGAGCTGTAATTCCTAAACCCTTGCTCCAATTTGGATGTGAATACTCTCAAATTACAGATGAGAGTCTGCACTTTAAGCCCATATTGATTATATAATTGTATCCTGAATATGTTTTCGTAAACAGCTAAAATAACAAAACTTGTGTCACTGTCCAAATATTTTTGGGCCTAACTGTATATATATATTAAACTTAATCCATCTCTATTTGGTTATCTATTTGTCCTGAGTTTCTGCCTATAGCCAACAAACACTACAGTTGGTCATCTTTAGTGACCATACCCGACTACAATGTAGTTGGTATTTTGGTGAAAAAAGGCTTAGGATGCAATTAGGATCCATATCAATAGGACGGCAGTAACAGTGTCATAACCCTGAAGGGATCCCACAGGCAGCGCTAAGAAAAACCTAGCATTAATAGTAATGTTCAACTGGCAACAATTATAATCAACCATCTAGGTGGTCTGTATAGTTGTGCTCGATATTAATAAGAATGTAATTTCAGTATCATTGTACTGATGGAATATCTCTGGTGGCGCTTGGGTAAAACTAGCAGGAATACGAAACACTAACGTCTAACGTTCATCTGACAACATTTATAATGCATTATTCATGTGGCCTGTATAATTACGCTCCATACCAATAGGCCTGTGTTTATCAAATGTGTCAGCACATTGATGGGAATACACTGGTTATTGGGAGCACACTGGTTACTGGGATCACACTGGTTACTGGGAGCACTGGTTACTGGGATCACACTAGTTACTGGGATCACAACGTTTACTGGGAGCACTGGTTACTGGGATCACACTGGTTACTGGGAGCACTGGTTACTGGGATCACACTGGTTACTGGGAACACTGGTTACTGGGATCACACTGGTTACTGGAATCATACTGGTTACTGGGAGCACTGGTTACCGGGATCACACTGGTTACTGGGATCACTGGTTACTGGGATCACACTGGTTACTGGGAACACTGGTTACTGGGATCACACTGGTTACTGGAATCATACTGGTTACTGGGAACACTGGTTACCGGGATCACACTGGTTACTGGGATCACTGGTTACGGGGATCACACTGGTTACTGGGAACACTGGTTACTGGGATCACACTGGTCACTGGGATCATACTGGTTACTGGGAGCACTGGTTACTGGGAGCACACGTTTGTCAAAACCAACAATACAAAATATATATAACAGACTTTATAACTACTTGGAATAAATTGATGCTACCATTTTCAGAGACTTGAGAATCGCTACCTATGGAAGGGCCCCTGGAGCACCCCTGTCTTTGTTGTCGGCTTTCTTTGTCATGAACAGAGCCACGTACAGTACACAGACCAGCAGACAGCAATGGTGGTGGGAACAGTCAGGGCACTGTTACGCACAGCGGGCCACAACCAAGTTTCCATAGGGGCAATTTGGAAGCCTCCAGCGTGGGTCATTGAGACAATTACAGCAAACATCAAAGTCTTCACATCAGCATGACGCTAGTTACAGTCGACCACGGAAACCTACAGGTATTTGGCTCGGTTGAGCTTGGGGAAGACGGTGATATCCTGCTCTAGCCTGGGATAGGGGTCGATATGTATTGTGAAAAAACGTGGAATGTTCCTGTGAGAAGGGCCGTCATACTCACAGGTGGACACCAAAGTGCTGGTGGGAACGCTGATCGTGTTGTTCAGAACGGCGTAGACGTTGACGTTGTACTCCACCCCGGGTTCCAGCTCTTTGATGCTGCAGCTGGTCGTGTTGCCAGGCAACCGCATCTCCAACTGGACTCCGCCAGGGGTGCCGGGGGCATAGGTCACGAGGTAGTCCGTCAGCACTGCCGGGCCCTCCCATTCCAGGTCGATGGTACGTTCCGTCACAGCACGGACTTTGAGGTTCATGGCAGGCGCCACTGTGAAAAACAGGGGAGGAAAACACAAAACTGAAACTACAGCTTTAATAGAGTTTTTTTATTTCTTCTCTTAATCAAAGAGAGCATAAATCAGAGATGTGTTCGCAGTTTTGATGAGTTGACAGATGTATATTTTGCTATTAGTCTACTTTATCCTAAACTTTTGCATTATTAAATGCCTAGATTCAAACCTTCCTCGTATTCTTGAAGATAAACCGTGACGCTACTTTGAAAAAGAGGATGATGTACTAACATTCACTTGCTGCTAATGACTGCACCACGTTTCTAGTTTCCTTTTTGTTTTTGCAAAAGAAAAACAAGTTTTTTTGCACCTCTGTCAAATAACTGAATTTAGAATAAGTAAATATGGCATAGCTATGGGTGATAAAGTCTGGCTGTTCAGATCAGTATAGGATTGCATGGCGGAAAAACTATCCCGGTTCCACACAAAAAAACAAAAAAAACACGTATTGCAAACTTTTGATATGAATTAAAAAACATCATAACTCAAAAAAATTTAAATAAATAAACCTCTGCTGGGAAATACAAGCAGTATATGCAGGCCAAAAATGAAGGAGACACGCTCTGCCCATCCTGTAAAGACATCCCAGGCGCTACTTTATGAAGTAAAATGGATGAACTAATGAAGATTTATCATTGCAATTATCTAGTACGGAGAAAAAGTAACGATTGAATACAATTTGCAGTTACACTACGGTTGTTTAGAGCTTCAAAGGTGAATTTTGTTATCTTACTCTTAGATAACTTTTCTGTCTCAACGTATTATCAATACCTTACAGTCTGCACATTATAATGTCTATGGGAGAATGAAAAAATCACCGTTCAGATCAGTCCTCTTGAGGTCTGAATATTGAACACAAATTTTGTCTGCCACCGGTTACGATCTCCTGCAAAACTGTGACAAATTGCTTTATGGCACAAGGAAGTGTGTCACTACATCAGGAACAGGTTATGATTTTTGGAGTATAGTCGTTGATCGCTAGCTAGCGATATGCAGTGACCACGAGCATTCTGCATGTCTTATTAATTACACAAAGGAAATGGTAGGGGTTCCCAAAACCAGAAACTACATATAGTCGCTTTAAGATGAGCGCACATAAATGATTGCTAGCACGCAATTGAATACCACTGACTTATTTAATGTGCTCAAATTACAAAAACATTTTAAAACCATCATCCTGTGTTTTTATTTTGCGTTCACATTTAATATGCACGAATAAACGAGTGGATTAGAGAGGGCCAACTTATTTTGGATACCATGTTTATTCTACATTAGTGGGCAGTTCATAATGTATTAGTAAATAATAAATTAGTGAGCAGAATGCATCACCAATGCTTTTGCCTAATGTAACTTTGATAATTGTACATGGCCCATCAGGCTGGCCTCATTATTTCAGCTTTTATTGAAGACAAACTAGGGTAAGAACATCATGCAGTTCACACGTCCGCTAAATGGAAACTGCCCGGACAAACAAACCAACCAAACCGTGATGCAGTTGCTTTGCTGCCAATTTTCCCAGAATCCCAGAAAATTGATTTTGTGTCGACGAAATGCATCCCGTGCCATCGAAATGCCTTTCGTTCCGACAAAATGCATTCTGTACCAGCGTTTGGTGGCTCAAAATGCCTTTTGTCGACGTGGAATGCATTTTGTCCCATTGAATGCCAATGCACTGCCGCCTAATGTCATCACGGCCACGAAATGAAAATAGTGTTTAGTATTTCGTGGACAAATAGTTAAATCCAGTTTTACCATTCCCATGAGACAAATAAGGCATTTTGTGACACATCTAATTGCATTTCATGCCAGGCAATTCATCCAGTGCGGGGAATTGAGCATATTACATACGGAGCCTCGTAGCGGGTTGCTTAAAACTGGGCAAAGAGGCTCATTAATATTCTCTGAGGGCGACGGGGAGAGAAAGAGAGAGCCAAGCAATAAACCCCAGAGGAAGGGGCCAATGCAAACTGGACCCAGAGCACACAAACAAGAGTGAGTAAGTTTACTGCGCCGTCAGATCAATGAAAGAGAAAGAGAGAGGGATGAAAGAGAGGAGAGGAGACAACAAAGGAAGGAGAGAGGGGGATGGATGAAAGGAGAGGAGACGAAAGGAGAGGGAAATGAAAGTGAGGTGGAGGATAAAGTGGAAAGAACGATAGAGGGGAAAGATGAAGAGAACGGCAGAAGGTAAAAAAGTAGGTGAGTAGAGGAGAGGAGGGAGGGAGAGAAAAGTTAGAGAGGGTATGAGAGAGAGAGAGAGAGAGAGAGAGAGAGAGAGAGAGAGGGAGAGAGGTAGAACTAGAAAGAGAGAGATAGAGAAATAAAAGTGAGAAAGAAAAGGAGATAAAGAGAAATAGTGCGAAAAAGCGAAAGAGGGAGAGATAGAGAGAAAGAGAGAGTAAAGAGAGAGAAAAAGAGAGAGTGAAAGAAAGAGAGAAAACGTGTTGGTGAGTTTGATTAACAGTTTCTGGTCCCTGCATATCCGAGCGTTTGTCTTCCTGTAAGCACGGAGGTTAGTGTGCGTGTGTGTGTGTGCGTATATCCGCGTGTTTGTGTGTATGTGTGTTTGTGTCTTTGTGTGTGTGTGTGTGTGTGTGTGTGTGTTTGAGAAGAGAGATTGAGAGAGAGAGAGAGAGAGAGAGAGATCGTGTGTCTGTGTGTGTGTGTGTGTGTGTGTGTGTGTGTGTGTGTGTGTGTGTGTGTGTGTGTGTGTGTGTGTGTGTGTGTGTGTGTGTGTGTGTGTGTGTGTGTGTGTATGTGTGTATGTGTGTGAGAGAGATGGTGTGTAAGCGTGTGTGTGTGTGTGTGTGTGTGTGTGTGTGTGTGTGCATGCGCTGCAGCTCTGAGCAAACTACACCTTGGGGAGCGATTCGGATCCTCGCTCCAAGTGTTTGAGTTACTTGCACACACCCCGGACAGATGGGCCTCTTCCTCCCCTGCCTCCTCTGCCTCCACCCAACAGTGTCCTCCCACAAACTGACCCCGAAGCGGTAAGAAAACCCTGGCTCGTTAGCTTAGCCATATCCCCCCACACGGCCTACTGACTTAGAGCTCAGGTGAGCATGAAAGACAAGAAGATAGCGGTGAGCGTGCACGAGAGCGAGAGAGAGAGAGAGAGAGAGACAGAGAGAGAGAGAGAGAGGGAGAGAGAGAGAGAGAGAACGAGAGAGAGCATTAGAAAAGATAGCCCAGCGAAGGAGTGACTTGAAACAGGATATGGACGGCGCGTCTGAGATAAGCTCTTCGATAAGCTTCTTCTTCGCTGGTAGCGAGGCTTAGAGTTCCCCCTTGGCTCTACTTAAATCTCCTTTTAGAAGAGTTTCGAGTCCCCCCCCTCTCTCTCTCTCACTGACGAAAGTAAGAGTCGCTGTTAGGCACTGTGGCAGACGGGTATTAACCAGATTTAGAAACACTTCAAATCGAACAAAACAACAGCTGAATGGGGGGAGACAGCGTCTATAATGTATGCATCACCACAAACCTACTAAACCATCTAAAAATGATACAGAAGTCAGCTGTCCTTATCCTAACCCACACCGATTGCACGGACCACATCCCACCCCCCTACTCTCGTACAACTTCACTGGCTCTCTGTTCGCGACCGCAATGACGTCAAAACCTTTGAAGCCCTCAGCAACCTGGCTCCATCATATCTCTTTGACTTCCTTCACAAATACACCCCCTCTTACTATGTCCCCTTGTCCTCTGTGTCCTGCTGTCTGTCCATATTCACTGTGATGTACTATGTCCCCCTGTCCTGCTGTCTGTCCATATTCACTGTGATGTACTATGTACCTCTGTCCTGCTGTCTGTCCATATTCACTGTGATGTACGATGTCCCCCTGTCCTCTGTGATCCCAGTCCTACACTATTTAAAAACACTTGCTATTATTGAAGTGATATTGTAGTTATTTGTTTTTATTTGTTACTTTTGTTTACTGTACGCACTGCTGCACATTGACCTTGAATTTTCGGAAAGGCGGATTATTTATTCATTTGTTTATTATTTATTACAGTGTTATTATTATATTTTATCACCAATGTCTGTGTTTCTGTTCCCGTTTGTTTGTTATGGCCAGGAGCCCAGCTGTCTCCCTAAGTTGCTCCATCTACTCCATTGAATGTTATTCAAGAAGTAGAAGTGCCAGAGAGTGAAGTCTTAAATGAATAAATTGCCATTTCATTGACGAGGGCCCTTGGTATTGTTTGTTGTGTTGTGCAGCAAACTCAACTCAAGTGTGGAATTGTTGGCTCAGCAAGTCTGATGCAGAGTGGGGGGGGGGCTCTGTGGCAGTGATGTCATACTCCCTTTACAGTGTGTGTGTGTGTGTGTGTGTGTGTGTGTGTGTGTGTGTGTGTGTGCGCGCGCGTGTGTCTGTCTAACAAAATGGACAAATTGACAGTAGCAATGGGTACTGTGTTTACAGCAATGATGTCATACTCTGTTTACCGTGTGCTTGTGTATGTGTGTGTGTGTGTGTTTGTTTGTGTAACAAAATGGACCACTGCAACAAAGAGGTTTTGTGAAGCGTCAGCTGAAAACGCAGTTAGACGGGAGGCCTAGGGAGCTGAGTCACCGTGGGGCCTGGTCCTGCTGTTGTTGCTGTGGTGGTGGTAGCTGTTGTTGTTGTTGTTGATGATGTGGCTTCTCTCGGTAAACAGAAGTGACACAGCAAAAAAACAACACACTTTCAACTTTTAACGGTGCCGAACACTGATCAAAAAAAAAAATGCACTAATCCTGAACTTAGAAAGAAATACATTCAAAATGTGGTTGTGGATTGTTTGATTTATTTGCATGAATAACATGGCGCAGGGACGTGGTGTCTGCACGTATGTCTCTACTACTAGAAGTGAGAAATATCAACTCCTTGAGCAAAAACTATTATTATAAAACCAAAAAAATTGTCAAATTAAAATCCTTTGATCACTACAGATCATGTCTTTTCTACGGCTGAAAGGATCTAGTTTAGGAGTACTTAGTATCTCTCCATCTGTGCCTGGCGTTAAGGTTACCCCATCTCCAGTCAGCTGAGACAACCACAGGCAGTGGGGCTGAACTGGATCAGAGTGGCAGATCGATTACAACCTCATGTTCTCTCCTACCACAGGGCGCACAACGAGAGAGGGAGAGAGAGAGAGAGAGAGAGAGAGAGAGAGAGAGAAGAGAGAAAAAAAGAGAGTTCCGCAATGTGATGCTGGCCTCAAAAAAAAATGAAAAAGTGTCACAAGAAAAAAAATAATCAATTTCTATCTAATGCTGCGGCGTTAGCCCTTTGTTAGAAACGGTTTATACCATTACAGTGAGGGGATTTAGCCGTGAAACGTGTGTGCGCGGCCGTGGAGCTGTTGCTCTAGTGTTTTTTCCTCACAGTGTTAAATGGCTGTCCGTCAAGCCGTGTGGCGCTGCTAATACCGGCGCGGCAGGCAGGCCAGGACGAGACGGACAGGCGGCCATGCTAGCTGGCACGCCTCTCTACTCCGTGCTGTTTGCGGCCACATACTCACTACGGCGAAAGAGAACGGGATGACGCGCACACACACACACACACACACACACACACACACACACGCACTAAAAGAGAACAGAACAGAGTCAACACAGAACCTTGCATCGACAGGAAAGAATAGGACTGAACACAATAACAAAACATTAAAAAAACAAAACAAACGAAAGAACAGAACAGGAAATAACAGAGTGGGTTGAGTGGAAAGAAGAGGAGAGTACCCTGTTGAATGGAGTAATAATTAGTGGAACTGCTATGTTAGGTGATGACTGAGTCCAGTAGGCCTTTAGTCTGTCTGTTCAATTAACTTGAAGTAAACTCTGACTGTGAATAAATACTACCAATACATTTTTACAAAAAAAACATTAAAAAACAAAATCCTATAAAAGTGAGCACGTGTAAAGTAGCTTCAAATTATACTTATCTTCTACAAAAGATGTAGAAAACACACCTACACGTTCAAAATTCCGATCCCAAGCTGAAAGAAATACACTGGAAAAAATTTGAACGTATTTGCTCTGGCTGTTAAATTTATAATAAATGTCAGCATTGCCAGATTCTCTCATACAGCCTATGTGCCGCCACTACAAGCCACTCTCTTGAAGGGCTATGCTTGCGATGATAGCCGTTACGATCAAATAATAACAATATTTTCAACACGTGCATGTGAATGAATCCTAAGTGTACTCGCGGCGTAGCCACTTCTCTTTCAGCGTCCTTTCTGTTTCATCACACCCAGGTGTTTCCATTAAAAACATTTATTCTTTCTCCAACTCGCTGCGATGAACCTCGTCTTCAAAAGACACGAACGCTCTTTTGAGGTGACGGCCGACGACAAAACAAAGACGTCGAAAACAAAAACCCAAACACCTCGGCTTCCCCCAGCTTCAGAAGTGCTTATGAAACGCTGCCAGCGTCGTAGGCTCTCCTGACTGAGCGAGCGACCTCTGCTTTGTGTTGCCTCCCCGCTCTCTCTCTCTCTTGTATGAGGGGGATACTTGTCTCTCTAATTGCATCGAAATGAGCAATTCTGGCTCCCTGGCCAGATCCTGCTGCTGTCAAACGACACCTGCCTTTGCTTTGGTAATACAATTTGCTTTCTTTTCCCCCTCCTCTCTCTCTCTCTCTCTTTCTATCTCTTTCTCTCGCTCTTTCACGCTCTCTTTCATGCTCTTTCACTCTCTCTCTCTCTCTCTCTCTCTCTCTTTCACTCTCTCTCTCTTTCACTCTCTTTCTCTCTCTCTCTCTCTCTCTCTCTCTCTCTCTCTCTCTCTCTCTCTCTCTCTCTCTCTCTCTCTCTCTCTCTCTCTCTCTCTCTCTCTCTCACTCTCTCTCTCTCTCTCTCTCTCTCTCTCTCACTTCCTCAGTCGTCAGGTGACAGCTGTCATGGATGGAGGGACCGCTGGAAGCCTCACTGTGAACTCAGTCGTCGTCGGCGACGGTAGCGGGCTGAAATTGCCTCAGCCCCGGCTAATGTGACACATTGTCTCCGGAGAGTGTGACTCCTGACAAATGAACGCCGTTACACCACCAGCCTTCATCCAATCCCCGTCTAGTTTGATGTGCACGGGGAGGCTGTGACGCCTGTGTGTGTCTGTGTGTGTGTGTGTGTGTGTGTGTGTGTGTGTGTGTGTGTGTGTGTGTGTGTGCGTGTGTGCGGTGGACGAGTTGTTGGATATTGCTGAGTTGCGATATGAAATAATGTATTAAAGCTGTGCGTTTCTGTTATCAAGGATGGAGTGAGAGAGAGCGAGCAAGAGAGAGAGAGAGAGGGAGAGCGCGCGCTTATTCTTTAACACTACAAACACTGTATAGCCTGCATGGATTTGAAGAACTCCATGTTTCTGTTCAATATCTCACCACAGGGGGTTTTTTAAAGTAACAAGCACTGCGTATGGAAAACAGCCTAAGATGTACCAGTGGACTACGGTTATACTGTATATACAGCACATTGAATATTACCAGAGTATAATACATTTGGAAAAATAACAGTGTATTACAGATAATACACAACAATTGAAATAAGATTGTGTAAACGTTGTACTAATCCCACCATGACAAACAGAATGGACTTCATTCTGCCAGAGTCCATGTTGATGGTTGTCAGAATGCTAATATTGTAAGATCTTTTTTATGATATTTGACATATTTTGCTTTGCTATTTAAATGATGACTGCAGCAGTTTGAGATTGTCCTTACACTGTGTTGCCCACAGCAAATTCAATTTTATAATACAAATGATTGTTATTATGACGATGACGATGATGATGATTATTATTTTATTTTTGTATTATTATTAGTATGCATGAATGTGCCGTGCTGCTTATCTGTTCTGTAAGAGTGAATCCATACGTGTCCTGTCTGTATGTATATCAGTCTGTACATATTCTTGGACCCCAGGTTGCCTTGGTGACAGCCACAATGAACCTAAAGAAGTTATGAAGCAAAGGGAACAAACGTTACCTGAGTTACAGTCGTCGCCGGCGAAGCCGTCCTGGCACACACAGAAGCCCTCTTTGCAGAGCCCCTTGCGGCTGCAGTTGTTGGCGCAGTACACCAGCGAGCAGTCCTCCCCCACGTAGCCGGGCCGGCACTGGCACGTGCCGTTGGTGCACTGGCCCTGGTCCGAGCAGTCGTTGACGCAGCGCCCCATCATGCAGTCGTCCCCCGTGAAGGCCTCCTCGCACACGCACTCGCCGTCGATGCAGAGCCCGCGGCCGGAGCAGTCGGAGGGGCAGCGAGGCTCGGAGCAGTTGTCCCCGGCGAAGTCGCGGTCGCACACGCACTGGCCCTCCACGCACACGCCCTGGCCCGAGCAGTCGTCGGGGCAACGGGACTCGGAGCAGTTCTTGCCGGTCCAGCCGTCGTCGCAGACGCAGCCGCACGCGTCCATGCTGAAGGTGCCGTGGCCGCTGCAGCCGGGGACGTAGTCGAGGCGACCTGGGGTTACCAGGCAACGGGAGGGGAGGGTGGATGCCAAGAAACAGCTAAGAGTTCAGCTTGATTGTCTTATGCTGACATATGCTATGTTATACCATGCTAAATATAATATCATACTTTGATTATTTTATGTTATATTATCTTTAACTAAAACATAATATATTATATTTAGATTATAATGCGTAATAATTATTTATACATATATCTATAAAAACATATATAAATAACTAATTATTACACATTATAACATATAATATAGAAATAATGAATTACAATCAATATCCATACAATTTGTAACTTGTCTTCTTATTGTGAAGTAATCAATAAAGTATTTAGGAAGTTTTGATGGTGTATAAAGTTAAGATTACATTATTACTAATACTAATCAAAACTTCACTAAACTAATTTGTGAAGCCCCATGAATAGCAATGTTCTGCTTGCAGCAAAGGTCTCGTAGTGATTCCCATCATGCTTTGCTAGATTAACGCCACAATCAAAACGGAGACTGAGAGACGACATGTCATCCAGACAAACAAAGAGACGCAACTAAATTGCGCTGTGATTGCTGTAATTATTATCAAAAGGTCAAAGTTCAGCGTCATAAAATTACTCACAGCAGGCCAAATTGTTTTGACACATATTTAGTGATTGGGGAACTGTAAAATGGAATAGCAAATGTGGGGAGAATCTCTCAGGCATGCGGTGATAATTTATTTCCGCTCAACTTTTACGACCTTCGAACAACAGTTGCTATCGCCTCATCAATCTGATCCCAGAGCTCCATAAACTCCAGTGACATCTCTTTCACCTTGGTCATATTATGTGCTGTTCAGTTACGTTCAACTTTAATGAAATAAGTTACATCGACTGACCCCAAAGCAGAGGTCGTAGTTATGGTCACCTAATCTGCCCGGTAACGCACTGGGCAGAGCAACTTCCCTCTCAAACACTACATATCCTCCTGAAACACGGCAATTCATTTTTGTCCCCTGTGAGGGACACAGCACTGAGGTCTATCTTTTAAATACCATGCATGTAGCCTTTTTGAGTCCTAACGTATTGTGAAGAGTACATCCTGGGCTTTCTAGTGATTACAAACAAATGGGGGTGTGGCCAACAGAACATGTGTTCTGTCTTTTCAAAATGGCGGAAATCCCAACAAGCACCTTTTATGGTCGCAAGGGAGGTAAGTGATCAAATTTATGCAAATATCATGTTTGTATTGTTGAGAATGCTTTTGTTTTTTATATAAGAAACCCTTAACTATATTATTACTACAATTTCAGATTTGTATATTAATTCTAAGCCTTTTAAAATACAGTTTTATGTCCATGTCCTTTGTAGGGGACAGTGGGACTTTCTTCCTCTAATTTTCAACCATTTTCCATATTTAAGGAAACAGAGCACTGAGTGAGGCAGAAAAGATATTGTTGACAATCATTGAGGGAGAGTCAGACATTGAGCTGTCAGGAGATGAGGAGGAAGGTGGCCAGGCAGTAGAGCAGGCTATTGAAAGCTCAGAGGAGGACACATCAGCTGATGAGGAGGGAGAAAATTATGATACTCAACGGCCATTTTGGATTAGAAGTGACAAGTAAGCTAGGGCTCTGAAGTTTAGTTAATTAATTCAGGGTAAAGGGAGGGAAAACAGGCATGCACACACACACCCACCCACACACCCACCCACACACACACACACACACACACACACACACACACACATAAGCGCATGGGTGCACACACACACACACACACACACACACACACACACATACACACACATTTAATATTACCGTTATGTGAAATGGATTTAATTATGCCTCTCCTTTATCTTCCGATTAAGTTTCCACCCTATCCTTGAGGAGAGTACTGCGGACATTAACACCTCCAACCATGAAGTCTTGAGGCCCTCTAAGTACTTCAAACAGTACATAGATGACCAGGTCTTTGAGGAAATATCAACCCATACAAACCAGCGGGAAGTTCTTGTCTCTGGGAACATCCTTAAAGCTACTCCAGAGGAGTTGAAAACCTTTTTTGGAACAGCAATGTACATGTCATGTCTCAAATATCCTAGGATCCGCATGTATTGGGCAGCAAAGACAAGGGTCCCTATCATCACAAACTCAATGACCAGGGACAGATTTTTCAAAATGCGCCAGTCCATAAAAGTGACAGATGACCTTGCCATCTCAGATGATCAGAAAAAAGAGGATGCTCTCTGGAAGGTAAGGCCTCTGATAAACAGAGTGCAACAAGGCTGCCTTTATCAGCCAAGACTCTTGAATAGACGAACTGCATAGACGCCTGCCTAGACGAACAAATGATTCCTTTCACAGGCCGGTGTCCTGTGCGCCAGTTTGTGCCAGGAAAGCCAAATCCTACAGGTCTAAAGGCTTTTGTGCTTGCCAGTCCCAGTGGCCTGGTCCTTGATTTTGAAGTGTACAAGGAGCGAAACACATTCAGAGATGAGCAGGTGAGCATTGGGGGGAATGCTGTCATTCGCATGGCAAAATCATTGCCATGGGGTTCCCACCTGTACTTTGATAGGTATTTCACATCTGTCAAAGTGCTGGATCTCATCATCATCATCATCATCATCGTCATCCGCTTTGTCCGGGGTCGGGTCGCGGAGGTAGCAGTTCAAGCAGGGCATCCCAAACTTCCCTTTCCCGGGCCACATTAACCAGCTCTGACTGGGGGATTCCAAGGCGTTCCCAGGCCAGTGTGGAGATATAATCCCTCCACCTGGATCTACTGAAAGCAAATGGTCTCCTGGCAGCAGGGACCATTATGAAAAAAAGAATCCCTATCATCTGTAAGGCAAAGATGTCGAATGACACCATGTTTCAGCGACAAGAGAGAGGCGCCTCCGAAATGGTGGTTAGAAAACCCTCAGAAGTGGCTTTAATTAGGTGGCTGGACAACAAGCAAGTCCTCATGGCATCTTCTATCCATGGGATAGAGCCCCAGGATATCTGCACCAGGTGGTCAAAGAAGCGGCATGTTGTTGTTCCTAGACCTGCGCTTGTGGCAGAGTACAATAAAAACATGGGTGGGGTTGATCTGTGTGACCGCATGATCAGCTTTTATCCCATGTCAAGCCGCACAAGGAAGTGGACTGTCCGCACCATTATGCATTTCTTTGATCTGGCTGCCACAAACAGCTGGATCCAGTACAGGTCAGACCACCAGGCCTCAGGGAGACCTGCAAAAGAGAGGATGCAGTACTTTGATTTCAAGCTGCTGCTGGCCGAGGAAACGCTGTCCCAGGCACAGGGGGGTGCAGACAATAACGTTGAAGATGTGGCCAATGGCGAGGAAGATGAGGTGAGCACCTATGGGGATGAGGAGTACTTTCCCAAAAGGAGGTCTGTTGAGCCACAGCCTAAGAAGGAAGTCAAAAAGTAGGGAGCGTTGCATTTGCCAAAAATGGTGGATGCAGTAGATTCTTCAAGGTGCAGGAGAGAAGGATCTAATGGGAAGACCTTTGTGAAGTGTGCGAAGTGCAACGTGTTTCTTTGTGTCTCAAAGACAAAGCATTGCTTCCTAATGTACCATGCATGATGTGATCGTCACACTGAGTGTGTATTGACTCATCCTTAGTTGAAGATCTTCATCCACAATTCAAACGGTTTTTAAGATGTTATGAAATGTGGTAATATAGGTACATTTTCTTAAAATTGTAATATGTGTTTTATATTGGTTTTATAACGTTTGAAATGAGAAAAATGTATGAGAAATAGATATCAAAGATGTTATTAATATCAAGTTCATGGCGTATAATGTATTTTTTTGAGTCAAAGGAGACCTGATGTCCCCTACAAGGGACATGTGATAAAAAATAAATGAATCATATTTTTGAGAAAAAAAACTTTGTGACATGTTTCTTACACCTTAATAACTTGAATTAAGTAAAACAAATCAAAAAATAAAAACCTTTTTTCTTACGGGTCTCAGGATGATATATGTTACCTCACCTATCATCTATATGAAGTTAGGTTTACTAAACTGATTTACTGAAACCCAAAGCTCTTTAAGGAAGTTCTCAGAGCAGAATTTTATAATTTATAATTTTAATGTTTAATTTATATAAATGGAAGCCTGACCTTTGATTTGACTGTTCCTCTGCTGACGTTTAAGCAGAGACACCTTAT
>JAPMUY010005867.1:207500-222500 GCA_026901105.3 Galaxias olidus
GTTCGTATTTTCAAAGTACATTGTTCCATACAGTTAAGACTATGGGGTTTGTAGTCTCATAGCACATTGATCCATACGGTTAAGACTACGGGGTTTGTAGTTTCAAAGCACATTGTTCCATACTGTTAAGACTATGCGGTTTGTAGTCTCATAGCACATTGATCAATACGGTTAAAACTATGGGGTTTGTAGTTTCAAAGCACATTGTTCCATACAGTTAAGACTATGGGGTTTGTAGTTTCAAAGCACATTGTTCCATACTGTTAAGACTATGGGGTTTGTAGTCTCATAGCACATTGATCCATACAGTTAAGACTATGGGGTTTGTAGTTTCAAAGCACATTATACCATGACATTTATGGGGTTTGCAGTTTCAATGTACATAGTACCATACTTAGGGGGTTTGTAGTTTCATAGTACATAGTACCATACTTGGACTATGGGGTTTTTAATCTTATAGTATATTGTACCATATAGTAGAATACAGCGTTTGTAGTCTCAGAGTACATTGTTCCCTACATACTGTAGTAACAAAGTTTGTGCAGAGTCTCAGAATGTGTTTTAGACTTTCTTGGTTGGGACATGGTGTTCAGAAAGCCAGCAGGGTTTTGAAGACAATGGGTCTCTTCATGGGGTCTCGATTAGAGAAAGCACTCCAGTAGTTACTTGGGGGGGGGTCACTGTCCCCGGGCCAGGGACGAGATTTTCTTTTTAGCGTCTTCTTTTCTTTTGAAGAGAGCTTTCACATGACCGCTATGCCATGTACATAACACGCACACTAACGTTTTTATTCTCTCTTTCTATCTCTCTTTTCGATCTCTCTTTCTATAAAGCAGGAGGGCACGCACACACAAACACACAAACACTGTTTCTCTCTCTCGTTCTCTCGGTCCCTCTGTCTCCTTCTCCCACTCTCTCTTTCTCTCTTTTCTTTTCGCTTGCATACTCTCTTCCACATACGCAATAGACACAAGTGGAGGGAAAACACACATTGACACACACACACACACATACACTGGCTTGCACAATATCTTCCACATACGCTACACACACAAGCAAAGGGAAAAAACACACTCACTGTGGACTCTCTTCCACATATATACACACACAAGCGGAAGGAAAAAAGATACACACACACACTCTCGCTTGCATACTCTCTTCCACATACACTGCACACACATGCGGAGGGGAAAACACACACACACACACACACACACACTCTCGCTTGCATACTATCTTCCACATACACTGCACACACAAGCGGAGGGGAAAACACACACACACACACACACACTCTCGCTTGCAAACTATCGTCCATATACACTACACACACAAACGGAGGAAAAACACACACACACTCTCGCTTGCATACTCTCTTCCACACACACTGCACACACAAGCGGAGGGAAAAAAAACACACTCAAGTTCCGGTCCGTTTCTCCGCCCAAACACTCTAATGGATGGCACTCCCGCTCTGACGGTAATCAGAGCTGACGGCACGGAGGCCTGCGATTCAGCCACGCACCGCTCACACTGTGTAACTGAGAGCCGAAGTCAGGGGGGGGGGGGACCACCGCTGCTTTCCTCAGGGCCGTTCCCCTTCTCTGACAGCCCGTTGTTTCACCACAGTTTCCGCGGCGATAACCGGTATGGCGGGGTGGCGGCCAGGCCTGTCATTAGAGGTGAGCGTTGCCGAGGGTAACGACACGCTGTCACTTTAAAGAATTTTTTTTTCTCTCTCAAAGCAGGGATTTTTTATCAGTTGAAATTCAAAATGAACTGCACCCCGCACCCCCCTCCTAAAAACGTTTCGACGTTGCTCGAGGCATAGAGCAATTTCATTCTGTGTTAATAAAACCTGTTAAAGAAGGGTATGAATATCGTTTTTTATCCACACTTGTTTTATTCATTCACAAATTTATTGAAGAACTGCATTGATGTGTTGCTACCTATTTTTGCCTTCAGTGTTCACATTTTTTTGTTTAAATGCAAAAGAGAAGCTGCAGACATAAAGGCATTTTGTATGTAGCCGCAGATCGGGACAGGCTACTATTCAGAATTGCTGCCGAAACTAGAATAGGCAAAATGGACGAGACATCCAGCGCATATTGGCATTTTTGTGGACAACACTGACAAAGCATGATCAATAGATGTCTATCTCTCTCTGGTCCCCATTCGATCTGACAGAGCAGACATTTCACAGAGCACAGCTAAGAGCAAGCTAAAGAGGGCATTTTTAAATCAAGTAGATTTGTATCAGTTCTCAAACACCGCTTCGTTTCTAGACTGCTCTCGGGGGTTCTGTAATGAAAATCCTGCATTTTTAGCCTTTCAATATCTCTTTCATGAGCAAATTCATATTTTTTTATGCTTCAAGGCTGAGCGATGTGAGGATCAAATCAGATTGTAACAAAATTACACGCTGGAGACACACTGTGGAGCGAAAGTGAGAAAAGCACGTGCAGAAAGCGATACGGTCTTTAACGATTTCAAAAAGAGATCATTCATTTCAAAGCTGGAGGACTTAAAATGGAAGGGGGTTGGGGGAGGGTAACCAAATGACAACTAAACAGCCACCGACGCACGCCGATCGGCGATATTACTTCACGAGACAAAACTACACTCTTCTCACCACGCATCACAGATGGAAAGAAAGAGAGAGAGAAAGAGGTAGAGACAGAGAGAGAGAGAGAGAGAGGGAGAGAGAGGGAGGTAGAGATAGGGAGAGAGAGAGAGAGAGAGAGAGAGAGAGAGACAGACAGAGGGAGAGAGAGAAAGAGGTAGAGAGAGAGAGAGAGAGAGAAAGAGGTAGAGAGAGAGAGAGAGAGGAGAGAGAGAGAGAGAGGTAGAGAGAGGGAGAGAGAGAGAGAGAAAGAGGTAGAGAGAGAGAGAGAGGGAGAGAGAGAGAGAGGTAGAGAGAGAGAGAGAGAGAGAGAGGGAGAGAGAGATAGAGAGAGAGAGGGAGAGAGGGAGGTAGAGAGAGGCAGAGAGAGGGAGAGAGAGAGGGAGAGAGGGAACATCTGCCAAAGCGGTGATGATAAAAATACCTCTAAAATATATCGTCTATCCTCGTGCGATTTTGGAACGCTGCTCATCCTCTAACAAGCACACTGATAGTCCCCACCTCCAACCGTCCTGTGGAGCTTTACGTTGGTCCAAACATATCATTACCATCAGGCAGGAGCACGGCAGGGGGTGCACAGCCTGTCTGGGGGAGGCCGATAGCCCCTTTTACACACACACACACACACACATACACACGATACACACACACACATAAACACACACACGCACACACTACACACAAACACACATAAACACACACACACACACGCACATTCACACACACATTCACACACACACACACACACACACACACACACACACACACACAGACACACACACACACACACACACACACACACACACACACACACACACACACACACACACACACACACACACACACACACACACACACACACACACACACACACACACACACACACAGACAAACACACACACGTACCTATCCGGAGTAGAGAGAGGTAGCAGGCCACAACATGATTGAAATGTCAGGGTAAGAGGCATGTAGGATACGCATGAAATGACAGTCCTGCTGATGCTGCTGTTGGTGTTGTTGTTGCAACACTGACTGTGTTTGTTTGTCGTTGTTGCTTTGTGCGTCTTGTGTACGTGTGCCTCCCGCTGATGTTCTCACGCCGCTAACTATAAAGGCAAATGCCAGGGTAACATCATCTGCTAGAATAGCAGGTAGTGATACGCCACTCACATACCATGAAGTGTCCTGTGTGTGTGTGTGTGTGTGTGTGTGTGTGTGTGTGTGTGTGTGTCTGTGCGTGTGTGTGTGTGTGTGTCTGTGTGTGTGTGTGTGTGTGTGTGTGTGTGTGTGTGTGTGTGTGTGTGTGTGTGTGTGTGAGAGAGAGAGAGAAAAGCGAGAGAGAGAGAGATTAGAAGAAAGAGAAGAGAGGTGGGGTAGACAGAGGGAAAGAAGAGGGGGGGGCAGAGAGAGAGAGAGAGTGAAAGAAGAGAGTGAACGAGAAAGAGAGAGAGAGAGAGGGAGAGAGAGGGAGGAGGGGGTAATGTAAAAAAAGAGTGCGCCGTGAAGCCTAAACCATGGACAGGGCTGTTTTCAATCCATTTGCCCAGGGGTCATCTCTGGTGTCCTTTGGGCCTCCAGAACGAAGCCAACCGAAAACCCACGTTGGTTACGCTGTTGCCCCTGACAACAAGGCTAGGATGGGGACCCCCTTCGTTGTCCCAGTCCAAAATGCCAGAGAACCAGAGGTCCCTTTCACTGCTTCCATTCAATAACAACATTAATACGGTGATATTCTATATTTTAAAATATGTACGGGCAGCTCTGTTTCGAAACCGGCGCGCGAGTGTGCGGTGAGTGTTCTCAGACAAACCACTTGTGACACTCGTGTCCATAGCACCCATAGGAAGAGCGCGCCACCCACAGTGACCTCATCATGGCGAGACGGAGGGTCGGTGTGTAGCCACTCTGGCTGCTTATCATAATGACAACGCAGTTGCCTATTGGTAAGCCTTCGTTCAGGTCAACAAAAACCCATTAACCTGTCTCTCACGCAACCCGCGGTCCTACATCGCAGCGGAGGATTGGACTCGGGAGAGCCGACGGGAAGTGCGTTAGGGAGATATTATGAAATCGCTCCCTCGCAGAATTGCCACTCACATTTTTATGTTTTTTATGTATTAATTATTTTTATTTTTTTAGGGGAACAGCAAAAAATCTTAATAAGGAGCCGGGTGTCGGGTTTCGAAACAAACCGTGTGGGCATCTGCTTGTCAGACCTCGGCTAAGGAAACAGCCCACCTTGACACTTTCCCCCTCACATCACAGAGCGCCGTCCCCTGCTCAGCAAAGCTAACGTGTCTCGCTCGCCGTCTCAGTCCGTCATCAACCGCATGAATAAATCAAAAGCACGTGTCTACGTGATGAACGTCCATTCACTCACACGCGGGTTTCCCCACAGGTGCTGCGTGAGGTCCTCTGTCCTGTGGGTTTCTCCACATAGAGAGAAAACCAGAGAGAGAAAGAAAGAGAGAGAGAGAGAGAGAGAGAGAGAGAGAGAGAGAGAGAGCGAGAGAGAGAGATGTATAGATAGAGAGAGAGAGAGAGAGAGAGAGAGAGAGAGAGAGAGAGAGAGAGAGAGATAGAGAGAGAGAGAGAGAGAGAGAGAGAGATATATAGATAGAGAGAGAGAGATGTATAGATAGAGAGAGAGAGATGTATAGATAGAGAGAGAGAGATGTATAGATAGAGAGAGAGAGATGTATAGATATATATATATATATATAGGCCCAAAAATATTTGGAGAGTTTTGTTATTTTAGCTGTTTACAAAAACATATTCAGAGAGAGACTCTCAGATTTGAGAGAGAGAGAGGAATTACAGAGAGAGACCAAAAGTAATTGGAGAGAGAGAGATGGGCTCTTCCCTCATTAACCTGTCATCAATTAAGCAGTTAAAAGGTCTGGAGTTGATTCCAGAGAGAGAGAGAGAGGTGAAACAGACCATCCTGAGGCTGAAAAAGAAGAAATCCATCAGAGAGATAGCAGAAATGTTAGGAGGGCCAAATCAACAGTTTGGTACATTCTGAGAAAAAAGAGTGCACTGGTGAGCTTGGGAACTCAAAAAGGCCGGGAGAGAGAGTGGATGATCGCAGAATCCTTTCCAGAGAAAAACCCCTTCACAACATCCACTCAAGTGAAGAACACTCTCCAGGAAGTAGGTGTATCAGTATCTAAGTCTACCATAAAGAGAAGACTTCATGAGAGTAAATACAAAGGATTCACCACAAGGTGCAAACCATTAATCAGCCTCAAAAATAGAAAGGCCAGAATTGACTTTGCCAAAAAACACCTGAAGAAGCCAACCCAGTTCTGGAACAGCATTCTTTGGACAGATGAGACTAAGATCAACCTGTACCAGAATGATGGGAAGAAGAAAGTTTGGAGGAGAATTGGAACAGCTCATGATCAAAGCACACCACATCTTCTGTAAAACATGGTGGAGGCAGTGTGATCTGGGCATGCATGGCTTCCAATGGCACTGGGTCACTTGTGTTTATTGATGATGTGACAAAAGACAGAAGCAGCCGGATGTGTGTGTGCTGTGCCAAATGTGTGTGTGTGTGTGTGTGGAATATTCTGAGAGAGAGAGCATGCATTTCACTTGCTCAAGACAAAACTTAAGGCAGAGACCCACAAACAAGCAACAACTGAAGACCGCTGCAGTAAAGGCCTGGCAAAGCATCACAAAGGAGGAAACCCAGCGTTTGGTGATGTCCATGGGTTCCAGACTTCAGGCAGTCATTGCCTGCAAAGGATTCTCAACAAATTATTGAAAAGTAACATTTTACTTGGGGTTATGTTTATTTGTCCAATTACTTTTGAGCCCCTTGCGTTTGTATAAAAATAGCTACAATTCCTACATGTTTAATCATATATTTTTGTTCAACCCCTTGTGTCTGCACTTCAATTCCGTTGTAGTTGTTTCATTTCAAATCCAATGTGGTGGCATGCAGAGCCCAAATCATGAAGATTGTGTCACTGTCCAAATATTTTTGGGCCTAACTGTATATAGAGAGAGAGAGAGAGAGAGAGAGAGAGAGAGAGAGAGAGAGAGAGAGATGTATAGATAGAGAGAGAGAGAGAGAACAACAGAAAAAGATAAAGAAGGGAAGGGAAAGCGAGAAAGGCAGCCAAAAAGATGGAGAGAGAGAGAGAGGAATAGAGAGAGATAAATAGATTAAGCAGAGAGGGATGGGTAAAATGATGGTTTCTTCTCCTCTTTTCAACCTGTCTGTTAGACAAGTTTCCTAGATCCAGATCAGTGTATCTCTCCTCGCTGTCCTTTTGGTGTGTGTGTGTGTGTGTGTGTGTGTGTGTGTGTGAGAGAGAGAGAGAGCAAGAGAGAGAGAGATATTGAGAGAGTGTGGGTGTGTCCTTCAGCATGTGCTAATGTGTCTTTGAGTGTGTGTCTGTGTGTGTGTGGGTGTGTTTATTCCTGTGTGTTCCTCTTTTTGTGTATGTGTGTGTGTGTGTGTGTGTGTGTGTGTGTGTGTGTGTGTGTGTATGTGTATCCTTCAGCATCTAAAAGTCAGTCTGTGAGCATAATCTTGTGTGTGTGTGTGTGTGTGTGTGTGTGTGTGTGTGTGTGTGTATGTGTGTGTGTGTGTGTGTGTGTGTGTGTGTGTGTGTGTGTGTGTGTGTGTGTGTGTGTGTGTGTGTGTGTGTGTGTGTGTGTGTGTGTGTGTGTGTTTGTGTGTGTGTGTGTGTGTGTGCTTGTCTGTGACTGTGTATGTGTGTTCGTGCCTCTGTGTGTGTGTGTGTGTGTGTGTGTGTGTGCGTGTGTGTCTGTGACTGTGTGAAGGGGAAGAGGTGTCCACTAAAGAGATAAGTGAACTCAGGGGGGTTTGCATGGTGTCAGCCCCTCCCCCCCCCCCCCCCCCCCCCCCCCCCCCCCCGTGTCTCTGCTCGGCCCCGAGTCCCCCTGTGATGAAGGGACGGGGGCCGCTGGAGGATCCACGGGGCAAACACTGTCACTTCACACTCAGACTGCTGTCTCATGGCCAAGAACAAGAGAAAGAGGGGGGGGGGGGGGGGGGACAAACACCCAGAAAGAGGGAGGGAGATAGAGAGGGACACACACACACACACACACAGACAAATTTAAAAAGAGAGATAGCGAAAAGAGCAGAGAGAGGGGGGACACACACACAGAGAGAAAGATAGAAAAACAGAAAGAGCAAAGTGAGAGAGAGGGAGAGAGGGAGAGAGAGAGAGAGAGGGAGAGAGAGAGAGAGAGAGAGAGAGAGAGAGAGAGAGAGAGAGAGAGAGAGAGACGGGGGGGGGGGGGGCATGGCAAACCACCAGAACGAGACAGCTCCAGTTTCCCTCAGGAGTGTGACTGTCTCTCTCTCTCTTTAATTTAATAGGGTGAATCTAATGGTAGCCCATCTCCTGCTATGCTTGCACTTTGCTTTAGGGTTGCAGTCGTAGCTTATTCCTCTACCCTTTAATCATTTTCCCAGGTCAACAGTAGCTTCACCTAGCCTTTATTGTACACTACTAACCATCTTTAAGTGATTTAATAATTGATTAGAGCAACGGTAGCTTATTCACCAACCCTTTATTGATTTGACCAGGCTAACAGTAGGCTACCCCTCTCCTCTACCCAGGCTAACAGTAGGCTACCCCTCTCCTCTACCCAGGCTAACAGTAGGCTACCCCTCTCTCTGCCTCCTCTACCCGGGCTAACAGTAGGCTACCCCTCTCTCTGCCTCCTCTACCCAGGCTAACAGTAGGCTACCCCCCTCCTCTACCCAGGCTAACAGTAGGCTACCCCTCTCTCTGCCTCCTCTACCCAGGCTAACAGTAGGCTACCCCCCTCCTCTACCCAGGCTAACAGTAGGCTACCCCTCTCTCTGCCTCCTCTACCCAGGCTAACAGTAGGCTACCCCTCTCTCTGCCTCCTCTACCCAGGCTAACAGTAGGCTACCCCCCTCCTCTACCCAGGCTAACAGTAGGCTACCCCCCTCCTCTACCCAGGCTAACAGTAGGCTACCCCTCTCCTCTACCCATGCTAACAGTAGCTTATCACCCTACCTCCTTTCTCCTCCACCCAGGCTAATGTCATCCTCCCATCAGAGCCCTAGTCTCAGGAAGAGAGGTGGTCACCTCTATTTGCACAGGTTAATGCAAACACCTCCACGTCAACACACAACAAGGAGGAGGAGGGGGAGGAGGAGGAGGAGGAGGAGGAGGAGGAGGAGCGGGCCCGGCCCTCCACAACTGGAATATATATAGTATATCTCACTCTCACTCTCTCTCTCTCTCTCTCTCTCTCTCTCTCTCTCTCTCTCTCTCTCTCTCTCTCTCTCTCTCTCTCTCACTCACTCTCTCTCTCTCTCTCTCTCTCTCTCTCTCTCTCTCTCTCTCTCTCTCTCTCTCCCTCTCCCTCTCTTTCTCTCCCTCCTCTCTCCTCTCTCTCTCTCTCTCTCTCTCTCTCTCTCTCTCTCTCTCTCTCTCTCTCTCTCCCTCCTCTCCCTCACTCCCACCCCCTCCCTTCCTTTTAAATCTCTCTCAGGCGGCATTAGGATTCCGCTGTCGTTGGCTCCCCCATTGCACTCTCCAAATTGCCTTGTCTTGTGGGATCATTGGCCACTGTTCCAAACCCGAGGGCTCTCCAGTGTTTTTCCTCCTACCCCCAACTCCCACCCTCGTTCCAGTTCCAGCAGAACAACTCAGTAAGAGACGTCCAGTAACCATGGCTGACCACTCTTCCTCCATGGCTGACCACTCTTCCTCCATGGCTGACCACTCTTCATCACACATTAGCCTTGTTTTCATCCGTCCTAATCTCCATCATCGCCAAGGTGGACGTGTATGGCTTCATTTGGTACAGGGATGTTTCGGTACAGCGTCTTTCGAGTTTCACCTTGTGGGAAAAGTCTGAGAGCTGTAGAAGAAGTCTCTCTGAGAGCTGTAGAAACGGTCTCTCTGAGAGCTGTAGAAACGGTCTCTCTGAGAGCTGTAGAAACGGTCCCTCTGAGAGCTGTAGAAAAAGAGATCTGTAGAACGAAGGCTTTCATAGGAACGATGTTTCATTTGGCTCGTCAATAGTGACTAAGGACTCCGGTATGTAAATGGAGTGACGGGACTGGATGCATCTGATCCAAAAGTGTCCCTTTTGAAGATGATCAAAACATGGCTGTAATCGTGTCTGAGTAGGAGGCAGAGAGCAGTAAACGGTTCACTGTTTGCCGAGCAAAGCAAGAGATCTATCACTGCAATAGCATCTGTCTGTCGGCCTGTCTGCCCCTCTGCCTGTCTGCCTCTCTGTCTATCTGCCTGCCTGCCTGTCTGCCTGCCTGCCTGCCTGCCTGCCTGCCTGCCTGCCTGCCTGTCTGTCTGTGAGCCTTTAGGTGAAATGTTTGTCACTTTTTTCCGAGAGCAAATTAAGGAGTGAATGAGCCAACAGAATGAAAGGGAGAGAGAGAGAAAGAGACACAGAGAAGAAAGGAAAATACGATGGGTAAAGAGAGACGCTATCGACGTTTCCAACATCAAAACAGGCCGGCAGCACTGCCTCGCCATTACAGCCAATGAAAGAGCAGAAAAAAGATTCAGACAGAGAAGTAAATAAATGATCTGGAAATGTTACATAGGAGATGATTTGTGGCTGCTGGGATTCAAGTCTAATTGAACGGACCATTTTCTCCCCTGCGCTGGACACTATGAATGGGCCCGTATGCAGCCACTGTATTCGGGCCCACACAATAGACCCGCTTTCAGCCCAACTATTTCTTAGTTCCAAAGGAATAGAGGCGGCCATTTTACCCTGGAAGAAAACAGACATTGTCGAGTTTTTTTTTTGCTACACCATCAGGTTTTGTGGGAGTCTGAAAAGAAAGAGAGAGAAAACTAACTATAGACCACGGTAGACTAATCGGCGTGGAGAAAATTTGAGTATTATTCTTTTCCAAAGAACTACTTTTCTTCCTCTCCCACATTCTGTCTTTTCACTCATGGCTTCTGGGTGTAATTGACATCGGGCGGAGGGGGCTTTCCAGTCGTGAAGGGGAAGATTGTTCCTTTGTGACCCCCCAAAAAAAACGTTGCTAAGTGCTCATAGATTGTGTGACAGGAGACCATTGATCCAACTTCAAACGTTCTATCCTATCTGATCATCATTTCGATTTGAGCCAGAATATTTGGACAATTTGAACAACAATGCAATACAAAAACCCAAAAAAATCTAATCATCTGCTCAAAGTGTGGTCACGTATACGAGGATAACATCGACAGCAACTTTATGTGGGGATGTCTCTTTTTTTATATATATTGTGCTATTTTCTTCCCCTCTCCAGGCGTTGAAACCTGATTTTGGCTGGAGCCACAGGACTACCAATCAATAATACTATTGTGTTGTGTATTGCGTCCTCTGTTCCCCACAGACGGACAGACATCCTGCAGTCTGCCAGCAACAAAGCAGGAGATGATCTGACGGAGGCTCCGGCTTCACAAGCTCTTAAGATTCTCTCTCCCTCCCCTCCTCTAGAGGGACCGAGTCGGGGTTTGCTTCTGACGCACACCTCTTCAGAAGCGACTTTCCACTTGATACCCGCATGCAAACACAAACACACACACACGCACGTACGCACGCACGCAATGCACGCACACACGCACACGCACACACACACACACACACAAACACACTCCCATTTCTTTCTTTTTCATCGTCTCTCTTTAACTTCTCCAGCTTCTTTCAGACAACTCTGTTTCCTATGGGCATTAACTGACAAGCTGTTTTTTCCTTTCGTCAAAAACTATAATCTAAAAACTGGTATTCAGATTTAATTTATAACTCCCTGTCTCTCGGTCTCTCTCTGTCTCTCTCACTCCCTCTCTGTCTCCTTCTGTCTTTCTCTGTATCTGTTAATCTTCTCTCTCTCACTCGCTCGCTCCATCTCTCCCTTTCTCTCTCTCTCGCTCTCTCTTTCTCTCTCTTTTCTTCTCTCTCACTCTCTCTCTCTCTCTCTCTCTCTCTCTCTCCCTCTCTTTCTCTCTCACTCTCTCTCCCTCTCTCTCTCTGGACTGTGTGTTACCAGAGCAGACATGAGAAGAGGGTTGTCATACCGACACACCAACCACAACATAACAAAACACCAGAAGGTGACGAATAAACAAAAGAAAAGGACTTCAAATGATGTTGTTGTTGTTGTTGTTGCTGCCGTTTGAAGAACAAAACGAAACAAAACAAAAAAGTCAGAAAACAACCAAAGGTTCTCAAACTCATTCACTGTGTCAGCATTCAAAATATTTAGCGGACATTTTGGGTTAACCAGAATTTAGGAGACGTTACACGATTTATAAACATAAACATGATTATTATTATCACTAGGATCCCTGGATATTTCTCTAAGCCCACGATCAAATGTAATTTATGTTCCAGTTTAAAATATTGAATAGTGTCAGTATCAATTTCTTTTGTTTTTCCAGTTGTTCCATCTGGGACTGGCAAGGTTGATAGTGTGATCTTTCTGTTTATAAAATAATCTTTCTGTAGATCAAATATTTAAAAATATATCCCCTCGGTTTACACAGCGGAATAATCTGTCAGCACAAATTGAGTTTCCCACCTATGAGCAGGAGACAATCCCCAGAAGGAAAAGAGGAACGCTGCCAAACAATCAACAATAAATATTGAATATTCAAGCAATATTCCGTAACAACTGGGGCATTGCATAGACCTTTCAGAAAATATGAATAAAACACAGTGCCAAACATCTCTGTGTAAACCAAAAAACAGTTCACCTTTTCCTGCTGTCGAGGGACTTAGTGAGAACCACACAAACTGTCACAAACGTTTACACTCATAAATAAACACCTTCGGATAGACATAAACCATTCACCCAATTCATAATTACTTTGCCAGTGACAGGTCCGGTAATGGAAATAGAAAATTATCCTAACAATGGGACGCTTCAGAAATGTTTGATAACTGCTGCACTTCACTGCCTCTGGCTCGTTCCCAGCGACGAGTCAGGCGTCACTTCAACTGTTGTTGTGAAAGGAGAAAACAAACAGACACGAAAAGCGTCGAGGTAAACATATTTGCCAGTCAGACTCGCCCATCTGTTTCCCTTCTAACACTCTCAGACAACTGATCTGATTCAGAGTCAGATTCATACCCCGTGTCCCTGCCTGTATCACTGTCCCACCAGGGGGGTGCTGATCTGATTCAGGGTCAGAGTCATATCCTGTGTCCCAGCCTGTATCACTGTCCCACCAGGGGGGTGCTGATCTGATTCAGGGTCAGAGTCATATCCTGTGTCCTAGCAAATATGACTGTATTGGTATTGGCAGCACGGTGGCTCAGTGGTACGCACTGTTGCCTCACAGCAAGAAGGTCCTGGGTTGGAACCCCAGCTGACCCAATGGCCTTTCTGCGTGGAGTTTGCATGTTCTCCCCGTGTTTATGTGGGTTTCCTCCGGTTTTCCCCCACTATCAAAAACATGTCGGGGATAATACTCCTGTCAGTGCTCTGAGCAAGGCACTGCCAATACAACTGGAGTCTGTGTGTCTGCTGCGTGTATTTAGCATGTGCTGGCCGAGCAAGTCTGGGGTAAATTGGCTGCCATGGTATAACCCAAACTAATGGTTGTGTGTGAAAGCTGTCTATCCATTTGTTGTGCGTTCTAAATTGGCAGCTAATTTGTAAAGCGCTTTGAGTCCTGAGAAAAGCGCGAATAAACAAAACACAATGAAACACTGTCCATCCCTGAGTGCAGATGATTCTCCACTCGGGGGCCGTAGAAATAGGATAAGTAGATTGCGGACATTTGTCATGGTTTGTGACTCAGGATGAGTCGGGAAGGCAGGTCTTAACGATCACACAGAGCCATTGTTGCTGATGCTATTTGTGGACGAACAGCTTGGCTGATTCACTTGGCCGATTCTAACGCGATACGTCTCGGGGCGTGTGTGTGTGTGTGTGTGTGTGTGTGTGTGTGTGTGTGTGTGTGTGTGTGTGTGTGTGTGTGTGTGTTTGTGTGTGCAAACCATAAAAATAGAATGCGTAGTTTTAGCCTGTTTCATCCCCCCAGTCACAATAGTGACCACACAAAAGGTTTTCAGTTCTAATTTTCTAGAAGATTTACTGAATGAAGTATCAATGCATTTCCAGAAAATATTATATTATATTAATATTATATAATAAAGGGTCTCAATGACCTACGTGCAGTGTCACATGTTTAGTGTAAATCGTCACATGACCAGAGAAATTCACTTCCTGGTTGTACCATGAAAGAGGATGGTTGCATCAAAGCTCCCAAACAAAAGCTTAGTAAAGTATGTTCATATGAAGATAGGGCATAGCTTTATGGTAAACGTCATCTCAAAGGCGTCTAGTATTGAGATATACGTTTGTAATTCCTCACACTAGACTTGCAGCATTACAGACTTTGGGTGGAGACCGGCCATTTGCCGGACAACATCCAGGCCTTTGAACACGTATGCCCCAACTCAATGGATATTTTCCTGCTAATGTATCCCTCCACCTTCTGAGAAGTCCCCATTGAAATGTCTAAGCTATACTCCAACCAGACCAAGGATAAGCAACCGGATCATAGGAGTATGGATGACCTCCTTACATCCTATGGGATCTTCCCATCTGGGTAAAAGCTCTGTTCAAAGAAGGCTCGTACTGACCACTTGACGTTGATATACACAATGCAAGCGTTTCAGATGAAACGTAGAAAAAACAATGGTTTTTCATTAGATAATGGCCAGGTGCCTCAAGGCTGCAGGTTCATTCACGATAGCCTCTTCACTTCCCTGGCACTCACTCCTCGACGGAATCACTCAAAGAGGAATATGGGAGCACCGGAGCGACAAAGCGAAACCCATTCGAGAAACACACACACACACACACACACACACACACACACACACACACATGAACACACACACACACACACACACACACACACACACACACACACACACACACACACACACACACACACACACACAAAACACACACACACACACACACACAAACAAGAATAATAAAACATTTTTTTTATTTTTTTATTTGTCACCGTGGCAACAAAGATGGAGGAGACACACGGTGAGAACAAAGAGCGACGCGCCTTCGATGACGTCCAACAACCAGAATGCGTCCGCTGATACAGCGAGCCCACGGGGGGGGGGGGGGGGGGGGGGTGTTGACCTTCGCGACCCGCATCTCTCAATAAGGGCTAAGATGGTGGTGGTTCATCTCTGCGTGGTCTCTCCACAGTCTACTCGTGACAGAAAAAAATACAGCATGACCTGTTGAACTGATAAGAACTGATTTTTGTCTGACGTTATACAGCTACACATAGTAAACAAAAGGAACTTGTGTCTTGTTTAGAGAATCGCCAAGGTCATCATTCTTGTTG
>JAPMUY010005867.1:235000-242500 GCA_026901105.3 Galaxias olidus
ATGGACTTCCCAGCCAGACAGTCCTCCTGGGGAAGTTAAAAAAAAAAGTGCAGGAAAGTCCTTTCAACGGCAGGCTGTTTTCTGTAACCGTAACCAGGTCCGACCTAAATTGACATGGAAACCATCGCTAACATGCTGACACTCCTCAAAACATACGACTTCCCAATAGGTTTAATTGCATTGCTCCATGATCTTCACACTTGAATTGCGAATAAATTGCATGAGAATATACGCCGCATGCACAATTATCGAGATCCTTATCATAGGGCTGGCGTTTCACATCTTTTCATTTTATTATGTGCGGTTGAAAGTATTACGTTCCACATAAACCTTTTTATAATATCAGTGTAAACAAGCTGTATTCACAATTAGACTTAAGAGCTTCACGGCACAGTCCTAATGGTGCCTTTTGTTTGACTGGCTGTCTGTGTTTCAATGTTTCAGTGTGCCTATTCAAACGGATTCCACAAAACACACATTTGTCTTTTTCAGGTGTTGAGAGACACATATCCCGTCTCTCTTTGGCATCACAAAAAACTTTACTTCGACCAAAGTAAACAGACTAATTGACAGTCCACTCGGCATCACAGTAAACAAGACAGCCGACGAAGGCAGTCCATCAAGTGACGAAAGACTTCCATTAATGCTCTTAACTGGATAATGACGGCCTCCACATTGTCACCCAGTAAAGCACGTAATTGGTTTTCATGGGCCAGGACGTTATCATGCGGTGATACAAAACAAAGCGCGCTGGCACGGAGAGAGCAATTAAATGCGGGGAAAAACTGAAAGCGCGGCCATGGTTCAATTTCCAAAGCAATCACTTCACTCGACGTGATTCTAACCTAATTTCCACGAGCAAATGTGGCAGAGATAATAGTATGAGCTATTAATAAAAGTTAGCAAAACAAAATTCATTATTATGTGGTGTGACGGCGGATTTACATTAATAATAAAACAAAAACAGCGCATTTTTTATTCAGCCTATAACATATATAACTCATACCTAGGAGTTATAAAATAAAACAGCATGGTGTACTGTAACTCGAACGAAATAGGAAATTACACCACACACAGAGTCTGTCATACTACAGAGACCCCCCAGACCCCTAGGCAGCTTGTTGAAGTCTAGATTTGACCAGAAAACCATATAAGGTGCTGGGCGTGTTCCTCAGTACCTGATTCGCTAGCCCTCGAGGCAAACATGGGAGTAATTACGTTCCATTTCAGCTGGGGAACCGTGTCGCCCCGGGAAACCAGTGTGGGTGACCCACCCCAGCGATAATGGAAGGGGATTGGGCCATGGCTACTATTCTGTGCCGTTACACAAATGACTGATCTGTTCCATGGGAAAATTCCTTGGAGGGATTCAAATCGGTCGGCGCTGGTACATTTGATTTACCAAAAAGGGCACACCGCTCGTGGAAGGGAAGCGATACTCCTCTCACCGCCCTTATTTGGCCCAGCTGCTGGCGCGTGTCAGAACGTTTTGAAATGGTGCAGGCTGTCCGGAACACACGCACACACACACACACACGCACGCACGCACGCACACACTCACACACACACACACACACACACACACACACACACACGTACATACACACACACACAAGTTTTCTCCATGATAGCTGAACGATAATGACTCCTGGTATTAAATTGTCTAAGATACTACCAGAAAAAATTCTACCAATGCTTGACATTACTAATTGCCTAGATACTTTTAATAATAATAATAATAATAATAATAATACATTTAATTTATAGGCGCCTGTCTAGACACCCAAGGACACCATACATGGCATAGAACAAACAGATATATACAGATATACACAAAAAGAGTACAATCTTAGCAATTTTAGCATATGCTCTTGAGAGACAGGATGGAAAAAGACTGACAGAGCAAAAAACAACACTAAAAGTGAAATAAAAATGCATTCACTTCCTCAATAAAGACCTATGACCCAACGTAATGTCACATGACAGTGGAGAAAACCACACATTGGTCTTTCCCTCAACACGAGGAGGCATTATATATGATAAACCTTTCACAGGAAGGCCGACTGCTACAATGGTTTAGTTTATACTCATATCAAACACATTGCTATATAATGAAGAATTCAGACAGCCAGAATATACTGTATATAGTTTATCTGTCCAACTATCTTTCTCTTTGATCTCTCCCTCTCTTTCTACCGACAGCCATCAACATCAAATGATATAGTAGGAATAGGCAAGGTGGAGCGGTTACTTTTGGAGTCCTTTCAGTAACTGAGTGAGGCTTTTCATTCTGACTATATTACACACTCGGAGATGGGTCACATCAAGGTGAAACCCACTGACAACTATTTATTTCCAGCCAAGAAAAATGTTGTATACTGGGACGTTGAGTGTGTGTCGAACTGTTGAATACAGACTATATTCTTTCCAAGATAATACGTATTTGACAGATAACCGCTCATTACGTATAATGACAGAATGTGTAGGGCATAGAGTTCTGGTTCTAAAGAAAGGTCAAAACATACAAAGAGAAGATGTTGGGGGAAAAAAACACGTCTCTCGAAAAACAATACTCTGTGTCGTAATGCTGATTTCTTTCATAAAATACCCCCCCCCAAAAAATATACAAACTATAATAATGCTGTTACAGTAATAATGGCCACATCGGTTTTGCCAGACACAGTATCCACAACACAAACATCAGTAGTTCTGCTGTCCGTTCTCCGTAACCTATTTCTATGTTTCCAGAAATCTCCCATGGGCTCATGCATTCCCTGCTGCTCGCCTTTCCTTGGTCCTCCTGTAGATTGTATCGTTGGAGGGGGCGGGGGCGGGGGGGGGGGGGGGGTTAACCACAGAGCACGTTAACCAGCCTCCGCGACCCGACCCCATTGAGTCTCACTGGTTTCCAATTATGGAGCCCCTTGCTTTCCCGAGCCCTTTCCAGCAACAAAAAAAAACAACAAACAGAACAAAAACATTTCCCTCTGCCCCTACAGTCTCCCCCAGTCTTTCCTCAGGCTATTGGCCTACGCTGAGCGCTCCATCTCCCCAACACATCAACCTAAATGTTAACCACCCCCTTCTCCGAAACATCGGCAGACATTTATCTTGTGGACAGAAGTGCTGAGTGGCCATTACTCCTTCGGCAGGCCAAGTATAAAACCGGGCAATTAAACACTATTGGGCAATTCGACTTTTTGTCTCGAACGGGTGAGTAAAACGAAATGTGTGATGCGGAAAGGAAAGATAGAAAGAGATAGAAATGAGAGCGGGAGAGAGAGCGAAAGCGAAAGAGACAGACGCAGGGGGAGAAAGAGAAGGGGAGTCTGAGAGATGATAATAACAATGATCGAGACTGACTGAGCGGTAGAGAGATGGAGACTTATGTGTCTATCAGTCTCTGCCTCGAAACCAAGATGAAAACATCCAGGAGTGAGACTGGTGATGCATGGTTCCATCCAGGCACTGCAGGCGGTGAGAATAATCACCTTCACTATAGGGATGTTTCAACATGTTGGAAGGACAGGTCGCCTGGCAACCCCAGCCGGAATGGACAGACAGCCAGCATGGAGACATGACAGTTTGGCCCAGGACACCTAAAATGGCTGACCCATAACTAACTAGACTGTTGCCGTAGGCAACTACATAGACCACTCTACTTCCTGTTTCAGCGGCCATTGTTTGATAGGAAATGGGATGACAACACTGTCCCCCAGGCCACTGTTTCATAAAGCAGATGGCCATTTCCTACACTATCTTACTTTAATATTCTTACACTGTCTTACTTTGTAATATTCATTCCCTTGAGATTTATAGAACTTAATCAAAAGCAAAAAAAATGTATTCCATAAACTTGTCCAGGTGAATTCAATAGATTTTTTGCAAACTGTGTTAATAAGTATAGATTGTAAATATATATTTTTAGGGGCTCATGCACACCAAACTGATGGCCAAGAACTCTGTTATAATTGAACTGGGAAATGAGTTCTAAAGGAGAGGATGTAGAGTGGCTCCAACGTCAGGTCAGATGAGTTCGACCCCATGGTGAGAAGCAGCCATGCACATCGGATGACCTACCGAACCCGTCCAATGTATTGATCGTCGACTCGATTTATCGGATTCATCCCCAGTAACCCCACATCGCCTATCTCAGACTGGATCCCGCCGATAACACACGACGATGGCCTGCTCCATCGCTGGTTCCACCATTCCCCTCCACTCTCAACGAGTGCAGTGAATAGTGGGCCGCTCAGTGAACAGGTGGGCTCACAGTTTGGGGGCACTTCATAATCGCTTTCATTATTCATTCTGCAGGTAAGTGGGTGTATTATTTATCTTGCTATAAAAGAAGCGGGCTACACTCTAGATATTGTTGTCTTGTATAACCGTCGCTATATCAAGGCTGTGCACTTAGAAGGAAAACTGCTCTCACTCGTAACACGTTTTGTGACGGATGTTCACTGACGAAAAAACTAAACTGAAAACAAATCTACCTTTAATCAGAGGGCCATGCAATAAGCAACAAGCCATGACAGCAGCGTTTTACGGCTACTGGATTATTGTGTATTTTCTTAACTAACGGCGCTTCCCCGTCATTCAACAGCCACATGACGTTAAATCTAAATGGCATTTTCCGATGGTACAGATGTGTCTTCACAGCCTGGCCTCACCTGAAGGGTGAGACGGGAACAAAAAGAGATGGACAGATATGAGGAGAATGATAAAGAATGAGAGAGAGAGAGAGAGAGAGAGAGAGAGAGAGAGAGAGAGAGAGAGAGAGAGATAGGCTAAAAATAAATGATGAGGGTGTTTTTATGCATCATAAAAAAACCATACGGATAAAATGTTCGCCGAGGCTGCAATTTGCAGAAAGACGTACCTTCTTTAAATAGAACTTTCAACAAAGTTTTTGTGAGAATAAAAGACGTAATTAGAATGGCGTACAAAGAATCTGTAACCATGGCGCCGAGTGGTCGGGGGAGCAAAGATACACCATAGCAAATATTCATACAGTAACTTTTTGTTTTGGGTACACACAGAAAACACAATTTTGACTGTTTGGGTTAACAAATCATGGCTGAATGCTTTTTGTTCATTCTCTTTTTTTGTTTCAGTAAGCGTACTGAGCATTAATACAGTCATTCATGTTTGTTTTCTGCCATAGAGAGAAACTAGTGTGTGTTGTATGTTTGAGGAAACTGATTAGCATTCAGGAAATCCATTTTGGATCGGGAGTCCCAAGCAGATGTCCGTTGAGAATGGGCTGATCAGTCGGTACAAGCCTCTTCTGTTTTCTGCTATAACATTTCCAAACAGGCTAGAGCTGGATGTAAGCAAAGTGTGCTGAACCACAATGCGCCATCCATGGACACTAAGTCATGCCACACTGCAGTGCTTAACTGAACCTTTGCTCTCAAAAGAGATGCAGTGCAGTGGAACGGCAGTGGTTTCTCATATTCTCCTGGTTAAACAAAGGTTTAATAAAACCATTGAAACATAGTGTAGTTACGGTTGTTGTGGAAAAGGCAGTCCTGGTAAGGTCACATTTCGTTTCTCTAAAATAATAATAATTATAAACTTATCATAAAGAAGCATAAGATGAAAACACATCAAAATTGACAGCTTCATTACGCCAAAACGGGAGAAAGTCATTCCATGCTTGTTGAAAGCTTCGCTGCGACATCGCGTAACAGTTTCAAAATGGTACATGGCTATTTAGACTAAGCCCATTAGAAAGTAGACTAGTCTAGACAAGATAAGAACATTATTAACATTAATAAATGTGCAGTAATTAGTAGTTTTTTTTTTTTTTAAAGAGCCGAGCGAAACATTGAACCCTGAGCCATCAGTTAACATGTTGGCCGCCCCCATGAAATGTGACATTTTCTTTGGCTGATTGAAGTGGCACCGATTCTGACCTTTGATCAAGAGCCATCCTCACTGCCTAAAAACAACAACAACAACAACAACAACAACAACAACAACAACAACAACAACAACAACAACACGGTATGGCGATGACAAAAAAACAAAACAGAACAAACAACCACTTCCCTAGTAACCACAGGCCCATCTTCCTGTTTTCCCCTGTCGGATCAATACCTTTCCGATTGGTGCCACCCGACTTCAACCCCAGACCCCCTCCCCGTCCCTGAGTGTCCGGAGTGCAAAAGTCCCGGGTCAACTCTCCGATAGCAGCGGCAGTGGAAAAGTCAAGTCGAGTGCCCGCGGAGCCGGCCTGCAGTCGATAGGCATTTGCAAAAGGAAAATCAATGGTCGAGGGTTCCAAACAGAAATAATTGAAAAGGCAAACACTTAAGCCTCTCATAAGCGCCCAGCTTGTCTCTTTAACAATCAGAGAGTCATCCTCCTCATCGTCAATCTGCTCTGTTCCGCCACCCTTCATCTGAAGTGGCTTTTCTGTTTAACAAACTCGATAGTCGCTCATTATTTAGACGGAAGGTTGAGAAAGAAATAAGTAATCAAATAAAACAAGTAGCAGATTTAATTCTGTTTTTGTGTGAGAGAGGAAGGCTTGGCTACTTCCTGGTTCCTCCCACCAGCTCTTCTTCTCTTTCACCTTTTCCTTTAGACACACCGTCTGAACAATCGTTTGGGTTTCCATCAAAACCACTTAACTCTTCAAAGCCACACACACTGCGTAGCACACAGACACACACACACACACCTCACAGTACCTCTCTCACTCTTTAAAACCACACACACTGCGTAGCACACAGACACACACACACACACCTCACAGTACCTCTCTCACTCTTTAAAACCACACACACTGCGTAGCACACAGACACACACACACACACACCTCACAGTACCTCTCTCACTCTTTAAAACCACACACACTGCGTAGCACACAGACACACACACACACACACCTCACAGTACCTCTCTCACTCTTTAAAACCACAAACACTGAGTAGCCCACAACATACACACACACACACACACACACACACACACACACACACACTACCTCACTCACTCTTTAAAACCACACACACTGAGTAACCCACAAAACACGCACACACACACACACACACACACACCTTGCACTACCTCACTCACTCTTTAAAACCACACACACTGAGTAGAACACATCACGCACACAAACATCACTTAGTTATGATTAGTGGCTGGCCATTAATCCACTCACTTTGAAACCACTAGCTCTGAGAAAACACACACACAAGCTGCGGGGTTCGGTTGGGTATCTATCTAGATCAGGTCACTTTGGTTCTCCATCGCAGTTCACTGTTTGCGTGATCCTGGTGATTCTAATGATGCACTCTGTCACTGCTGGGAACCCCCGTCATACAGCCCGCGGACGGAGTGCTGGTTAAGTTACCACGGAGACATACTGGTGGGCTACGGGGAAGGAAACAGCCCGCGGACGGAGTGGTGGCAAAGTTCCCAGGGAGACATACTTGATGCCTCGGGCTGTAGCTGTGGCTACAGAGAAAAACATATTGTAAACAG
>JAPMUY010005867.1:252500-262500 GCA_026901105.3 Galaxias olidus
TAAAAAAAAACATTATAAGCTTCTGACATATGTGCGGCCTAATGCCAGATTGTGTCTCGTTGCTCTGCTACCTTGTAGACACTATTGAGTTTGTCTCACGGTTTATGAGATAATGTAGATTGCGCGGCTTACATTTTCAAATGACGCGGGTTTAATTAATTCAACTAGGCTACTTTTCCTGCCTTGTTTTCTTCCCCACGGAAGAGTCTGAATGGGTTCTACCTCTGAATAGACCGCAGCCATACACCAGCCCACTCATGGTGTTTCATAACACTATATGCACCGGCAGAACCAGGCTTCCTGTAAATGCATCTCTGCCACAGCACAGAGTTGTGGCTCCGGTAGTTCCCATCTTCATGCTATGGCGGTTAAAGAGGTTCACTCCTAAAAAACAATTTTTTTAAAAAAACACTACAAAACATTTCCTTTAGTTTTTCAAGTAGGCCTAATTTAATGATGGTGATCTACGATATCTGGTTAATTTATAAATGAAAAATAAATCGTTTTACACGAATTACACAATGGTCCGTCGTTGTAAGGCTACTTACACTACTAAGGGTTCTTTAATGTAATCCTCTAGGATACCGACTGGGTTGTCTGTTTGAAAGGAGCACCTCTCTAAAAGCACTCAGAGATTGGGTTAACACTTATGATTATTCTTATGCCATCATTCATCACACGCTAGAATTCTCTGCAAATTCACACATGTATTGTATATATAAAGAGAGAGGGGGGGGGGGGGGACGCAGGGAGATCAGAGAGCTCTTAATGGATTTATGAACGGGGAAAGTGCAATGTAGACTTTGCAGTGGACACACACCTATGCATACGCGCGCATGCTCACACAAACACATGCAGACACACACACACACACACACACACACACACACAAACACACACACTGTAGAGTGTAGACTATGCTATGTCAAGTCAGAATTAAAGAAATAAGACAGCAGACATGGTGGCAAGAAACTGAGCTCCTAAATTTCAGATGGCTTGACCTTTCATCATGACCCCTAGATGTGTGGGAGTAGTCCACCTGAAAGTGTAAAGCTGTCTTACTCCACACGCCCTTTGAAATCCCTTCTAACCAATGACCTCTAGAAACCGGACTTTCATTGAATGTTCTGAAACTAGCATGATTTATTGTTTTAAGTTCTTTTTTTTTTCTTTTTCAACAGATGGTATGGTTAAAGTACTTTGTTAATTGTATAAATACGGGAAAGGATGTTTTATGACATTGACTGATGTATGACAAATGTCACGCAAACATAATGTCTAGCTGTTAATATTTAATGCATTCGTAGTGTACACAGGACTTCATCAAATGGAAAAATGGGAAAAATCGATCACAAATTCTACACGGGCTATCTATCATTCCGGGTCATCCACGCAAATCTGACGTTAGTCCCTGGGTGAAAGTCCCTATATCGTGTTTACTAAGCTCTGATGGATTGTTCTGTACTAATAACATTTGATGAGAGTTGTATAGATCGGACATATTGATTAGTTAACGGACAGGAGGATTGATCGGTGTGGGTCTTTATCTTGGTTCCAGCCAGGCCCAGCCTTTTGTTTCACTGTCTCTCCTCATTCCTTAAGGAACGTTTCGGGCAAAAACATGTTGGAATCTTTTCTCTTTTTTTTCAATATCAAATATATATTTTTTTTTTTTACTTAATTAAGACCACTAAAACTTATGCGGAACGTAACATGATGACATTTGAATGAGGTGAGGAGTGGGAAGTATTTTGACCTGAGTAGTGTAGAATCAGACTCAGTTTCCTGTTACAAATCATTTACTCAACCAATCACAGAGCAAAACGGGAGGTCACGCATCTTGAGTGGTTTGCTCTTTTCTAACGTCAATAATTGATAAGAGAGACTTCTTTTTTCTTTCTTCTTAGCTAAGAAGCACTTATTTCTAGTGTAATAAACCCAATGTGTACAAATCCATTATAATAGCGATAAGAAACACGCTACACTACGCAATCAGGGGTGTTATGGGATGTCTGTGAAGGTTGCTAAGCTGCTGCGCTCGGTAGTTCTAATTAGACTCCCGAGTACACAGTATTCGATCTAGCATTTGCCACAAGAAGCTTTTCAATCGCATGCTGTAATTTATTAAAACGTGTTACTGCAAGGTCTTAAAACACTCAAATAAGGCATGGCAACTAACCTGCAGCGTTGAGCGTACTTTTTATCTCATCCGAAACGAGAAAGGATGAAAAGAAAAGAGAAAAAAATTTAAATAAAAGGTTGACTATGAAAAGTCCCCAGACATTCCTTTCTGAAAACAGCAGATCAATGGATAGTGTTTTTTTTAAAGAGCAGCCTTGTCCTGTGGCCATGATGGCGATGAACTGATCTATGTGTATCTCATTAGCCCCGGCATGATGACAGATGTACGCCTACGTGATTAACGACCATCGGAGAGTTATTGACGTGACCTTTCGTGGCGCCCGCTTTCTTCCGGGAGCAAACGGGCCATCGAGTCTCATTTAGGGAATGATCCTCTCTGACATTTCTGTCTCACTCTTTTGAACAGGACCAATAAAACACAGTGAGGGTGAAGGGTTTCAGCCCATCGGTGGAATTTAGATTTTAAAGGTGGGGAAGGAGGACACAGCTAGTAGTACCTTTTCTCCTGATTTATATATACACAAAGAAAGTTTTATATATATTTATATTCATACAAAGTTTGTTTTCGGACTGTAAATAGTGTGTGTGTGTGTCTGTGTGTGTGTGTGGGGGGGGGGGGGGTATAACATCCCTGTTTCAGCCAATCCTAAGGTAAGCTTTTTCTATATTAAAGGTCGCCAAACGATTTCCATTTCCGTAAACGCCAGTCTAAATGGCTAATGGGCGAAAACGTTTAAATGAACTGCACAATGGAAGTGTCACTTGCTGATTACAAATTGTGAAAGGAAAAAAAACACAAACTTCACACTGGACAATTATCAGAGACAATGTCGCGAGGGATAATGAGATTTTAATGGCCGGCAATGGTTTTTTCCTTTCTTTTTTCTTTCGTACACCATTTAGATGTGGTAGACTAACGCAGACCACGGTTTAGGATGTATTAGCTCTAAATCACACGGGGACTGAAAGGTTAACGGGACAGGCAGGCAGAGAAGCAGAGCGAGGAAAGATGGAGATGGAATGACCAATGAAAGAGAGGGTGGGATGCCAAAGAGAGAGAGAGAGAGTTCTGTACGTGTGTGTGTGTGTGTGTGTGTGTGTGTGTGTGTGTGTGTGTGTGTGTGTGTGTGTGTGTGTGTGTGTGTGTGTGTGTGTGTGTGTGTGTGTGTGTGTGTGCGAGGAACTGGGATGTCTGAATGTCAGCCGTTACAAGCCTAGCGATTAATTGGTTTGAACAAACGCAGATGTTTGCATTTGCTTTAGTGTTCAGTTTACCTTCCCCCGCCCCCGCCCCCGCCCCCCTCTACCTCGCCCCTCCAGCGGTGCAGATAATTATTGATCGTCGGGCAGTGCCCGGCCCGTTCATCTGCCTCTCCTCCCTCTGCTGCCTGGCCCCCCATCTCTGGTAGGACAGCCCCGGGAGGAAAGGCTGAGGTCATTGATTTCACTTCCCAAACAGGAGGGAGTGGCTCATGTTCCTAACTCATCAATACACACACACACACACATATGTGTGTGTATGTATGTATATATATATATATTATACACACAGACACACACACATACACACACACACTCAGAGATCACATGAATAAATAATGAGACATGTACAGATATAGACACAGCTGAACACACGCACACGCAAATAAAAGCCTCCCCATGCACAAAGATAAACACAAGCGTGCCGAGTACACACACACACACACACACACACACACACACACACACACACACACACACACACACACACACACACACACACACACACACATACACACACACAAACATACACTCACCCTTCAGACTGATGTAAATGCATGGTGATAATTGTGATACTATCCTACTGTGTGATGGATATAGCAATAACATTCATTCACTTTAATGCTCCGTTGTATTGTGTGTCCTGCTGTCTCCATACTGGTTTTTATTGATCTTCCATTGTAGTTCCCTACCCTACACCCCTTCTGTATTGTTAATATACCGCTGAATTATTCATAGTTACATTCCATTGTTTTCTTATCTGTTTACCGTAAGGTGACCTCGTGTGTTTTGAAAGGCACCCTCAAATACGATATTATTATTATTGTAATTGTTATTATTATTATTACTATTATTGTTATTATTATCATTATTATTATTATTATTATTATTATTATTATTATTATTATTATCGTTATTATTATTATTATTATTATTATTATTATTATTATTATTAATAATATTATTACCAAATACGTGTTGTTAGGAGTGCTGTTGCTATGAGGTTGCTATGTTGTATATCTTAACCCTGCGGACACTGCGTGTCTTCATTTGCATGCCGCATGCCACTTTTGCCTCGTCAACGGTTGTTCTGAAATAGCACATTTTTTTATCACGGAGCATGAAAATGTCAAGGTTGCTGGGAAAGGGTCTTGTTAAAATGGGGTTTGATTGTAGGGGGAGCTGAGGTTTAGTATCCTAGACTTCCCTTGACACTAAGCAATGAGAACGAGTCACGGGTAGTCTAATAAAACTGTCAGAAAATGGCTTACAATTGGCACTAACATATATTGAATAGTTACAGTGAAGTTGCGAGTTTCTTCCCGGAGACATTTGGTGTGCCATTTCTGCAATGTCCAGGCTTTTAAAAGTTAACAATATCACTTTGATAGAAAGTTATGATTGGCAAAAGTACTACTGAGTACTATTGCTCAAAAATTACTTATGTCTAATAATTGATTAAAATTTTTATTTTTTGCTGTGGTAATGCTTGAGCAACATTCAGTCTATTGCAAAAATTTGATTAAAATCCTTCTTCCATAGTTAATCAAGAATTGTGCAGAATAATATTCATTACTCATACTCCAAGAACTTCAAACTAAATCCTAGATTTGTTCTTATCTTATCAGATGCTGAGATACACATGAATAATAAACTTTGCTGCTTGGCAAATGCATAAATTCATGACGTTGCGTAATTTGGCTAAGGGGATGAACTTGATTGATTCCTCGCCCTGCACTAAAAATGATTATGAATATGATTTTTAATTAAACCGTTAACATGTGCAGCCACCAAGAGACTGTAATGTATGTCACTGTTAATAAGAAACACTTTTAGTTTGGCTTGGAGAAAAAAGGGTAGAGAGAGAGAAAGAGAGAGAGCGAGAGAGAGAGAGAGAGAGAGAGAGAGAGAGAGAGGGGGGGGGGGGGTTGCAACACCGGAAGGAGGTAGGTCGATATAGTTAAAAGGAGAGATAGAGAGAGAGAGAGAGAGAGAGAGAGGGAGAGAGAGAGAGAGGTTGATGTCTTGGTATGTCCCCAAAAGGCCTAAAACTAAGACAAAGTGTGTATCACTTTAAACGCCACTGCGTTTGAAAACGGTTGTGTTAGGTTCGCTGTTGGTTGTGTGTGTGCTCCCAGATGGCCTTCCATGAGCGGCGTGCATCGATACTTCTCTGGAAATGTCGGAAGCTGATGTTTTTTCTTCCCTCACACTTTTCTTCACAAAGATAGCGTCCCTAAGAGGTTTACAAGGATTTCAAAAAGAGTCCTGTTTTTATTTTTATTTTTTGCCAATGATAGTTATGCTGAAAAAAGTAAACATGAAAATCACGAAAGAATACCAGGAGGGAAAAAGATATTTGATATTTTATATAGTTTTTAGAATATCTATTTCAGGGTTGGTTCTATCCAACAGTACTTTGTTGCACAAACAATGTGAAATTTCTACTGACAATCCTTACTACTACAAACCCATGATCTCCATGATCTCCGGCACGTCTGGCAGCAGCACTGTGCCGTTTACCATTGAATACGTAGTGATCTTTAAATGGCTTCTTACAGTCTGGAATCAAAACAGATAGTAATAGCATAGTTCAAATATGTGTGTGTGTGTGTGTGTGTGGGTGGGTGGGTGGTATAGAGAGTGCCTGCCACTGGAGCAGACAAGGACTTTGCTTTGCATCCCAATCACAATCCACTCCCATACCCCCTTCAAACGGTGGAGACAAATGGCCGACAAAGCCACAGCAACTACAAAAAGACATCCAACACTCGCACGTTGTCAAAATATTATTTACAACGTACGCTTCCGCACCATAAAGCCTGCCGTCTGTGATGACCTTGGAGACATCCTTGGTGTGGGTTTACGCCTTTCTCTCTCTCCCTCTTCCCCCCCCCTCTCTCTCTCTCTCTCTCTCTCTCTCTCTCTCCTCTCTCTCTCTCTCTCTCTCTCTCTCTCTCTCTCTCTCTCTCCTCTCTCCTCCCTCTCTCTCTCTCTCTCTCTCTCCCTCTCTCTCTCTCTCTCTCTCTCTCTCTCTCTCTCCCTCTCTCTCTCTCTCTCTCTCTCTCTCTCTCTCTCTCTCCCTCTCCCCCCCCCTCTCTCTCTCTCTCTCTCTCTCTCTCTCTCTCTCTCTCTCTCTCTCCCTCTCCCTCTCCCTCTCTCTCTCTCTCTCTCTCTCTCTCTCTCTCTCCCTCTCTCTCTCTCTCTCCCTCTCTTTCTCTCTCTCCCTCTCCCTCTCTCTCTCCCTCTCCCTCTCCTCCTCTCTCTCCCTCTTTCTCTCCCTCTCCTCCTCTCTCTCTCTCTCTCTCTCCCTCTTTCTCTCCCTCTCCCTCTCTCTCTCTCTCTCTTTCTCGGTATAGGACCGTAGCTGTGACTACAGCAAGAGAGTCGGACCACTGTCCTGACCTTGCCCCAGATTACCATGAGTCCCATGGCGCCAGGCCTCTTTCTACACACACACACACCACCCAGGGGACCAGACTGGGCTACGACGCTCGTACACCAACTCATTCTGATGCACTGTGTACGTCAGTCCGACTCAGAAGTAACAAACAAGTGACAAACAAATAAGTCAACGTGTTGTGTGAAATAACGTTTTCTTATACCCACTTCCTGTGAGGTCATTTTTATCCTGATTCTGATGGTGACCTGTTGGAGCAGTGTGCTTGGTTTGAATGCATGCATAGCATCATGTTTGGTTATGCATAATGACATTTAATAGGTATATTGTGGTTACGTTTCGGATTACACACATGAAACACAGAGCAGATTACATTCCAGGGTTTATACCACAGCAGAATATGACTGCCAACGGATTATAACATCATCTCATGAATACATGAAAAACGACAATAGACTTTCGCTGTGAAACGATGAAAGGTTTTCCCTTTACGTTGCACTAAAGACGGTTGCGGAAAATAGAACCTTTTCTTCATGTCCTACATGTCCAAAAAATTTTGTCAATTCTAAACAATAGCTGCGTGGGACGCGATGGCACAATGACCTGTTTTGCCTAATAACCGCTGTTTTGCCTAATTATCGCGGAAAGGTGTAAATCCGAGCTAAAAATGATTGCCCGTAGTCGCCCGACAACCTTCATTGTTGATAACTCAGCGTTTGTTTTGGACGATAACACCGCCTCTGTGCTTTACACCCCGCTGAGTGACCTATTCAGATTTTACGAGGGTAGCTTCCATCAGAGACGAGGAAAAAAGATCAAATCAGCATATAAATGACTGTCGCTAAGATTACGGCTTTGAAAGGAAAACAACACCCGAGTCCATTATATTAATTACAACGGCCCCCTTCCTTGTTGGCAGCCGTGCCCCGTCTCAGGTCAAGACGTTTGATAAATGGAAAAAGGATCCCCGTATGAATAATACGCCCGGGCCCAATATTCCATTGGAGCGTCGGAACAACTGTTCCCTTTTGTTTTCGGTGACCTTGTAATTAATCACCCGGACGGCGGGTAGAGGCGGGGAAATGTCACCGAGAGGTGATCGGAGGAAAATGGTTTCGCTTCTCCCTCAAAAGAGTACGCCAGCGAACACCTGATTGAATAGACGAAGCACAGCAAAAGGTCATGTTCAAGTAGCGTAGGCTTTGAGACATGCGACAAGTGTGAAGCAATTGTTGTGGTGCTTTATATAACGTATACTGTATGTGCATATACATGATATACACAATTCTGATATTTGTTTTTATAATAAACTGTTTAAAAACAAATCAGATTGGACCCTGGGTTAGGTTCAATGGAAAATGTGGTATGTTCATATGGTTAATTTAAACAATAAACTGTAAAATATAGTGAGTATACAACCACTGTGGCGAGCGTCTGTTCTGATTGTTTTCATCCTCTCATTTCTAGTTTATGTGCAAATAAAATACGTAAAATGCTTGACTAAAGTAGTTAGAACAACTTTTACACATTCTACCATCACACAGTACATTAATCTAGGTGACGCGAGGCACTTTGTAATGTGGAGGATATCTAACGTCACCAAGTTTATTGCGTCGACCAAGCAGTCTGGACGATTTATAGGAGCATCACAGCACAATGGAGGATGAGGGGGAGAATGATGGCCTCCGTCTGCGTGGAGTAGCCATAATTCCACAACGCCACAATACATTTATGCATGATGTGGTGGCGCCACGGAAGAAGCATGCGATTAACTAGGGGCCGCGGCGGGAGCTACTGATAAATTGGAGTGCTCTTCTGGACACACACACACACACACACACACACACACACACACACACACACACACACACACACACACACACTGTGTACAAACACACCCTGGCCTGATAAATGAGATGTAAGGTATCCATAGCGATAGAACGCGTAGCATCCACGAACCAGTGGGAGTTTTGATTAATTCGGTTGCCGACGCTAAGAAACCAAAAAATGGCGTTTTGCTAATTTGTTTTGAGAAGAGTGTGTCGCGTTTCGAAGATTTATAAACTTATAGAATTGAAAATAACCCTGTCCGTAACAATATCATTATATGGCCTATGGCTACAGCCCATTACACACACTACCAGCGGCAGTCTGTGTTGTAGTGCGCGGCAGTCTTTAACGTCCTGACCTACCCGCCTTGTGTAAACCCATCGCCTCAGGAGCATTCAAAGAAAACACACTGTACAAGGAGTGCTGGTTGTCTTTCAAATGTAGAAGAAAGAAAATAGACACTTACTGCCCGATTCACACGTTCACAAAGATCTACCTGAAGACTTGAATTAACCTGGTAGATTAAACTCTAGCCTAAGAATGATCTCGCTGACTGCTGTAGCAAGTCGGAGGTCTACAAACAATAACACGCGACTCAGTCGAGTTTCTCCGTTTGATTAACGTGGTTTGAACACCGCGTTATGTGGATCAGGATCCAGGGCAGCAGAGTTTGGGTTTGGCGCCATGTGTTGGCGAGAAGCACCCACAAGCTGGGCAGAGAGAGCTGGCAGAGGTTGAAAGATGACAAACAGGAAAGCTGAAGTTCCAACTGATGTCAGATTGAAGATGTCTCTCTCTCTCTCTCTCTCGCTCTCTCTCTCTCTCTCTCTCTCTCTCTCTCTCTCTCTCTCTCTCTCTCTCTCTCTCTCTCTCTCTCTTTCTCTCTCTCTCTCTCTCTCTTCCGCCCCCAAAAAAGAGATAAGGAAATAGTGCAGAAAATATTTTGTATCTGTCTGCCTGCCTGCTTGCCTAGTCCTCCATTAGTGTGTGTGTGTGTGTGTGTGTGTGTGTGTGTGTCTCCTTGGGTGTCCCAGCTGTGACTAAACCCAAACTCCATTAAAGGTGACTGGGCTTGACTTGGAACGTGGTTGAAAGGCTCGACCGCCCGAGCCGTTTTGGCTCCGGTGCCCTCCGTCCACTCCTCGCCGCCCATGACCGTGCACCATGCCCAGCGGCTGGCCGACCGGCACGGCCAAAACACAAGGCGCAAGGCGTGAAGGCGGACACATCCTGGCCCCGGTGCAGTCCCTCGCCTCCCTCGACGAGTGCGTTGCCATGACACAACACAGTGCATAGCCTACTGATGCACCCCCCCACCCCCCCACCCTCCAAATGGAAAGGAATAGAAAACAAAGCCACCGCACAAAG
>JAPMUY010005867.1:267500-282500 GCA_026901105.3 Galaxias olidus
TTGTCTCTGATGCGCACACACACACACACACACACACACACACACACACTAGGAGATCTGATTAGAAGTACAGTATATGGGTTGGAGGGCCCGGTGTTGTGACACATTGTCCCTTGTGGTCCAGATGACTAATGACGGCTGGAACAGTTTTTTATTGATCGCTGGATGTCAGATCGGATCCATCCGTGTTTGGGGAAATGCCTTTGAGCTGCACAGGAAGTAGGACAGTGATGGGGCAACTGTGGGATCACTGCCACACGCCGCTCTCTCGCACGCACACACACTCGCTCAGCACACACACACACACACACACACTCACACATACACGCTCAGCACGCACACTCGCTCAGCACACACACACACACACACACACACACACACACACACACACACACGCACGCACACTCGCTCAGCACACACACACACACACACACAAACATAGACATTCACGGACATGCAACTGCAGACCCACACAAAGGATACAAAAGCTAGCACACACTCACTCACACACACACAAACACACTTACAAACGGACGCACATAGACCCTAAACACACAAACACAATCAGGCACACACAACAACTGCCGGACACACTTACGAGCATGCACACACGTACACACACACACACACACTTTTACAGACAGACGCACAAATGCGCACAACACATACATAATTGTTTGTTGTTTACTTTGTGTAGCCTGTGGACTCTACTTATTGTCTGTCGTTTGCTTTGTGTAGTTTGTTGTGCCGTACTTGTTGTCTGGCTTCCAAGTCTTTTAGGGACGACACGGAGAGGAAGGGCTATGGAACGCTGGCAACATTGGGACTTTCTTTGTCGCTCTGTCTCTGTTCGAATCCTCCTTCTCTCTCTCACACTCTAACAGTCTTCCACCTCTCCCACTCTCTTTGTCTGTGTCTCTCTCTCTCCCCATTTCTGTCTTGCTGGCTCTCTTCTATCTCTCTCTTTTGTTTCTCTCTCTCTCTCTCTCTCTCTCTCTCTCTCTCTCTCTCTCTCTCTCCTCCGGCTTTGAGTCACTTCCTCCGGCCAAGGAAATAAATAAACGGGGTCTCGGTCTCCACGCCGGGTGACACAACACGAGCACAAAGGCGTTTTGTCAAACACAAAGGCGTTTTGTAGGAACACCTGGGCCGAGCGGGAACGCGGGGCTGGCTGGCGTCTGACGAGCTCACTGGATGCTGTCGGCGGGGTGGGGGGGGGGCGTGGGGTGGGGGCTGAGAGGGCCCGTGGGGTCGGACGTCGGCCGGATGTCGGGCGAGAGAGACAGAGAGAGAGAGACTGACTGAGTGTCTCTGGCACTTGTAAGGTCCAGCTGGGGCCATGGGGGGGGGGGGGGGGGGGTGGGGGGGGGGGGGGGGGTTGAGGAGTGGGTGATGCAAAGAAAGAGAGACAGAGAAAAGGGGAGAGTGAGAGTGTGAGAGAGAGAAAGAGCGCCAGAGAAAGAGTGTGAGAGAGAAACCGGCGATGAACAGCAGAGACACTGTATCAGTGAAGTGACTTGCACGGCCTCTATGAACAGGCTGCCATTAACTTGGTTTGGATTGAAAGCTTTAACAACGGGGTCCTTTGAACTTGTTTGGTAAATACGTGGCTGGAGCACCACTGGTGATGAAATGAGGCTCTACTGGGAGACGGAGGAGAAAGCAGAAAACAAGAAAGGCTGATGTTAATTTAATATATTTCCTTTTCTTACTGAGCTGTTTGATGGTTTTTTTTTCTCATCTGATCATTCTGATGTTATACCCTTGATCTTTTAATAAAATGTAACACTAATACGAAATAAAATAAAAATGTGTGCTGCCCGATAATGCCATAAGTGAAATACCATACACTCTGACTAGTACTGTAGCTCCTCCTATCAGCTACTGAAGTTACTGAACTAGGCTATGGGGCTATATATGTATACACTGTATATATATATATATACATATATACATATATATTTTTTTATATATATATATATATATATACAGTGTATACATATATATATATATATATGTATTAATTTTTTTTTACACATGTTTCTGTCTGAATATCTCCATATTTAAGGTCAACTTAGGTTGAGTTAACTGCAATTGTTTTAGCAGTTGGCAAATTCCCCAGAATTTAAATGAATATATTATGCTGGACTTGCATATTATGCTGGGTGCAAATGAAAATCATTATAAATAAATCACCTTTTTGGCTTTGAATTCTTTTAAGAGTAAGTCTGTTTGACAGCAGGTCGTGTTTGAGGTGTCCGATTTCAAAGGCAGTACCCAGAAGGCTATGGCAGACAGGATGAGCGACGAGTTGAATTGAAAAAAAAAAACTTTTACCATTAAAGTTTACTATGAAGCTATTGAAATATCGCTTTGATCACGACATGAGGGAAACCACAAAAAAAAACAGGTTAGAAAAGGGAAAAAATGCTAATAGTTTTCACATTGTTGGTTGTCCATATTGCCTCTGCACTATCGTGATTGTAACATTATCGCGTTCTTATGCTTCTACAGCATAACGCGCACTTGATTTGGTCTACCTCACACTCCAGGTGCACCGGAAATGGCTCTATTTGCTGCTCTGATCGGTTCAACTGCACCGGAGTAAGCCAAATCAAGCACACCTCATAGACATTGAGAGAAAGTCAACTACATCGCTAATATGTGTCCTACGGACATATTCTCATTGTACAGGGCACGCTTTGGGAAAACAAAGACGAAACAAAACAAGAAAAAAAAAAACTCCCACTATCCTTGTCCAATGTGAGTGCCTAGCACTGGCACTTCTCCACGCTCCACTAGGCCTCCACACTGTCTCTCACCGCTCTGACATCCCGCTTTATTGAAAATTACAGTCTGGCAGGAGAGGCACTGACCTTTGAAGGAGCTTTTGAATGCAGTGGCTAAAGGCTAGAGGGGAGGGATGGTGGGTGGTCGGGGTGGAAAAGGTGGTGTCCGTTCGGGGGGTCAGTGTTGTTATCTTAGGCTTTCCCCCCCCTCGTACGGTCTCATGAAGAGGAAAGCCTAGGCATAATTTCGGCTAGGGGGGAGCGCAAGGCAAAGCGTGCCAGAGTTAACAAAAGGTGCGTTCGCCAATTTCAAGCATGGCTGGCTCAATAAGATTTTTTTTTCTTCTTCTACTCCCTTCTTTTGCGTCCCATTTTAATATTCCTCCCGGGGAAAAACGTTTACGTAATTTGTTCCATGGCTTCCCGCTTCCCTACTCTCGTGGTAACCCTCCGTCGCTATTGAACGAGCGGGGTGAGGAGTTAGCTTCAGCTCCAGTAGCTGCTAGGAGGAGATGCAATATTAGTGAGCTACTAGGAGGAGATATAATACTAGTCAAAGTGTATGGTAAACTCTAAAGGTCACAGCATAGCCCCATAGCCTAGTTAACTTCAGTAGCTGATAGGAGGAGATACAGCACTAGTTGAAGTGTATGGTAAACTTCAAAGGTCACAGCATAGCCCCATAGCCTAGTAAACTTCAGTAGCTAATAGGAGGAGATACAGCACTAGTCAAAGTGTATGGTCAACTCTAAAGGTCACAGCATAGCCCCATAGCCTAGTTAACTTCAGTAGCTGATAGGAGACACAGCACTAGTCAAAGTGTATGGTGAATGTTAACAGTGCAGCTACAAAGTCTAGTTAACTTCAGTAGCTGATAGGAGGAGCTACAGTACTAGTCAAAGTGTATGGTATTACACTTATGGCATTATCGGGCAGCACGGTGTCTCAGTGGTTAGCACTCTTGGCACACAGCAAGAGGGTCTTGGGTTTAAACCCCACCTCAGCCAAGGGCCTTTCTGTGTGGAGTTTGCATGTTCAGCCTGTGTTTGTGTGGGTTTCCTCCGGGTACTCCAGTGTCCTCCCGCCATCCAAAAACATGCCGCGTCCTCCTATCAGTGTCCCGACCAGTCACTGCCAATTCACCTGGAGTCGGTCTGTCTGTGTGAGTCTGTCGTAATATGTTGGGTGAGCAAGTCTGGTGCAAATGCCGTGGTATCACTCTCCTGAGTGTTGTGTTTGATAGCTGTCAGTCCATTCGTAGTTCGTTCTGTTTTATTAATTGGCGACCGATGTGTGTAAAGTCGGTCTGAGTCTGTGTGAGTAAAAAACTAAATAAAATAAATTATTATTATGGTGAATGTTAACAGCACAGCTCCAAAGCCTAGTTAACTTCAGTAGCTGATAGGTGGAGATGCGGTACTAGTCAAAGTGTATGGTGAATGTTAACAGCATAGTAAGCTAAGCCACACATTCAGCAGACTGCTCAGGTCAACATCATTAGAGATTAAGAAGCCAATTAACAACCTTGGTTTATTGTTCGGGCTTTATTTCCCCACAAGCATTGTTTCTCTCTCCCTCTCTCTGGACCTCTATCTCTTAGTGTTTTTCAATTTTTTATTGTTGGGGGGGGTTTAGTGCCAATTCAGATTTCCAAATCGTTGAAAGGGATGCTCATTTTCCAGCTCCGTCCCAAAGCCGGTGATCCGAAGAATGGCATCCGTCCCTCTCTGCAGCGGCTGCTGCCTTATCGCTCAGCGCCCAGCTCTCCCTCTGCTTTTCACCCGCTCCGATTTCAGCCGCTTACTCCCAAACAATCTCACTTATTCCATAAGCCCCCTTTTGTGAAGAAAAAAATGAATCAAATACAAACCAAATGTTTTTTGGTTTTGCTGTTTGTTTGTTGTTTTTCTTGTGGGACGTCATTACACGGAGACACAAATCTGTTTCGCTCATTGTTCGGCCTCTCTGGCGTTCCTCGGGTAAGTATGGACAACCGTGCAGCGACACGCCCAGCCGCCCCGCCCGACAACTTGTCGACAGCGGCAGCGCGGCCGACAGCCACCTCGTCAGAGGGGGAAGCAAGTGGAGGAAGGCGGAGATGGTCGGAGGAAGAGGAGGAGGATGTTTAGACTTTACTTTTTGCGGAGGTTCAACGTTCCGTGTGAGAGTCTGTGGATGCGTACCGTCTCTGATATGAAAGGTCAATCCAAAAAGATACCTTCCGGTCTCCCCATTTCTCTCCCTCCGTCGCTCTCTCTCTCTTGTCTCTTCACCTTTTCCAGTCTCTTTCTTACTCTCTCTCTCTCTCTCTCTCTCTCTCTCTCTCTCTCTCTCTCTCTCTCTCTCTCTCTCTCTCTCTCTCTCTCTCTCTCTCTCTCTCTCTCTCTCTCTCTCTCTCTTTCTTACTCTCTCTCTCTCTCTCTCTCTCTCTCTCTTACTCTCTCTCTCTTTCTTACTCTCTCTCTCCCTCTCTCTCTCTAGTTGTTTCTTTCTTCCAGTCTCTCACTCTCGCTCTCTCGCTCCCTCTCTCTCTCTCTCACTCTCGCTCTCTTTCTCTCTCTTTCTTGTCTCTTCTCTTTCTTCCGGTCTCTCTCTCCCTCTCTCTCTCTCTCTCCATCTCGCTCTCCATCTCTCCGTTTCTCTCTTTCTCTTGTTCATTGCAGCATACCAAAGTCAATACCCTGCTCAGAGGTCCAAATGACACGGAGTTTCACTAGAAAAATCGTCCTCCTCTACTCCCAAGGACTCGGGGACAGAAATGCATTATTAATCCCACGATCCATATTCAACGTCTACTGCACCCGTGACCCAAACACTTCTACCCTTTCGACCATTAACTCTTTTGTTTTTTCTTCTCCTTCTTCTCCGTCCCCTGCTCCATCTTAATAAAGATGGACGCCTGTCCCATCGGTTTATGGGATGTTTTACGGCCGTCGCCATGGCGTTGCCTCGCACAGCCCTGATTGGAACAAAGCTCCCAGCCAGCCCCTAACGTCCTCCGCTGTCTAATAAAAGTCCAGGGACAACGTCTGGAGGCACACGGAGTGAAAGAGGGGAAGAAAGGAGGGCTGTGTGGATGCTCTGTAGGAGGGGGGGGGCAGTTCTCCTCCTAATGAGAAATATGAATGTGGACTGGGGGAGAGTGGTGCTGGTGGCTTTGAGAGAAAGAAGAAAAAGGCAGTGCACTCGGATAATGAAAAGTGTCAGGAAAAAAAGGCTCCTAAAGTGCTTCATGAGGAAGGGGAAAAAACAGAGAGAGAGAACAAAAAATGAAGGGAAAACAAGCCCCTGAAAAGAAATAGACAGTTTGTGTTTCAAAGCAGCATGACTGTACTGTGGGGGGAAAGTCCGTGTTATTTTCTCTACCCTGGAAAACAGTCAATTATTTTCCTAATGCTCTGTGGGTGGTAGGAAATCAAAAACACCCGGACCATTTTCAAAAGGCTTCTGTGAAACCACTCAAGGGGAACCTCATTTACTCTAGGATAGTCTTAAGGTTTGTTTCCTTTATGTATCTAAGTGAGTTTGGCTTTTTTTTTTTTTTTTTTTAAACATAACATCTGTCTAGTTCAATGTGAAGTGTCGGAGTGCACAGTCAACCCAATCACTGCTATTCATGAAGGTTGTTCAATAAAGTGTTATAGTCAAAGGTCGTTTCTCTGCGCAGACTGACAGTTTCTCCTTGGTAGTGATAATCCATCGTTTCCTCCACGAGCGTCGAGCATCTTTGAACTGGCAGAACAAACCGTCCCAGTACATGGCCCGTCTGCCGGTGCTACAAAAAAGACTTGGTTCTTTTTTTCTCTCTACTCCTTTCACATTCAACAGAAGAGAGAAGAAAAAAATATAGATTTTCCCCTCTCCCCCCAAAAAATAACACCGCTCCAGTTCTCCAAGAAGAGCTGGCATGCGTCCAACCGAGCAATATTTGACCAAAAAAACTAAAAATCTTCATACGCAATCCGACACCTGCAGGTGAATTTGTTTCACTCACAGCGACCCGCCAAACCGTCAGAACCGCTTCAGCCATGAGCGCGACATCACGGCTGACATGCCAGCCATAATAACCCGTCTATGTTTTTATAGGAATATCTAGAGCGCAGCCATCGCTTCTCTGAACAAGTGGCAGCTCAACCGCTCCAAACAAAAGACTAACATTTGATAAACGGCATCACACGTACGCACGCACGCTGCTAGCACACGCTTCACCAACGCATGGAAACGTTGAGAGACAACCCTACGCATTGCACAGCCTTCACACTTGTTGAGACGAAGCTGAGCCATTAGGATTCAAACGGAGCCAGTTCTTATTGGGATTGCAGGGTATACTGACGCAGTTAGGCCTCATCCTTCTTTGTACAAATGTGTACAAATGTGTACGATAAAATTATTTTTGGTCATGGTAATTTAAAAGTCCAGTAGATCCTCTGAACCGAAGCATAGGACACTAAGGTAAACAGTCCATTATAGCAAAATATTGCTTTGCTTAACAATTTTAAAATAAATGGAGCAAAAAAAACACCCTTAGTTCTGATGGTGTCACAGAGTAGCTTTTTCTCTTTTAAACTCACGTTAATCAAACATGAAGAGAACAGTTCATGTTAACATACCGATAAGCGCTTCAAACCATGGAACATGTTGGAAGAGAAAAGAAAAGAGAGATCAACAGAGAGAGAGAGAGAGAGAGAGACAGGGAGGAAGAAAGGAAATGACGGAGAGAGAAAGAGAGAGAAAGAGTAGAAGTACGGCAGAGAGAGAGGCAGAGTGACAGAGAGGAAAAGAGAGAAATAGAGACAGAGAGGGTGAGAGGAAGGGAGATAGAGAGAGAGGGGGGGGGCCTCCGTTGGCAGGCAGTGGTGTTATGTGTGGGCTGGAGTCCATCTGTCCCTCACAGATGGGGACAACACAGAGAAACCGGCGCTCTCGACAGACCCCATTGATCCTCTGCTAGGGTGAGGGAACAACCGCGGGACTGATTGGTTTTATAGTTGTTTGATTGCCCTGCCGTGATCAGGCACGCACACACACACACACACACACACACACACACACACACACACACACACACACACGTACACACGTACACACACACACACACACACACACACACACACGTACACACACACACACACACACGTACACACACACACGCACACGCACACACACACGCACACACATGTACACACACACACACACACACACACACACACACACACACACACACACACACACGTACACACACACACGCAGAGGATGGCACAAAGTTACGTACAGACAAACAGTACAGTACGCCAAACACACAGGCACGCACGCTGAGACACACAAACATGCCACATAGACCCATCAGTGCAAACACACACACACACACACACGCGCACACACACACACACACACACACACACACACGCACAAACTCAGTGACTGACTGTCCCTCTTTCTCTATTTAACAAACAGTACCACTTCTTTGAAAGTCATTGATTTCGATTTGATTTCAGCGAGTTACACGTTTTGATTACAATCAATTATCATGCTAACCCTTTCCACGCAGATACAGCTGACCGGATTTATTTCCTTCCTTCGATCTCACTACCAATTAACTAGAGGAAGTAAAACACACACACACACACACACACACAAGCAGGGATGCAACTATGCGTGTGAAACATCGACCATCGCGTGTTGGACCGGCGGTGTCTAACAAAAATTGACTGTGCTGCTCATTCTCTAAATTACAATTATCTGATTGGCCCACAGCTGCAGGGGGTCCAGGAAGCAGGAGCAAGAGGAGGACAAAGGGAGTCAGAGAGAGAGCGAGAGAGAGAGAGAGAGAGACAGCGAGAGAGAGAGAGAGAGAGAGAGAGAGAGGGGTTGCTTTCACCCCCTTAAAGCAACTATAGGCAACTCTCTTTATGTTAACATATTATTAATAAATTTAATCTGATAGTCCATAGTAATGTTTATTGGAGAATGAAAAAAATCGCAGTTCAGATCAGTCTTCTTGGAAGTCTTAAAATTGAACACTCATTTTGTCTGCCAACGGGTACGATCTCCCGCGAAACTGTGACGAATTGTTTCATGACACAAGGAAGTGCGTCACTAAATCAGGAAGAGATGCCCATACTTGGAGTATAGTCGTTGATCGTGATAGCGATATGCGGTGACCACGAATATCCTGCACGTTTTCTAAAATAGTTACACCAAGCAAACGGTAGGGGTCGCCAAAATCCCCTTTTACAGATAATTGCCTCTGCAGTAACTTTAGCTTACTTTTTTCTTAGGTTCTCTCTCTTCTTTCTCTTTTCTTTTTTTTCCCATTCGTCTCTTGTCTCTCTCTCTCTCTCTCTCTCTCTCTCCGTCTTTTGTTCTATCCTCCTGTTCCCCATCGCTATTTACCTTCTCTCTCTCTCTCACGATCCCATTTCTCTGTAGGGAATCAATGATGTTTGTTTAATCATTGGGTGAATTTAATCAGCGCCAAACGTGTAATTACTCCACTGCCCAACAAACACTGCCCACTGGGAAGTCATTTGTTCCCAGATAGTTAAGCGCCCACCATCCAAACAGCCACCTGGACGAACGCCGCCACACAACGTTTTGTTTGTTGTCGAGTTGTGGACCAGACACGGGTGTGTCCTCTTCAGAGATGGGCCCTAACGTCTCTGAGATTGTTCGGACTGTGTTTGCTTTGTCCAAGAGTGCATTTCTTCAGAGTTATCCTTTTGAAGAGCACTCGACAATTCTCCGATCAACGTCCGACATTGATTTGGTAACTATCCTAGACTCCCAGTTGTTATTTTGTTGACGGCCATTTTGTATGCAAGGCGGACCAGTTTACATTGCTCTACATAGAGTTTGATTAAATATGGATTTTAGACTAATCAATATCCAAACAGACCGTGACCACAATGACATGCAAAGACCATAGGCTACAGCACGCAAACCATTTCACAAGCTGGGAAAAGAACACCCCTTGGTGAAACGCAAACTAAAGAAATCCCAGACACAAGAGATAAAACGGGCCCAGATGATTAAAAAACGTCCCTCAATCCGTCCCTGCCCATCTTACAATACCTGTTTCAGTTACGCGAAAAGGAAAACGCTCAGCACTGCAGTCGGAGCAATAAAAATGGAATAATTGTGGCATGTGCCTGTGGTGAAAAGAGCAGTTCCAATTGCCGGGAATGAGAATGACATTTGAGAGCTAAGAACATATTTAGCTAATGATGCAGTTCTGGCTAATTGCAGACAGACGGGTAAAATCCAGCGGAACAAATAATTGTTTTAGCCCCGCACCGCCTGTCAATTAAGCCGCAGCTGTCGGCGCGAACTTGATTGGAGGCCGGTGGGGCTGCTGCCCTTTTAAAAGGAAGGCTACTTGACACAAATGAGGTATTGTCGTGGAATATGCAGACCTGAGCAGTGCGTTATGTGCTAGCGGGGTTAACGGCGCCTTGTGAAGCTAATTGCAACCATTTTTACTAATGAATCGCATCAAATGAGAGAGGATGTCGACCCCATGAGTCACGACCGATACTTATCTGTGTATGTTTATTATGCCATGGAAATCAAAGCAATTTACATGTTTGATGAATGAAAAAAAAGTCGAATAAAAAACTGCCTCCGATGTTTTTCATCATGTCTTTAAATGTGACAAATGAGCTAAATTAGAAGAAAAAATAAAGAAGCAGTTTAAAAAAAATGACCAAAAACATCCCCCCTCACACACACACACACACAGCTTAAAGGTATCTCCGGAGTAGTTGACATGTTTTCCGCTTGTAGCTTCCCTCAGAGGCTGCTGCCGGGGTCAGAGGTCAGACCCAGAGCTTTAGGCTTTTCTTTCCCTGTTGGTGGACGTAGGTGGAGAGGTTGCTGCCACATCACAGCGTCTTCCAGAGCCCTTCCTTCCAAAGCCCTTCCAGTCCACTGCTGCGTCCCAAATCGCACACAACTACTTTTTACTTTTAAGTACGTACTGCAGCTGCCCTTACACAAGTACATACTGTTGCATGCAGTGCAGGTATAAAATGAGGACTTAATACTTCATCATAACATTACGCCTTCAACTTTGACCCTATCCTGTGTATCGCAGTCCTTAACGCTAAATTGGAATGCGCTGTGGCTGTGCTCCCTTCAGTAGAGGAGACCTATCTTCCACTTCGCAGGGGATTGTGGGTCACAATAGCCAGAAACGCAACGCATGATGACTTGCATACTGCAAAATGCAACCGGGTACAGTAGGACATCCTGGTATTTTCGGCGTGCTGCGTTTGGCTTAAAATGAATTGGGACATACTAACAATTGTTCTGGTACTTTTTTGTATAGTGGTTTGGGTATTGGGATGCACCCAGTGTTTTTGGCATCAGGAAAAAGGAAGAGGGATTTAAAAGCAGTTGGTTCATACTGTACTTTATCCATACTACCTGTTCACATGCACCGTTGGCTTTCTGCGTAACGTTATATTTACACAGTAGGCGTAGTGTAGGCGACGGCCAACACAGCCACAGTCTGTGTATTCCCAGAACGGGGATGCGCCTGGACGTCTCTGGAAGGAGTAAAGAGAAGGGAAAGGTAGCAGACGTGATTAACGGCTCGGCTGGGTTCTTGGAATGGAATGCCAACGAGCATTTTGAAATGAAATGCATTCCGGCTTTTTTTTTTGTTGCTTTTATTTTTTTTTTACAAAATCTCCCGACCGTCTCGGATAACGAGCATCATTAGCATGAAATCCAAGCCCCACCCCACACTCCCTCTCTCTCTCTCTCTCTCTCTCTCTTTCTCGCTAACGTTGCCAGGTAGGAGAAGGTGTGTGGATAAAGCTGAATTTGCCCGAGCGTACCCTGGAGAGGACCAGCTAATGGCAGTAAGGAGATGTGCGGTAATGACGGCTGAAGCTCCAGGGGCCATTCTATAGAAGCATGTCCTTTATTAGACCAGGAAAGACGAAAAAGAAAAGAAAAAAAATGCTTGACCTTTGAACCCAAAAGATGGCTGTGTAAAGAAAACAAGGTCGACGTATGTATGTCTGTGATTCCACCGATTCCAATGCACAGAGACAAACACACTTTGTAGGTTAGGATTCGAATCAACATGGCAAGCGGGATGTAAAACAAACAAGTATGCAAAGCTACTCGAGGAGTCCTTGTTACGAAATACCGTCCTCCCTTTGAATTATGTTTCACCGTGCGGTTGGACTGTTTTCATCTGAATCAGCACTCTTGCCATTGTGATGTTATTGCAGCTGTCAATGTCATGCAAATTGTCAGTCAGCACATGTCGTCCTACACTGGCAAAGAAACACTTTGCGTGATATGTATATTTATGGAAATAAAAGGTGTTGATCTGTGTTGACTATCTTTGTTATTATGCTAAGTGTATTCAACAAGGTTCTGTGTAATTATTTTGGAAATTATACACTTTACAAATTAGTTTTAATAGAAAATCAACTTGTTTAATTAATTTTTCTCATTACTTTATATTTATCAAAACATCGGAAGGTGGAAAGTTATTGAACCATATTTATAACGGGCTCCAGCCCATCATAAAGGAAGTACAGCCGTAAGGTTGTTTCAGTACCTCACCAGATGTCGAGTCAATTCCTCACCAGACGTCCCCATGTATAAGACAGAGTCGATTCCTCACCAGATGTCCACACCTTAGATTACCTCAACCGAGCAGACAGCAAAACAATGACACCACCGTTCGTTATAACTCATGTTCGACGTCGAGGAGACCGTTCGTTTGTGGTCCTCACATAACCCTGAGACTACTGGCGTTTCCTAGCTCTGCTAAACTGCCACACCTCAGAAAAATAAAAATACACTTCTGTCCAGCATCTGTCACTTCACTTTTTTGTATTATACATATTTTTCCATCCATCCAAGCCATTTCCCTTACCACGCTAATGGCCACAATCGATAGGCCCTGTTAGCCTGGGCATGATCGGACCTGCTTGATAAGGCCGCTGTTTTGTGTCAGTCTGTGTGGTAGGACTTGGCTTTTTCAGCCCCGTCATCGATTGCAGACTTCCCCCTGCATCAGCACTGCTATTCAAAGTCACGGAATTTATCTCCACTGCATTGGAGCAGCCGGGAAAACTGCTGACCTGTTGCTCACTCCTCGCCTGTCACTTTACCGGCTCTCACGCCCATCTCTCTCTCTCACTCTCTTTCTCTCACTCTTTCTCTCTCACTCTCTTTCACTCTCTCTCTTACTCTGACTATCTCTCTCTCACACACACACACACACACACACACACTCACTCTCTTTCTCTCTCACTTGCACACTCACGTTCACTCTCTTACTCTGACTCTCTATCTCTCTAACACACATACTCTCTTTCTCTCACACTCTCTCTCTCATACTCTGACTGTCTCTCTCACACACACACTCACTCTCGTTCTCACACACTCTCTCTCTCTCTCACACACACTCTCTCACGCTCTCTCTCTCCTCGGCTAATATTCCCTCTCTCAGTGAGCACCCTGGCTGACTAGTAGAACAGAGAGCAGATAAGGCGTGTGAGCGAGGCACTCAGAGAGAGAGAGCGAGAGAGAGAGAGAGTGAGCAGTGTGTTGCCGGGGGCAGCCACACAGAACGTGTTTGGATAAGATCAACATAATTAATGTATTCATCATAGGAGCATTGATGAACTGCACTGTGGTGCTTCTATTAACAGCAAGACATTGTGGGGGCACCATGAGGGGAGTTCACCCCACGGGGCTGGACAACACACACACACACACACCTAACACGCACATACATACACACACACCCCTAACACGCACACACACACACACATACAAGTACATACACACACAACCTAGCACACACATGCACGCCCAATACTCACACACCTAACACACACCTAACACACCCACACAAACACACACACGTAACACACACCAAACACACGCCTAGCACACCCACACAAACACACACACACCAAACACACACACACACCAAACACACACCGAATACACACCCACACAAACACACACACCTAACACAAACACACATACACGTGACACACACCCAACACACACACCTAACATAAACACACACACGTAACACACACCCAACACACACACCTAACACAAACACACATACACGTAACACACACCCAACACACACACCTATTGGCCTGATCAACCGACCAATAAAACGTTACGTCCTGGTTCTCTAGGGATGGTACTTCATAAATAGGACTCTTCATACGGAGTCACACCATGTGCTGTCAAAGCTAGTGGCAAACTACTGCCTCATGCTCTAGTTGCCTATTCTGCTCCATACGACTCTGAAAACGAAACAAACATCTACGTTGGTTCGACGTGAACGAGTCAGCGACGTAAACAAGCAGCCAGGACGGTAACGGCATGCAATCACCGCCGGCCACGCCGCACCGTCGCCAAACCTCCCCGGATTGAAATACGCTATGCAAATGACTCATTATCCCACGGACTAACGAAAAACATAGAGTTTGGCTAGCCAGTGGCACTTTGATAAAAAAAAAATATGAATAATGCACACAGACAAAAGAGTGAGAAAAATAAGACCCGTCTCGAACACATGGAGGACCGAGTAGACGAAGAAAAATCAGAGGGAGGAGCGAGACGGGTTTCTCTCGGTTCATTTGACCTGTGGAACTAGAAGGTGCGTCGGCTTTTGTTTCTCTGTGACCCTGGGAACAAAGCTGGAGCTAGGCATCGTTACTTCGTTGATAAAACATGCAGATGTACGCAGGCACAGCGCGTGCTTTTTAACAGAGACCTGCACATTTCTAGTTAGCCTGTCATCCAAGCTGCATTGGCTATGCACACGCTAATAATATTTCTTTGTTCGTGTCGGAATATTTGCAGGTAAATAATTCCATTTCCAGGCGGAGAGAACGAATGATTGAAGGGGACAGAAATGGAGAGAGGAAAAGAGAGAGAACGAGAGCGAGGGAATGGCAGAGAAAAAGGAGATGACTGGAGGAAGAGAGAGAGAGAAGAAAAGTGAAGGAATGGTAGAGTAAATGACAGGGACGGAGGGAAAGAGAGAGAAGGAGGGAAAGAGAGAGAAGGAGGGAAAGAGAGAGAAAGAGAGATAGCGAGAGAGAGAGAGAAGGAGGGAAAGAGAGAGAAGGAGGGAAAGAGAGAGAAGGAGGGAGCAGGAATGGTGTTTAATGACACTGCGGCCGATGGGAGAATGAGCCAGGATATGCAAAGG